>OY804594.1:1200000-1800000 GCA_963680895.1 Fragum sueziense
CGCAAATTCACTGTCAAACTGTTTAGCGGACCCTTAACCAAGATAGATTTTAAACAAATTATTTTCATAGCGCCTGATACTGTTTAAGATCAGATGTGTGCTTTGCGAAGCTGCAGAGCGATGAAAATATGGCTCTAACCGTAGCTACCGAGAGTATGGAGAACATACCTACAACATCCAGCTAATTCCTGTCGTTTTTTACCTTCTTTGCGTCACACAAAATTCAAATTGGTCAAGATTTAACAAAATATTTGACAATTGATTTTCTGGAACGATTGTGTCAAATGATTTTCCGCCGGACGAGAAGTGTCATCCTCGGACAGAAGGATATACAATAGGCCAAGCTAATGAGGGAATAACGAGGATAATTCAATGTTTATATCCATATGCAGTCAGAAGTGTCCATGAAATACATGATGAAAACGTACTTGCAAGAAGAAAATGGAGAGAAACATTGGTTCCATCCGTTCCCTAAAAGTAAAGTAAAAGTAAAGGTGGTTTATAGTCTCAAATTTACGAACTAGGTCCATATTCGCGCGACTTTCACACTTTACTCCACGATCATCGAGCATCAAGTCGGCTGTTTACAGTCGGCGTCTGCGGCAGCCACAGCACATCAGCTTTCAACTCTCTCGTGTACCCATTTATACACCTGGGTGAAGAGGAGCAACGTGGGGAAAGTTTTTTGCTCAGAAAAATTCCCGTGACCTCAGCCGGATTTGAACCCAGGACCTCTTGATCCCTAAGCCTGCGTCCTACCACGGCGCTCCCTATCCTATTGCTGTCTATTATCCGCCCAGTCGCTGAAAGATATCTGCTCAAGAACCGTCCTTTGCCTTTCTGACCTAAATAATTCATTCAAAGCATTTATGAAATGATTGCTGCCGTGCCCATTTGATCTGTGACTGTGTGAGCAAAATGTCTTAAATCGTAATATATCTAACTTGTATCACTAATTTATAACTACACATCTGCCTTACAACCTTGAACTAATCAATATAGTATATGGTTCACGATTCGATTTAATCTATTACCCTTTCTGATGCTCTTTGAAGATACAATATATGAGATATAAGAGGCAAGGAAAGTCAATAATTGTATCATATATAATGAGGCAAATGCATTGCCTTGCAACCATTTTAAATCAATGTGCAGTTAACTTGCTAAATACTTAGTAGAAAGCAAAAGAAATAATCATCAGTAAAACTATCTATCATTGAAATATTATGACTATTTATTAAAAATGCTCATCCAAAATAGACATTTGCTTGGTTGCTAAGGAAAATATTTAGCATAGCAACAGTTGCTATGATGTGTGTATTGAAATTACCCAAATGTGGTGTGGGCATGAAGAGTAAATATGATATTGAAATATAAATAAAGTCTTCAGAAGAATAAGCTTTTGTGCATGTTATATGACGGTTGCTATGGAGAAAGTACTGCATAGCAACCGTTGCTTAGTACCCAAATGGTACTCTTTACCATCATTACTAGAAAATGGAGAAGTTATCATCAGTGCATATGCATATTATTAAAACATGTACAATTTTTTACTGAAACTGCCAATCGGACATAAAAATATGTTTGGTTGCTAAGGAAAATGTGTTGCATAGCAACAGTTGCTATGATACATGTATTAGAATTACTCTAATGTAGTGTGGGCATAGAAAATAAAGCTGTAGATATTGAAATACATTAAAAATCTTAAGTAAAATAAGCTTTTGTGCATGTTATATGACGGTTGCTATGGAGAAATTATTGCATAGCAACCGTTGCTAAGCAATGTACTGTTCGCACTGGCTCCACCTCTTAAGATATTGAGGACGATGTGAACTACATGTGTGCCAACTTTCATGCTTTCTTCATTATCTGAGCAATTTTTACACCAATCGCCTTGACTATTATTAATCAACACATTTTCAGTTGTAGTTGTAGTTACTAAATTACAATATAAATGATAATCAACAATTTATACTTTACAATCAATATTTTCAACATGCAACAACAAACGCATTTTCTACTATTTGAAATGATAATTTTGTTATCTGCGCCCCCTCCCCCTCTGTATGGAAACTACTGTATGTATAGTTAGCTGGGTTAACCCTCTCCCAAACAAGACCTGGTTTTGACGTCCCTAGTGGAAAAGGCTTGGGAAAACATTGCAACAAAAGAAGAAACTGCTGATGACCAGCAGTTTCTCCTTTTGTCTCAATATTTTCTATGCCATATTTCACACAAATTCTATCTTTAATAATGTCTGTTTTGTCATTTGTGGCAGTTTTTGAAGTGGATTACCCTAAAATTGTGTCGTTTGGTAAAGGGTTAACCGAAGTCAAAATAAAAATGGCGGACGGGATTTCTGTTCAATATAGGTGTCGTGTATTTTTGTTCAAATACTATTGGATATGTACTTTCATGCAACTTGACGGATATCAGCGTGAAGACAATTGGTTGGAGAACCAATAAATATAGCCTCCTTTTTACGAATTTGCCTCGTTTGACTGTAATGTTTGAATGAACACAGTGTCATGTTGACCTTGAAATCCGAAGCGATAGATTTTGAAAAATCGGTCTGTATTTCCGAATTCCTAAGCTCCCTGTCAACGACACAGGGCTAGATGGGTGGAGAAATTGATATTCTTACCTGAAATGTTTCGATAGATCGTATGTGTAGTCTACATTTGTTGTAATTACACTTTGAAAATTCGCATGCTGTACAGTTGTGTGCAAACCAAAACTAACCCAGCTGGGTGAAACTGTTTTTCTGTATGTGTGGGTGCAATATCTAACCCCACAACACTGTATGTTTGGTTTTTTTTCTGGATAAAATCGGATACCTGATTCCGAAACTCTTTTGTGTTGAACTATCGAAATATATATTCCAAACTATCCAAGCGATTTTCATTAAAGAGACATTTCACATATAATTTCTCATAAATTTCACCTTTACTTTTATCTGAATGAACTGAATTTCTTATGAAAATTCTGAAAATTTCAAACCAAAGTTTTGCACCGTTTAAAAGACATATATTTAATATTGAAATTAAACTCATTGATGGATGTCGCATTTAAAATGTAAATGAAATTTGTCCTTTTCGTCTCAACTTTAAAGGCGTTTCTTTTACTTATCAGCAACATTTTCAAACAACTGATAGCAATTTTTAAAAACGCATTAGAATAATCGACCTTGGCATCAAGACATACCTTTAAACAAGAGCTGTCACTGTAAGATGACAATGCCCCCGACACCGCTTTGATTTTAAATTATGGCCAATCTATGTTCAAGGTCAAGGTCATCCAGGGGTCAAGGTCACCAAAGTATGTGCCTACAGAAAGGTAATGTACCAAGGAATGTTGTGGTAAAGTATGAAGCGAATATGTTAAGTAATAAGGAAGTTATGGCCAATGTTAAAGTTTTTGGACGGAATGACGGACAGACGGACGGACGGACGGACAAGTCAAATTTATGATGCCTCCCTATCGGGGGCATAAAAATGAACTAGCAATGTTATGTCTTTTTAGTGTGCTTCAGAAAACGTATGAAATCGATAATCTTACTTCAGTCTTTCTGTATGTTTTTTTCTATTATCGTTTTCGTTCTTTGGCACACCCAAAGTGAATATTCACACCATCTTTTTATAACTAGTATCGGACTATCCCACAAATGAAAATATACTAGTACACATGATTTTATAATATTTAAATCAAGAATGTCATGCTTTTTTTCAAAGTGTAATTACAACCAAAGTAAATTACACAGACGAAATATTGAAACATATCCGTTAAGCTTAACAACCGTATCAACTTCTGTACCCATCTAGTCGTGTGCTCTTTTCAGGAAAATTATGCATTCGAAAATACATACCGATTTTTAGCCTAACATTTTTTAAATTTTCAAAATAATGAAATTATTGAAATGATATGTGGTACATGTAATACTATTGTTATTTTTTTGTCATATTCCCCACGTAATTATGGGGAAGCTAACCTTGTTCAAGGTCATACAACTTTTAAAATATTACGTAGCTGAGTCATATTTCGTTACATCTGGCGTAACTGCCCCTTCCCCAGCGAGATTTAATTTGCGAATCAACTCTCTAAAATGGATATCATTTAATGAATAGATTAATGTGAATTGCTATCTTGTTTCTTGTTTTGTTTTTGTTCACAATAGGTTTTGAATGTATCTATGTCAAGTTTACTTCCATAAGATGAATATATATTTTACTCGAGATACCATTAAACAAAAGCTTTGATGCAACGAATGTGCCAAATTGGTAGTGAATGAGTATTTGTTCCATCCGTAATCTACTTCAAATTGTAAAGGATGATAAGATCGAACATAGTTTGCCCACAAATATATGCCTTGACAGATTATATACAAAGTAAGTGTATGTATGTACCAGTAACTTCCCCACCCCCTTATTCGTATATATTTGAACCCCCATCATCGAAATCCTGGATCCGCCAGCGGCCACTGGCTTAATATGTTCAACAGCATTAATTCTATATTTCAATTTTGTATAAAAAATATTTACCGTTTTATGGCCACACATCGAAAGATCGTAGTAGCCTGGAACCCTATTGTATCAGTCTTCTTATCTTTAACAAATGACAGCCATGAAAATAAATAATTTTCCTTACTCATATCATGTCTTCTTGTAAAATAACATTTTTACTTCTGTTAATTATATCAAAAAATCTTTGTCAAAATCCCAGTTCTATAGTACAAAAATGTCAACAATCGACAGCCATATCAAATTTGCTGAATAATGGTCACATTGGTGTCACCCCATTATATCAGTGCATTGTGATTGAATGTTGAAACAGTTAAAATAATCATTGACAAACAGCATCAAAGAGTATTTTAATTGAATCCGCAGTTTCTTTTTGGCTAATAGGTGTAAACATTTTTGGAAAATAACAGTTTCAATATTTTTATCACTTTTAACAATGCATGGCTACCTGTTCAATTTAACCAAGTTTTAAAATATTTGAATAATTATTACCTGATGAACAGATATTTAATAAAATCGGTACTGGAAAGATGCAGTGACCTAGTTGTTAATGTAAATAATCTGAAGGTGTCACTACGATCTATGTATCACGAAATTTGCAAAAAGACCGATACAGTGGATAGACGATACAATGGAGTGGTAGTATATTGTTTTACTGCGTATGTCAGTTGGAAAAATATAGGCCTACATAATTTCTGTCTGCGGACATTGACATAATTAATTGTGTCTTATGAATCAAGCCAATATCACGCCTTTTCAATTTCTAGTAGATGTTATGTAAAAGTCTCTGACTAAAATGGTCGAGTCGGATTATTAAGCTTCTAGTGTATAGGGTAATTGCTAAAATCCAGTCTACGAAATGTTAAAAATGTCGGATTCAGGTTTCGGAGAAGGGCCTAGGGTCAAACCCTGTAGATCTTCTAATGTACATTGGCTTGAAATAGTTTAGTATATACAGATCTTTCTTGATTCTTACACCTTACGAAACTATCAAGTATTTGTTCTGAAGCACACTAAAAAGACATAACATTGCTAGTTCACTTTTAAAGGTATGTCTTGATGCCAAGGTCGATTATTCTAATGCGTTTTTAAAGATGCTATCAGTTGTCTGAAAATGTTGCTGATAAGTAAAAGAAACGCCTCTAAAGTTGAGACGAAAAGGACAAATTTCATTTACATTTTAACTGCGGCATCCATCAATGAGTTTAATTTCAATATTAAATATATGTCTCTTAAACGGCGCAAAACTTTGGTTTGAAATTTTCAGAATTTTCATAAGGAATTCAGTTCATTCAGATAAAAGTAAAGGTGAAATGTATGAGAAATTATATGTGAAATGTCTCTGTAATGAAAATCGCTTGGATAGTTTGGAATATATATTTCGATAGTTCAACACAAAAGAGTTTCGGAATCATGTATCCGATTTTATCCAGAAAAAAACCAAACATACAGTGTTTTGGGGTTAGATATTGCACCCACACATACAGAAAAACAGTTTCACCCAGCTGTACACCGGGTTAGTTTCGGTTTGCACACAACTGTACAGCATGCGAATTTTCAAAGTGTAATTACAACAAATGTAGACTACACAGACGATCTATCGAAACATTTCGGGTAAGAATATCAATTTCTCCACCCATCTAGCCCTGTGTCGTTGACAGGAAGCGTAGGAATTCGGAAATTCAGACTGATTTTTCAAAATCTATCGCTTCAAATTTCAAGGTCAACACGACACTGTGTTCATTCAAACATTACAGTCAAACGAGGCAAATTCGTAAAAAGGAGGCTATATTTATTGGTTCTCCAACCAATTGTCTTCACGCTGATATCCGTCAAGTTGCATGAAAGTACATATTCAATAGTATGTGACCAAAAATACACGACACCTACCTTGTACAGAAATCCCGTCCGCCATTCTTATTTTGACTTCGGAAAACCCAGCTAACTATACATACAGTAGTTTCCATACAGTGTCCCCAACAATGCACCAATCGTTAAAACTTGTTATTTGAGGTAGGGCCATTTATGGGGTTTCCATTGGTTGAGAGTCTGTAGACAATATTTCCCAATAGCAGGGGTCATCGTATAATCATTTGTCTTCTTCAATTAGTCTTGGGAGACTATCCATCATTTTTACTCAGTAAAATTAGGTTCAGTTTAGCCAAGCAATGGTTGCCTTTCAGCATGATGGGGAATCATGTGACACAACAATAACAACAATTGCAGAAAATCTTTTATAATAGCTATGAATTTTGTGCTAAAAATAGACTGGCTTTACTGTTATGTATTCATAAGCCGTTGGTGTTGTTATAAAATCTTGGTTCAAGCCGTAGTTACGAGATTTTATAACAACACCTACAAAAAACGATTGTTAGTCCGAAACTACGTCACAGTAAACTGGATAAAATCATATATGAAATAATTTGAAAATATTACCTGTTATTGTCAATCACAACGGACATGTCTACTCTAGATGTTGAAATCTTACCTGAAAATAGAATTAAAACCTCATTATTTTTTTGAAAATCACATTTTAAACCCATAAGACGGCAACATTTTAAATTTGTCCAAATGCAAAGATGTTTCAGAAAACAACTTCAAGTAAATCAAATACATTATTTGGTCTTTCTGTGTAAATCTTTGTGGTAAATGAAGAAATTGCTTGTCACAAGCAATTTCATAGTTTTCCACAAAGTTTTTCTAAGGCTTTTATCACCTGGGGCGTCAAAAGCGTCATCAACATGTTGAAATGAATTGAAATCCCCCCCCCCCACCTATTACCCAAGATTGCTACTTAAATCTAAATGATGATCTTGATAGTTGACCTTAATCTTAACCACAACCTTGTCAAAAGGAATACACCAACCCATGTAAATACACCGTATGAAAGTGATATCTCTAAGGGCCGGCTCAAAGGTTAGAGCAAACTTTTAAACCGACTTAAATTTTTCTCCTTTTTCCTTTGTACACATTCTCATCATAATTATAAAGTTTCCATTGACATTAATTTTTTCATGTGAATCTAATTTCAATTTTCAGCAGTTGAAACATTCTTTGAAAGACTAATCTAAGATATGTATGAGAATACACTGTTAACTAAAGCAAGGCCATCATCTATCTGTTGTAGATTTTCTAGACAAATTATCCTGAGTGAAATGTGTATGAATGTAGCAAGATTGGCAGCTGGTTACATCTGTACTTTTATAAACTATCAACAAACAAACCAAGTTTATACAGTACTAAATACCACACATAACAATGTATGAATGTAGCCAGATTGTCAGCTGGTTACATCTGTACTTTTATAAACTATCAACAAACAAACCAAGTTTATACAGTACAAAACACCACACATAACAATGTATGAATGTAGCAAGATTGTCAGCTGGTTACATCTGTACTTTCATAAACTATCAACAAACAAATCAAGTTTATACAGTACAAAATACCACACATTACAATGTATGAATGTAGCCAGATTGTCAGCTGGTTACATCTGTACTTTTATAAACTATCAACAAACAAGCCAAGTTTATAACTGTACAAAATACCACACATAACAATGTATGAATGTAGCAAGTTTGCCAGCTGGTTACATCTGTACTTTTATAAACTATCAACAAATCAAGTTTATAAAGTACAAAATACCACACATAACAATGTATGAATGTAGCCAGATTGGCAGCTGGTTACATCTGTACTTTTATAAACTATCAACAAACAAACCAAGTTTATACAGTACAAAATACCACACATAACAATGTATGAATGTAGCCAGATTGTCAGCTGGTTACATCTGTACTTTTATAAACTATCAACAAACAAACCAAGTTTATACAGTACAAAATACCATACATAACAATGTATGAATGTAGCCAGATTGTCAGCTGGTTACATCTGTACTTTTATAAACTATCAACAAACAAACCAAGTTTATACAGTACAAAATACCACACATAACAATGTATGAATGTAGCCAGATTGGCAGCTGGTTACATCTGTACTTTTATAAACTATCAACAAACAAACCAAGTTTATACGGTACAAAATACCACACATAACAATGTATGAATGTAGCCAGATTGGCAGCTGGTTACATCTGTACTTTTATAAACTATCAACAAACAAACCAAGTTTATACAGTACAAAATACCATACATGACAATGTATGAATGTAGCCAGATTGGCAGCTGGTTACATCTGTACTTTTATAAACTATCAACAAACAAACCAAGTTTATACAGTACAAAATACCATACATGACAATGTATGAATGTAGCAAGATTGGTAGCTGGTTACATCTGTACTTTTATAAACTATCAACAAACAACTCAAGTTTATACGGTACAAAATACCACACATAACAATGTATGAATGTAGCCAGATTGTCAGCTGGTTACATCTGTACTTTTATAAACTATCAACAAACAAACCAAGTTTATACAGTACAAAATACCACACATAACAATGTATGAATGTAGCCAGATTGGCAGCTGGTTACATCTGTACTTTATAAACTATCAACAAACAAACAAAGTTTATACAGTACAAAATACCACACATAACAATGTATGAATGTAGCCAGATTGTCAGCTGGTTACATCTGTACTTTTATAAACTATCAACAAACAAATCAAGTTTATACAGTACAAAATACCACACATAACAATGTATGAATGTAGCCAGATTGGCAGCTGGTTACATCTGTACTTTATAAACTATCAACAAACAAACAAAGTTGATGCAGTACAAAATACCACACATAACAATGTATGAATGTAGCCAGATTGTCAGCTGGTTACATCTGTACTTTTATAAACTATCAACAAACAAACCAAGTTTATACGGTACAAAATACCACACATAACAATGTATGAATGTAGCCAGATTGCCAGCTGATTACATCTGTACTTTTATAAACTATCAACAAACAAACCAAGTTTATACAGTACAAAATACCATACATAACAATGTATGAATGTAGCCAGATTGTCAGCTGGTTACATCTGTACTTTTATAAACTATCAACAAACAAACCAAGTTTATACAGTACAAAATACCACACATAACAATGTATGAATGTAGCCAGATTGTCAGCTGGTTACATCTGTACTTTTATAAACTATCAACAAACAAACAAAGTTTATACAGTACAAAATACCACACATAACAATGTATGAATGTAGCCAGATTGCCAGCTGGTTACATCTGTACTTTTATAAACTATCAACAAACAAGCCAAGTTTATAAAGTACAAAATACCACACATAACAATGTATGAATGTAGCCAGATTGCCAGCTGGTTACATCTGTACTTTTATAAACTATCAACAAACAAACCAAGTTTATACAGTACTAAATACCACACATAACAATGTATGAATGTAGCCAGATTGTCAGCTGGTTACATCTGTACTTTTATAAACTATCAACAAACAAACCAAGTTTATACAGTACAAAACACCACACATAACAATGTATGAATGTAGCAAGATTGTCAGCTGGTTACATCTGTACTTTCATAAACTATCAACAAACAAATCAAGTTTATACAGTACAAAATACCACACATAACAATGTATGAATGTAGCCAGATTGGCAGCTGGTTACATCTGTACTTTATAAACTATCAATAAACAAACAAAGTTTATACAGTACAAAATACCACACATAACAATGTATGAATGTAGCCAGATTGGCAGCTGGTTACATCTGTACTTTTATAAACTATCAACAAACAAACAAAGTTTATACAGTACAAAATACCACACATAACAATGTATGAATGTAGCCAGATTGCCAGCTGGTTACATCTGTACTTTTATAAACTATCCACAAGCAAACCAAGTTTATACAGTACTAAATACCACACATAACAATGTATGAATGTAGCCAGATTGTCAGCTGGTTACATCTGTACTTTTATAAACTATCAACAAACAAGCCAAGTTAATAAAGTACAAAATACCACACATAACAATGTATGAATGTAGCCAGATTGCCAGCTGGTTACATCTGTACTTTTATAAACTATCAACAAACAAACCAAGTTTATACAGTACTAAATACCACACATAACAATGTATGAATGTACCCAGATTGTCAGCTGGTTACATCTGTACTTTTATAAACTATCAACAAACAAACAAAGTTTATACAGTACAAAATAACACACATTTTGATATCAGAACATGCAAAACATGCTGACTTTCATTATACCCCCCTCCCCATCCCAACCAAAAAGCATAGTTTGGTTGGATATATAAATAATTCAGTTGAAAACAAACTGTGTCACAAAAACTAAGACACCGCACAAAAAAGAAGGTACTTTACATGCCAATATTTTCTGCTTTTCTTTATCTCTGTTTTCCCAAGAACTACTAATGCACAGTTCAATAGTGCAATCCTTCCTAAACAAGACCTGGTTTTGATGTCCTTAGGATAAAAGGCTTTTGGCAGACATGCGATTGAAGCATTTCCAGGAATTTGGTAAATTGAAGTTATTTGTCTGTTGTTTTTGCCATCAAGCAAATACAAGTGTTATATGACTAATTGAGTCTGGATTGAAGACAAATATATGATGAGTTGGGGCAAAACTGTTGTAAGTCTATAAAACCAAATATGTATGCCATGGTACCATTTGAATTACATGCAAGTAGATCTAGATCTCTTAAGAAAGTTCTGAAAATCATTCTTTTATTGGATCCAAAACTTCTTTAATACATTAGCACAAATGTAACTATATGTACATTTACCAATTGTTTTTGCTAAATCGAAAATAAACAAAATATAAGACTGGTGGGGGTTTTGTCCACTTTGTCAATTTTAGTAATGGGGTTTTGTCTGTACCCCGTTAAATTTGTGTGCAAGAACCCCAATTGCAAATTCTGTGAAAACCATATTTTCTTTTGGGCCAATATTCATACCTTAATCAATTTTACAGGAAAGTTAATGTAGAATTTTCACCCTTTCATATCAAATAGGTAGAAGTAACACATATGTGCATTTTCTTTGCTATAATTTTCAGATTTAACATATCTTTTAGCTCTCACAATTAATGACCTGGCAGAGCATCTCTATCAATTTGCTAGAAATGCTCTGCCAGGTCATTTGTCGTGAGATATACCATTAATTTTGTTGTATTGGTGATTTTGTTTTCAAGTTTGGACAGTCTAAGTTATAGTTGTTTTGAAAGAGGAAACTGAGCTGTATTTAGTGCAGCTGCACTCAACCTGACATATCTACAGGTAAATTCTGGTAATTTTTTTCTATAAGCCTGAAAAGCAGGTCATTGAGAAAGAATATATGAACCAAATTATTATGTGTGGGAGGACATCTTGTTTTATTTGTGTTTAGCAACTGAAAGGATTGTAGTTGTATAGGTGTTGATAACTGACTTGGCACTGCATCTCTAGCTAATCGCTAGAGATGCTCTGCCAGGTCATTTATCAAGACTTATAATTCTGTATTCTGTTCTTCTTCAACAAAAAGCTGCAGTTTCAAGATTTATAACAGAAAGCAATGATAACCATGTTCTAGCAAGGGAACAGATAAGAGTGGGTAGAGAGATTCTAATATTTTCATTTGAAATCCAAACCCTATGTTGTGGTTACTCATTCCAATTGTCATGATGAGACGGTTCCAATAAGTACCTCTTACACAGGGTTCTGTAGCTCTCTTCTTTTCCAACATAAATTAGTGAACCTAGAAAAATCATCCTCACAATAGATGCATTAAGCAATCTAAAACATCATTATATACACATTATTACTATCTCTGGCTTTACGAAATTTTAAGACATATCAGCAGAACTATATAATATCTATCTTTTGAATTGAGAACATGATTTTAACAAGTGATAATTTATATCCCCATCCCATTACTGATTTATCTATAGTTCTATCATTCAGCAAAGATCTTAAAAGACAATAAAACAGCAAGCAGATAACAACAAGAGGCTGAAGATTGTATTTTTATAAAAATGTTTGTAATGAATTTACGATTGTTTGTAATAATTTTATACTGTATCACTGACAAAGTATCCTTATGGGTACCCCTATTCAGGTTTGGGTAACTAGGAAAGCCCTCCAACATGTTTTGCCAAAGGACGAACCCATGTGAACAATGGTGCTGCATTGGCATTCAAATCATCAAACAACAGACTTCTATATATAAAAATATTAAAATTAACTGATCCAAAATGTATAAGACAGCTTTCAATATGTATATAGCGGGCAATTGCAACAAAACATTTCCACAAAACATTTTCACAAAATGGGGGATATTGTCTTTATATTTGAGCACAAAGCAAACTTTGGTTGATTAAAAAGGTACAAAGACAGCTCCTAAACTATGCTTTGCACAGTGTTAGTCAGCCCTTATAAGGATAAATACAGTACCAGTCCTAATGGGATAAAATGTGATGATCTGTAGATATTGTAATGGCCTTTCCATGTTCAAAATTATTATCTGCTGCCATATTCATCCTACTTCCAGACAACCAGACCAAATCTTATCCTTTTTGAAAGTCCCAAAAGCTTATTACTTTTCTGGAAACTTTTTCCGAGTCAGTTTCCATTTGGCTGATATTTGAAAAGCCATTTTCCTCTCACCGATGGATTGTCTGAAAATTATCATGAGACATACTTAAAGGGACATTTCATTCCAATTTCAATTTTTTAAAGTATGCCTTGATGCCAAGATTGGTTATTCTAACGGGGAAAATGCTATCGGTTTTTTTGAAGTTGCTGCTGATAAGCGAGAAAAACGTCTTTGAAGTTAAGACAGAATCGACCAATTCCATATACATCTGAAATGTTGTCCCCACAACAATTTGTTTAATTTCAGCACAAAAATATATATTTCTCGTAAACGGTTCTATATTTTGGCTTGAAATTTTCAGAATTTTCATAAGAAAATAATTATGCTCTTTCAGATAAAAGTAAAAGTAAAATGTATGACAAAAAAATCTGAAATGTCACTTTAACCCATTACCAGACATCAAAATTTTAGACTATTCCAAATTGAAAAGTGTTGCAGACAACAATTTCAAATTGATGAAATTTTAAAAATCTTACAATTTTGGGTGAAAAAAAAAACCATTGTGGAAAATGAAGAAATTGCTTGTCACAAGCAATTTCTTCATTTTCCACAATGTTTTCCAAAGCCTTTATCTTTCAGAGTGCAAAAAGGCGTCCCTGTGTGGTAATGGGTTAAAGGCATTCTATCCATCATTAGATACCAAACATTTTGTGCAATTCTGCCTTCCCCTGCCAATTTCCGTTGTCACAGATGACGTCAAAGATATGTAAAGTGTTTGGTATGTACCCCTGCGAAAAAAAAGTTCAAGAAAGCATTTCTAGTTCTAGAACTGTTCTAGATCAATCTAGAACATTAATAGGCACTTCTAGTTCTAGAAGTGCCATTTAATGTTCTAGAACTTTCTTTTCTAGAACAGTTCTTTAACTTAAATAAAAGTTTCACAAGGGTAATGATGGATTAAATGTGGCATGCAATGCCTTGAATTATTGTCTAGACATCCGCCTCTAAGACCAACAACACTTTGGCTGTAACCAACTTTGGCTCCCTGGACATAATAATATCATTATCATAATAGTCTTGGCTATCTCAAAAGATAAATAACAATAAAACAGCTTCAGAGCTACATTTTTAGGTTCAGTCCGGGAGAGAAGCAAATCTTGTTGTAAAGTAATACAGTCATATTTATTGACTATTACCTAGCATCAGAAAGTGTGATAATTCTGTTAGTACCTGTATCAATAACATGCCATTATTTGTCCATTAATCAATAATGCCGCCAATAATTGACTGCTAAAGTGATGATTTAGCCCTAATGAAGAACCAATTATTACACATGCTTCTATAAACAAACGGTCAGTAGTAAATTAAACACCATCAAAAAAGGCATCCCAACCTGACAGCAAAAAAGAATCTGTTATCATAAAGATGGTCTCCATCATAAATGACAAATCAACTTTTTCTCTACATCAATCTTAAATCATGAACATCGCAAATGATATAGATCTGAAATATAGTTTTACATATGCTCTGAGATACAAAATTACATCACTCTTCAGTGAAAACCTCGTAACTGAAGCTTGTTTCAAGCTGCAGTTACTATGTTTTTAACTTGCTCATATTGACATCAATTGTTTGTCTGCAACATCCTTAAATTCTGACAAGTCTGAAATTGTGTCGTTTGGTAAAGGATTAATGAAATCAATAGTAAGTTCAATAGTGGTTCATGTCCAATCAGAGTTTCACTGATGCTACCATAATGAGAACTTTTACACTCACATACATTATTTATCAATATAGATTACAGAACTAAAACTGTCACAATTTTCCCAATTATTCCAAATCTCCATGCCAAAAGGATGTAAGTGACTTGTTGGCACTAGTATTATTGTTTAAAAGTATGTACATGTACAGTTGTCGCCACATTGTATGGCACAATGTTTATATTTTGTTCAAATGTAATTGAACGTTAAACAAAACATAAGCATGTGTCATACGATGTGGCGCCAAATGTAGTTTCTAAGAGATCAAGTTATGATGCACATTCAGAGCTTCAGATTTATTTGAAGAGTGGTGGCTCGAAATGACCCATGGCAGGGAAATTGATGGGTCATTTTTGGAAATGATGGGTCATAGCAATGAAAATAAACATAGTGTCAAAAAGAGATATGAAAAATTGTAAAAGCTTCACCTTGGGCCGCTTGGCCCCTGGAGTTGAAAAGTGATGGGCCATATTTGCAAATAGTGTGTCAAATTGCCCGGGCCCACTGTAAATCTGAAGCTCTGCACATTCAGTGAAAATACAAATCTATCTTAAATTGGATAAAGAGATGCCTGCACATTAAACTACTTTACTTCCATGACATGTTAAAGCTGAGAATAGCAAATCATACAACATGCAAAAGTTCATCTGGTAAGAATTTTTTCAATGAAATTTCCTCAAAATCCAACAAGAAATTGATTAACCCTTTCCCAAACAAGACCTGGTTTTGACGTCCTTAATAGAATAAGCTTGGGAAAACATTGAAACAAAAGAAGAAACTGCTGATGATCAGCAGTTTCTCCTTTTGTCTCAATATTTTCTATGCCATATTTTACACAAATTCTACTTTTAATAACACCCATTTTGTCATTTGTGGTAGTTTTTGAAGTGGATCTACATAAAATTTTGCTGTTTGGGAAAGGGTTAAAAGCATCCCCAACTCAAAAACTGCATGAGAGACAAAAGATGACATAAATATACCATTGCTTCCAGTGACATTATAAAAAGTCAAGGCAAAAATAAGGCTGACAAGCCATGTATGATATAATGCATAATCCTTGGAGTTAGTACAATACAATAGCAGATGAATATTAATGTTATATGCATAAGATCACTGATACAATAGTTTTGCACTAACAACAAGAACTATTTTATTGTGTAAGTATTATAACAGTTGTATGTACAATATAGACCAAAACAATGGATTAGCCAAGACAATGACAAGCTATATCTTATATTTCCAACCCAAATCCTATGTTGCGGGCACTCAATGGAATCGTCTCGGCGAGACGATTCCAATGAGTACCACTAACATTGGATTTGATCAACTGTAAGGAATAATTTTCATTTTAAAATTTCGACATATTATTTATATCTGGAGCCATATGTAATAAAGCACACTCCCCCACCTACATGACAGGTAATTCTTGGCATAGAACATGTCATTTACAGGCCCACTTGATTACTCTTCTCCAACAAATCTCACCTGGCTAATTGAATAATGTTCACTTTGTGCTAGATAATACTTGGTGCGACTTTAGATCTAATACAATGTTATATTGCTGGTGTTAACTTTGGAAATATGTATTATCAATTACACCATAGCAATTGGATAATCTCTTGATCAAAGTGCAAAAACATTATTGGAACTACAAGTTGTGAAAATTGCAATATTTCTTTTTGTTTTCAGCATTTTGGAATAACAAACAAGGGTAAGCTCTATTGTATTTTGAGAACTATTGATCAAGTTCCAGCCAAAATTTGTAACTTCACCTTCAAGTAACAATAATTTAGTATGGACCCAGTTTCAAACAGTCTGGTATAGTCTTTATTGTCATGTATAAATATTCCAGCTGCTGTCCTTTGATATTGCTCAACAAATCTGACATCAATCTGGCATAAACAGTCCCAAAATTTAATACATGTTTGATTTGGTTTTTAATTTGGTACTGTCGTAATTCGAGAATAAATTGATTGATCAAAACGAATAACTTGGAACATGAACTTTTAAATTTCAATTTTCGTAGGTAAAAGACCAAGCCTCTAGGTCATCTTTTAAATCCAAATCATTCATTTTTGGGCTTGTCTGAAATTATTCTTCATGCTTTTTTTTTGTTATTGGATCAAGGAAATTCAGAAACATCAGCAATATTTCAACCATTGATTGCAAAATAACAGTAGTTTGGAGTTTGACATTGTGTTAATTGTATAGGTAACTTTTGTCAACATGTGCCATAATATTGTGACCTAACTATAAACAATATTAATGTCTTATTTGCAGAGGTTAACTCTTTCGCTGCCAAATTTCCTGGAATTGTCCTATTTCCAGCACCAAATTTTGGAAACTTCGTAAGAGGCCTTATCAGTTTATAGAATAGTAAAGAATCCTTGTTTGACAATATTAAGCTGAAACTCTCATTGCACATAAATTGTTTTGCCTAATAGCACACTTTTTATAGGGCAGTTTTATCAGATGACCTTGCCCTTGACCTTGAATGAACTCATTTAGCTTTTGTTTGAAAATCGCCGATCGGCGACATTGGCAGTCTTCCCGTGGGTCGCTTTTCGGCGACATTGGCAGTTAAAAAGAGTTAAGAATGACAATTTAAAAGAGCAAATGAATTGTACAGTCCCAGTAAAGGTCATGGATAGAGTGCATACTTCTTGTAAATTATGATATGATATCATGATACAATATTATCTGTTTCATCTTAGAACATTAAAACTAGACAGCTGGTAGCATGCTTGTATCAGATAAACTCACAGACAATTAACTGGTACCCACCTGTATTCATATATTATAAATACATATTGTTTATGAATTATGATATTAATTGTAATAACATTATCTATTTCATCTTGAGTCCTGGAGGTCATTAAATCTAGACAGCTGGTAACCTGCTTGTATCAGATAAACTTACAATTAACTCTGGTATCCACCTGTATTTATATTGAGGGGATGTAACAACTCGTTGAACCCTCTCCCAAACAAGTTGTAATTGTAAATGAATGTTTTGAAACAAAACATGAGAAAAGATAAAAATGCTGATAAGCAACATTTCCTCCCCTTCTCCCAATGCTTTCCATGCTTAAGTATAGAATTTGATCATTTGCTGTATTGACATTTTGTGTTTCCACATAAAGTTGCTTTGAAGTTTGATGAGTCTATAATTTTGTTGTTTAGTAAGGGTTTACAAGAGAGCAGCTGGGGCTTGTTTGATCAGATCAGTATGTTCACCTGTATATGTTAAAGTAAACTCAAAACTTTGGACAGATGGGTCTGACTGAGCAGGTAATTCAGATATATGGATTATCCTGTTGATGTCAAATTATTGAAATGATATAAAGAAAGCACTCAGTTACAGAAATAAAGAACTTAAGCAACTGAACAAAGATCAGCTAGGCCATTTACACAGGGATCAGGGATTTTTTTGGCAATTTTGGGAAGGGGCCCTGGGGCCTTTTCAATTGGGAAAATTAGCGGCGTAAACCCTGAAATTGGGAAATTTCAAACATTATACACTTACCTCATATAAGGTGTTAGATTCATTTATAAACAGAAAATATCAATATATTGATATTGATATTGAGTAGAGAGCTTTAGTTTGCTCTCAAATGACTTGTGAAAGCAATTTTACTGATGTTTTCATAATTTTTCTAACTTGTAATTGGGAATTTTTTCTTCAGATTGGGAAAAAAGTAGGCTAAATTCCATTGGGAAAGGGGCCGAATTTCGGCCCCTGAGACACCCCAGAAAAATCCCTGGGGATGCAGAGTTATTAATTTCATATCTAATACAGTCGACACTCGTTGTGTCGAAGTCGAAGAAGCCGTCAAAATACCTCGACATATCGGGAGTTCGACTTATCCGTTTTTGTTCAGTTTCGAATTAAATACCATTTGACCATATTTTGTGTGTGTTTATAATTGAAATATAGTAGGAAAAGGAAAGAAATTGCTCGAAACGAGCAATTTCTATCCTTTTCCTACTAAATTTCAATGTCCATATTTATTTCGAAATTACTTTGTTTACACTTTTTGATATCCATTGGTGAGGACTGGGCCGGACTTTCACTTCCACTTAAGCGGAAATTCGACATATCCGATGTCGACTTAACGAGAGTCGACTGTATATACAATAGATAAGTGACATGACCTGAATAATTCCTGCAAAATTGGGGCAAAAATGTGTGTGGTTTACTTCTTATAATTCTGAGAAATTAAGGTAATCAAGAAGACATTAGTGTTTGATTAAAACAAACATTATTAATGGCTCACTTAGATACACCCTACAGGTTACAATAACATCATGACGATAATACAGTAATAACAAATTACTCCTTTTCTACAATGGTTCCCACCATCTCCTTTCACTGATCATGATTAGAAAATGTCACTTTATCCCTTTCCGGGACGACAAAATTTTAGGGTGATCTTCTTCAAAAACTGCCATAAATGAGAAAATGGAAGTTACTAAAGATAGAATTTGTGTAAAATATGGCATAGAAAATATTGAGACAAAAGGAGAAACTGCTGGTTATCAGCAGTTTCTTCTTTTGTTTCAATGTTTTCCAAAGCCTTTTCTCTTAGGGACGTCAAAAGCAGGTCTTGTTTGGGAAGGGGTTAAACTTGCACATGCTAGAACACTCTCTGAAGTAAATGATTATAAGGTCCTAACTTGAAGGGAGGTAATTTGAACAATTCGATCATTCCCTCAGGAGTAAATTACCTTTGAAATTCCTACAATTTTCTCCTAGCATTAGAGCCAATGTTAACCTTTCAAAACAAAACCTGTCCCTGCAATCAAATAACATACAAGAAAGCATAATTATGAAAATATGTAAAGAGAAGAAAATTCTAATCAACTGCATTTTTTCACTTTCCATACACAATGTCAATGCTATGACATATAAATTATATCTGGTATCATTCATTTGTTGTCTGCAAGAATCTTTAATTTGGTGCCGCCTACAATATTGGGACACGGAAAAGATTTAGCTGACAGATTGAGACACTTTCACATCTGGTAACATTTTACAGCTTTCACATATAATATATATTAATGGGCCATTCTACAAATAAGTAAAAGACCCAATTCATTGTAGGGTTTATTTTAAAGCTGCATAACTACAGCTTCATCTAATCTTAAGCTACGAGGATTAAGAATTACTTTGATCATTTCTGACAATTTGTTCTTTACAAACATTCAATCAAGATCATGCATTGTGCATGAGTTCAAATCCCGCCTTGCACAATTTCCTTTCCGAAAATTGACAAAAGGTCATTTTGACTCTCAGCAAAAGAGAACTAATGGTTGACATGAAATGATAATATGGTATCTCGGATTTGTGATATGAACAAGCCACCATAACATTTCAATAAATTGATGATTGCGAAGTTTGAGCCCATTTCAACAATCTGTATACAACTTTACATTTCTATAGAATATATAACTGTTTAAGCATTCCGTAATATAATCTATTTCTCTGTATTTTACCAGAAAATCTGTGTTTTTGTCACAAAGTCTCACAATTTGTTCTACTTTAGATGGCACCGTCTTCCCATTGTTGGTGAATACATGAATAATAATTTCCAGGACAACAGATAAGAGATGGTAAAAGCATCCTAAATTTCTTATTTCAAATCTAAACCCTATATTGTGGGTATTCATTTGAATCGTCTCATCGAGACGATTCAAATGAGTACCCACAACATAGGGTTTGGTGAAGACATAATGAATTATTGCATTTTGAGGAAATGATGCCGTATCAAGAGCTCAGATTATCTGTGGGAAACATCTCTCGGAGAATGTCTCAGACGAATTCTGTCATCAACTTACGGATTTTTATTATGACTTGCCATTAAACCACTCTTTTTCATCTGCGACTAATTAATCAAGACACTGCAAGCAAGAAAACATTGCCAACAATATATTACGGTGTCTTGGCATGGAATCGAAAAGAAACCAAAATGTGTTCATCATATGTATGCAATTGCATAATTTTATTTCTCAGTAACTGTCCTATATCTTGAGAACAAACCAAGGAAAATTTTACATAGAGGAAAGACACTTTTCTATACACCTCTAGGGCCTACTTCATAAAACTTACAAAATGCTTTCTTCATGTTTATGAAATTGTTTTGCATGATGCTAATTTTAGTTATGGAATGTAGGATTCCCCCCTTCCCCCAGAAAGTCATAAATATATACTCGGCAAAACTGCTAACGCATCACCCAGATCTTTGTTAATATTTTTATAACGCATCTACAGAATACCTTCAAAATTTGCACATGCTGACTACCACCATTTGATAAGAGATCTATGAAATTTCATAGTAAATGTTACAGTATCTTGTAAAATATTGAACTTTTAATAAGGACACCCTTAATTCTAAAATTCATAAAGTCTGAAATTTGATTAAAATGGAAAATTCACGCATAACTTTCAAACCTTTTGCATTGGCTGAAAGAGTTTCTGTTTATAAAAGTTACCCTTCAAAAAACAAACCGACGGCTTTAACATTTTTATGGGCGCATAATGTATTCCCACAGAGGCATTGTTACATCACTAGTGCCGTTAGGGTCATTGATGGCGTCGACGGCGACGTAGGTTACGTAGACAAAAACGTATCGGTCTATATCTTATGAACTGTATAAGATGCAGTCTTGATATTTCACACATAGACAGGCCCCAACAAGGCCTTTCACCTGACACTATAAAATTTGACCTTGTGACCTTGACCTTGAAAAATTGACATTTTCTTTCAAAAAGGTGCCTCTATGCGAGATACGTTGTCTCGGAACAGCCCTTGTTATGTTAGATAGAAAATTGATTTTTTTCAGACTTTAATTTCACAATAAACCAGCTTTCAAAATCAATTCACACAAAAATGATTGAAAAAGATCAGAAGTTACAGGAGCCGAAAAACTGTTTTGCCCCCCCCCCCCCCCCCCCCCCCCTTTGGTATGACTCGGTCACATAAGAAAGAAAACTTAGAAATAGTTTTATGAATGAGTGCAGAAACTTGTGGGATAAATATTTGCCAAGTTATAAATCTAAATCTTTGACAATAAAGAAGTTATGCAATTTTAAAAAGTGATGTGTTAGCTCATTTGCTGAGTATATATCGGTATATTGGCAAGGGAAATATTAATCCTAAAATAGCTTGTAGAATATGCATTCATAAGAACCAAGTAAAGGTAAACAATCATTAGCATTGATGTTGATAATTTTAGCCATTACTGCTCAACACCTGGAATTTCTATCAGTATGTCAACCTTCAGAAATACCAACAATATAGAATGTAGGATTCCCTCCTATCCCAGAACGTCATAAGCATAGGTCTATATTATAAGAGAATATCAATCCTATAATGGCTAGGATTTTAGTAGAATAATAGATTATATTAAGAGTCAAGCCATGGTAACCAATCATCAACATCGAGTCTGAAGATTTCAGTAATTACTGGCTTCAACACCTGGATTTTCTATTAGTATGTCAACTCTGAGAAATACCAACAAGTTACATGATGTATTCCTGTCATACTCCAATGATCATATATATCTGGTCCCAGAAACATTAACTCATCTAACATCAAATAATCAGATTTCCACGTCTTGGCATACAGACTTGTTTATGATAAATGAAACCAGGTACAAAAGCTGCAGGAAGATGAAATTTCAAAATGGAAAGTGAAATATGGCGAAATAGCATGTGAAATAGAACATAGCAAAGTATTTGTGATACTCTTATAATCATAATCATAATCTTTGCTTGTTAATGCTGAGCACAATATGGAATTCTTTGCAAGTTGAATACGCATTTGAAATCCATGTGCAGCAAAGTAGCATTTGATTAGTAGTATGGCTAAACATCATTTGAAATCCATGTGCAGCAAAGTAGCATTTGATTAGTAGTATAGTTAAGCATCATTTGTAATCCATGTGCAGCAAAGTAGCATTTGATTAGTAGTATAGTTAAGCATCATTTGTAATCCATGTGCAGCAAAGTAGCATTTGATTAGTAGCACGGTTGAGCATCATTTGCATTTGTAATCCATGTGCAACAAAGTAGCATTTGATTAGTAGTATGGTTGAGCATCATTTGTAATCCATGTGCAGCAAAGAAGCATTTGATTAGTAGTATGGTTGAGCATCATTTGCATTTGTAATCCATGTGCAACAAAGTAGCATTTGATTAGTAGTAAGGTTGAGCATCATTTGAAATCCATGTGCAGCAAAGTAGCATTTGATTAGTAGTATGTTTGAGTACCATTTGTAATCCATGTGCAGCAAAGTAGCATTTGATTAGTAGTATTGTTGAGCAGCATTTGTAATCCATGTGCAGCAAAGTAGCATTTGATTAGTAGTATGTTTGAGTACCATTTGTAATCCATGTGCAGCAAAGTAGCATTTGATTAGTGGTATAGTTAAGCATAATTTGTAATCCATGTGCAGCAAAGTAGCATTTGATTAGTAGTTTGTTTGAGCATCATTTGTAATCCATGTGCAGCAAAGTAGCATTTGATTAGTAGTATGGTTGAACTTCATTTGTAATCCATGTGCGGCAAAGTGGCATTTGATTAGTAGTTTGTTTGAGCATCATTTGTAATCTATGTGCAGCAAAGTAGCATTTATGATTAGTAGTATGGTTGAGCAACATTTGTAATCCATGTGCAGCAAAGTAGCATTTATGATTAGAAGTATGGTTGAGCATCATTTGTAAACCATATGCAGCAAACTAGCATTTGATTAGTAGTATGGTTGAGTACCATTTGCAATCCATGTGCAGCAAAGTAGCATTTAATTAGTAGTATGGTTGAGTAGCATTTGTAATCCATGTGCAACAAAGTAGCATTTGATAAGTAGTATGGCTGAGTGTCATTTGTAATCCATGTGCAGCAAAGTAGCATTATAAATCCATGTGCAGCAAAGTAGCATTATAAATCCATGTGCAGCAAAGTAGCATTTGATTAGTAGTATGGTTGAGCATCATTTGAAATCCATGTGCAGCAAAGTAGCATTTGATTAGTAGTATAGTTGAGCAACATTTGTAATCTATGTGCAGCAAAGTAGCATTTGATTAGTATTAGGTTGGGCATCATTTGAAATCCATGTGCAGCAAAGTAGCATTTGATTAGTAGTATGGTTGAGTATCATTTGAAATCCATGTGTAGCAAAGAAGCATTTGATTAGTAATATAGTTGAGTATCATTTGAAATCCATGTGCAGCAAAGTAGCATTTGATTAGTAGTATTGTTGAGCAGCATTTGTAATCCATGTGCAGCAAAGTAGCATTTGATTAGTAGTATGTTTGAGTACCATTTGTAATCCATGTGCAGCAAAGTAGCATTTGATTAGTGGTATAGTTAAGCATAATTTGTAATCCATGTGCAGCAAAGTAGCATTTGATTAGTAGTTTGTTTGAGCATCATTTGTAATCCATGTGCAGCAAAGTAGCATTTGATTAGTAGTATGGTTGAACTTCATTTGTAATCCATGTGCGGCAAAGTGGCATTTGATTAGTAGTTTGTTTGAGCATCATTTGTAATCTATGTGCAGCAAAGTAGCATTTATGATTAGTAGTATGGTTGAGCAACATTTGTAATCCATGTGCAGCAAAGTAGCATTTATGATTAGAAGTATGGTTGAGCATCATTTGTAAACCATATGCAGCAAACTAGCATTTGATTAGTAGTATGGTTGAGTACCATTTGCAATCCATGTGCAGCAAAGTAGCATTTAATTAGTAGTATGGTTGAGTAGCATTTGTAATCCATGTGCAACAAAGTAGCATTTGATAAGTAGTATGGCTGAGTGTCATTTGTAATCCATGTGCAGCAAAGTAGCATTATAAATCCATGTGCAGCAAAGTAGCATTATAAATCCATGTGCAGCAAAGTAGCATTTGATTAGTAGTATGGTTGAGCATCATTTGAAATCCATGTGCAGCAAAGTAGCATTTGATTAGTAGTATAGTTGAGCAACATTTGTAATCTATGTGCAGCAAAGTAGCATTTGATTAGTATTAGGTTGGGCATCATTTGAAATCCATGTGCAGCAAAGTAGCATTTGATTAGTAGTATGGTTGAGTATCATTTGAAATCCATGTGTAGCAAAGAAGCATTTGATTAGTAATATAGTTGAGTATCATTTGAAATCCATGTGTAGCAAAGAAGCATTTGATTAGTAGTATAGTTGAGTATCATTTGAAATCCATGTGCAGCAAAGTAGCATTTGATTAATAGTATGGTTGGGCATCATTTGAAATCCATGTGTAGCAAAGAAGCATTTGATTAGTAATATAGTTGAGTATCATTTGTAATCCATGTGCAGCAAAGTAGCATTTGATTAGTAGTATGGTTGAGTAGCATTTGTAATCCATGTGCAGCAAAGTAGCATTTGATAAGTAGTATGGCTGAGTGTCATTTGTAATCCATGTGCAGCAAAGTAGCATTATAAATCCATGTGCAGCAAAGTAGCATTATAAATCCATGTGCAGCAAAGTAGCATTTGATTAGTAGTATGTTTGAGCATCATTTGTAATCCATGTGCAGCAAAGTAGCATTTGATTAATAGTATGGTTGGGCATCATTTGAAATCCATGTGTAGCAAAGAAGCATTTGATTAGTAATATAGTTGAGTATCATTTGAAATCCATGTGCAGCAAAGTAGCATTTGATTAATAGTATGGTTGGGCATCATTTGAAATCCATGTGTAGCAAAGAAGCATTTGATTAGTAGTATAGTTGAGTATCATTTGTAATCCATGTGCAGCAAAGTAGCATTTGATTAATAGTATGGTTGGGCATCATTTGAAATCCATGTGTAGCAAAGAAGCATTTGATTAGTAATATAGTTGAGTATCATTTGAAATCCATGTGCAGCAAAGTAGCATTTGATTAGTAGTATGTTTGAGCATCATTTGTAATCCATGTGCAGCAAAGTAGCATTTGATTAGTAGTATAGTTGAGCAACATTTGTAATCCATGTGCAGCAAAGTAGCATTTGATTAGTAGTATAGTTGAGCAACATTTGTAATCTATGTGCAGCAAAGTAGCATTTGATTAGTATTAGGTTGGGCATCATTTGAAATCCATGTGCAGCAAAGTAGCATTTGATTAGTAGTATGGATGAGTAGCATTTGTAATCCATGTACAGCAAAGTAGCATTTGATTAGTAGTATGGTTGAGTAGCATTTGTAATCCATGTACAGGAAAGTAGCATTTGATTAGTAGTATGGTTGAGTAGCATTTGTAATCCATGTACAGCAAAGTAGCATTTGATTAGTAGTATAGTTAAGCATCATTTGAAATCCATGTGCAGCAAAGTAGCATTTGATTAGTAGTATAGTTAAGCATCATTTGAAATCCATGTGCAGCAAAGTAGCATTTGATTAGTAGTATAGTTAAGCATCATTTGAAATCCATGTGCAGCAAAGTAGCATTTGATTAGTAGTATAGTTAAGCATCATTTGAAATCCATGTGCAGCAAAGTAGCATTTGATTAGTAGTATAGTTAAGCATAATTTGTAATCCATGTGTAGCAAAGTAGCATTTGATTAGTAGTATAGTTAAGCATCATTTGAAATCCATGTGCAGCAAAGTAGCATTTGATTAGTAGTATAGTTAAGCATAATTTGTAATCCATGTGCAGCAAAGTAGCATTTGATTAGTAGTATAGTTAAGTATCATTTGAAATCCATGTGCAGCAAAGTAGCATTTGATTAGTAGTATGGTTGAGTAGCATTTGAAATCCATGTGCAGCAAAGTAGCATTTGATTAGTAATATAGTTGAGTATCATTTGTAATCCATGTGCAGCAAAGTAGCATTTGATTAGTAATATAGTTAAGCATAATTTGTAATCCATGTGCAGCAAAGTAGCATTTAATAAGTAGTATAGTTGAGCATTATTTGGAATCCATGTGCAGCAAAGTCGCATTTGATTAGTAGTATAGTTAAGCAGAATTTAAAATCCATGTGTAGCAAAGTGACATTTGATCAGTAGTATGGTTGTGTACCATTTGAAATTCCATGTGCAGTAAAGTAGCATTTGACTTGTAGTATAGTTGAGGTTGAGTATCATTTGTAATCCATGTGCCTGTATGCAGGTATATGGTTTCAATCAGAACTCTGTCCTGGGCTGAATCAAATTTGAAATGGTCATGGCCACTTTGTCTGGTAAATGTTAAAGATAGAATCTGTCTCTGGAAAGGAATCAGAACCCCATGGGGACTTAATCATAGGATAAGGTGATTCAGTCTATTGTATTGATTTAGGTATAAAATGATGTCAACAATTCTGTCTACAAAGGGTTGGATGAAAATCTGATTTCTCCATAGAAGAATCATAGTCCTTATCAAGACATAAAGGTTTGTCACAAATCTTGTTGTACAGGGGTAAAAATCTAACACCAGACTTGTTTAACCCTTTCCCAAACAAGACCTGGTTTTGACGTTCCTAATAGAATTGGCTTGGGAAAACATTTAGACAAAAGAAGAAACTGCTGATAACCAGCAGTTTCTCCTTTTGTCTCAATAGTTTCTGAGCTATATTCTACACAAATTCTATCTTTAACAATATCAATATTGTCATCTGCAGCAGCCTTTGAATAGGACCACCCCAAAAAGTTGTCGTTTGAGAAAGGGTTAATAATCTACTTACCAAACAGAGCAAATCTTGTAGACACATAAATCTTACTTCTTATACAATGTTTCTCAAAATAACACCTCCTTCATATAGGTCCAGATAAATGACCTGGCAGAGCATCTCTAGCTATCGGCTAGAGATGCTCTGCCAGGTAAATTATAGGGACCTATACATGTATTATATCAAGCTTTTCCAAAAGGCAAAAATTAATACTCTCCCAAAATGCGCTTAGTCATTGCAATAAGTGATGGTAGTTTTTGAAAGAGAAAGTATGTGGCTGACTTCGATTGGGACGATCACTCAAGCTATTTCAGCCATCGTTCCAATCGAACACCGATAGCCCGGGTTATAGTGACGTCATTTGACCTTTGAACCAAGCCATGGTCGGACCACGCTCTCACCCGTGGTCCCTTTCATTCCAAGATGGCGTCCAAAGAAGCAAACGAATTTTAAGTCCGGTTGAAAAACCACAAAACACCTTTAATTAATTTCAATATATTCACATGTCCTTGTCAATGCGACTGAAAGTTAATATTCATGGAAATAGTGTTATTTTCTAATTAAAATGTAGCCATTTATCAACGAACGATGAGTCTCATTTAATTGTTGGTAAAACCGTATGGGCGCGGCCATTTTGTTGGCTTGTGCATCACGAGCTATAGGCGTTCGCTTGGTGAGATGCGCAGTACACAACTTCCTGTTGTATGACGTCACGGATGATTCGAACGATCGTCCCAATCGAAGTCGGCCTGTGTAACCGTGCAACACAAAATTTCATTTTCAGTTGCATGGTTCTAGTGTAACCATGCAACTGAAAATGAAATTTTGTGTTGCGCGGTTACATATGTTATAACCTGATCCAGGTTACAAATGCCCTAGATGCACTGGATCCATCACATCAAATGTTAGCAGCAGCCCAACAGAAGTTCCCATTGGACAGGACAAACTGGAATTTGTACCAAGCTTCTGTTACCTAGGTTACTCACTGTCAGCCAGTGGTGGCTGCAAACTAGCTGCAACAACTCGGTGTAAGTCGGCTTGGAAGAAGTTCAGAGAGCTCCTCCCCATCCTTACAAACAGAAACCTCCCCATCACAACAAGAGGCAGACTCTATAGAACTGTATACATATGCCCAGTGCTGCTATACGGATCTGAAATGTGGGCTGTATCATCAAGCACCCTCAAGAAACTGTACAGAAACGAGAAGTCCATGATAAGATGGATCTGCGGCATCAAGCCAGAAGACAAGGTGACTCTTGAAACTCTGATCTTGCAGCTACACATTAGAGACCTGTCCAGTATCCTGAGGGCCAACCGACTAAGATGGCTTGGCCATGTTTAACGCAGTTGGGTGTCAAAGGTTCGACCATCAACGTACAAAAGAGCAGAGCGCGAGGAAGACCTAAGCTGATATGGGAAGAGATAGTAAGAAGAGATCACTAGGTCGTAGGACTTTTGATAACCAATCCTTTCGATCGACAGAAATGAAGAGGGAGACTTCGCTCTAGACTTGGCAACCAGGCCCCACCCTCTACAGAGGACTAATCCACGGCCTGTATAAACTAAATAGGATGATGATGCTGATGCTGATGATGATGACATAGATAGATCAGACCTCAAAGGAAGAATATTGAAGGGTCAGAGACAAGTTTTATCATTTTCCTGGTCCGACAATTTTATTACTGGCACCATTAGCACTATAATAATGATAGATCCCTGGAGGGATGCATTTATTGCTGAGATTATAGCACAGACTTTTACTTATTCTTACTAGTATCCATTGCCATGTCGGCAGCCAGCTTTATGTTCGACCACTGGCTACATTTGGTTGTTTGAGGAAGAATAAGGTGCAGTCGGAGTTTTATCATTTTTTCTGGTTGGACAATTTTATTACAAGTACCATTAGCACTATAATAATGATAGATCCCTGGAGGGTCTGTTTATTGCAAGGTTTATTGCTCTGTCTTTTACTTAATGCCACACAGACTACTCCAAATATTGGAAAATGGCTGTTGAACATTTCTAGAACAATTTAAAGGGACATGAGATTCCGATTTCATTTTCTTTAAAGTATGTCTTGATGCAAAGATTGGTTATGCGTATAAATGCTTTCAGTCTTTTTAAGTTAGTTGTTATCTATAAGCGAAAAATATGTCTTTAAAGTTGAGACAGAAATGACAAATTCCATATAAATCTGAACTGTTGTGCACAACAATTTGTTTCATTCTAGCACAAAAATATATATTTCTCCTAAACAGTTCAATATTTTGACTTGAAATTTTCAAAATGTTCATAGGTAAATCTACTCTTTCAGATAAAAATGAAAGTAAAATTTATGAAAAATAAATGTGAAATGTCGCTATAAAACCTGGTTATGATATCCCTAATAGAAAAGATATGGGAAAACATTGAAACAATTGAAATAATTTGTAAACAGTGTTTTCTCTTTGACAAATGGCTAAGGTATGTCGACATACACATAATCTATCTAATTTAATGATTAGATCGGGATCTGCAGTGCAGCTCTCATATAAAGCATTGAGGTACTAATGAAGTCATAGGATAACAACAACAAAATGTCAATCATGTATTGTGATTTATTTTATCTTTCTCAGTATAATCACAACAATGGTAGGCATTATTTTATTCCTGAATCAATATGAAAGACTGGATCACCTTATCCTATGGTATAGTCCCTTTGGGGGTTCTGATTCTTTTCTGGAGATGATCTGATTACAACTAGACATTTACCAGATAGTGTGGTCATAGGCTCATGGAAACTATGAACGATTTTCCAATTGTCCTGCAATTAATTTGTTACACAGGATTTCAAAGATAACTCAAAAACTTGGCTGTATATTTAGTAATCCAAATGATTCTCAACTATTTTGATGTGAGGGATTCAAATTGCTATTCAATTATTTTACTGCTAAGAAATTCAAATTGCTACTGATTTACTTTGCAGCTAATTAATCCAAATTGCTGCTTAATTATTTGTGATTTTATAATTCAAATTGCTAAATTACTTTGTTGCTTCGTAATTCACTTTCAAGTTGCAACTCAATTACGTTGCTTCATAGTAATTCAAATTGCACTTCCATTGCTTTGCTGCTTAGCAATTCAAATTGTCACTCAATTGCTTTGCTGTTGAGTAATTCTAACTGATACTCAATTTGCTGGTAAGTAATAACCAGCAGTTTCTCCTTTTGTCTCAATATTTTCTATACCATATTTTACACAGATTCTATCTTTAATACCTTCCTTTTTTTTCATTTGTGGCAGTTTTTTAATTTGACCACCCTAAAATTTTGCTGTTTGGGAAAGGGTTAATTCAATTGCTATTTGACCGCTTTGCATCATAGTTTTTTTTTATACATACAACTTCAGAATCACATTTCAGTGATTAATGGCCACCATGCCCTCTTGTTAAATATATTTTCTGGAAATATTCCATGTTTTATGTCAAAAGATCCTAATTTATCTTCCATCAATATCATTACTCTATCAAACATCGTTCTGGTCAGAAAAAAGCCAAAAGGTCAGCTAGTAACAAAAGAGAAATTGGCCCAATTTATCTCCAAAACCCATTGCCAAATCTGATTGGCATAGTTTAGATGGACATTTTGATTGTTCTGGACATTCGCCTAAATTGACCATTATTGACCGGCCTGGACCTCTACAATAATTCTACATTAACTCTTTCACAAACAAAACATGGTTTTGACATATATCTAACAAAAAAGCTTTCGAAAGCATTGGGACAAAAGGAGACAAGAGCCGTCACAGACGGACAGTGTGGCGACTATAATTATGCTCCCCCAAAATTTTTTCGGGGAGCATAAAAATGCTGATAACCCATTGACAAATCAGATTGGCATAGTTTAAATGGACATTTTGATTGTTCTGGATGTCCACCTAAATTTATCATTACTGACCAGCCTTGACCACTAGAACATTTCTGCTTTAACTCTTTCACAAACAAGACATGGTTGCTACATATATAATAAGACAAGCTTTGGAAACATTGAAGCAAAAGAAGACAAGAGCTGTCCGAAGACAGTGCGCTCGACTTTCTAAGTTGCTTAGTATAAAGGGGGCATAACTCCAAATAAAGTGGAGCCAGGGTCATGGGCCCTGATAGTAAGGTAGAGGGTGTGATGGTAAATAAGTATTCCAAGTTTGGGTAGAATCCCTTTGATAGTATGGAAGTTATTGATGTTTGAAAAAACCTTTGTTGCAACGCCAACGCCGACGCCCGGGTTACAGTATAAGCTCTCATTTTCTTCGAAAAGTCCAGCTAAAAATGCTGGTCATCAACATTTTCTTCCCTTGTCTCAATGTTTTCTAAATCCTCTTCTCTAGTCAAATCAGATCTTGTAAATTTGGGAAGGGGTTAAAGCGGACATTATTGACCAGGCCTGACCACTAGGACAATTCTACATTAAAACTGACATTTTGGTCCTCAGAGACATTCACAAGTATGAGAGCTGGGATGGGGGAAAATGGACCTTATTACATTTGGTTTGTTTTATTGATTGAGTGGATTTAAAGTCCCTTTCAACTGCTATGTTGTAGCGGCTGGAGCACTTAACCCTTTCCCAAACAAGACCTGGTGTTGATGCCCCTAATATAAAAGGCTTGAGAAAACATTGAGACAAAAGAAGAAACTGCTGATTACCAGCAGTTTCTCCTTTTGCCTCAATATTTTCTGTGCAATATTTTATGCAAATCTTACTGTTACCAACAACTATTTTGTCGTTTAACCCTTTCCCAAACAGCAAAATGTTTGGGGTGTTCCAATTTGAAAACTGCCACAAATGACAAAAGGGATGTTATTAAAGATAGGATTGGTATAAAATATGGCACAGAAAATATTGAGACAAAAGGAGAAACTGCTGGTTAACAGCAGTTTCTTCTTTTGTTTCAATGTTTTCCCAAGCCTTTTCTATTAGGGACGTCAAAACCAGGTCTTGTTTGGGAAAGGGTTAAAGCAGCTTTCAAATTGTACGAGCCTAAAATTTTGCCGTTTGGGAATGGGTTAACCACCGATTGCTGTCATTTCCCTCACAATAGGCAAGCTGAGCTTCCAGCTGCTCTCTCACACATAATGGTGAGAAACAAATGACTCTTGTCAAATGTCACATTTTGGAAAGCATTGAGAGAAAAGAAGAAAATGCTGACAACCAGCATTTTCTCTCAAATGATTTTCCATAAATTATATACCATTTTATGGCTCTGTACCATATCATTATGTCGTCAGTGCATAACCTTAGAAATTGAACTAGCGTAAATTTTGTCTTTATTTTTTTAGGAAAAGAAATAATATATCTGCATTCACTAGATATTTTTTGCAAGAAGCTACAAAATGTGTCATTTGGTACTGGACTAAGCACCAAAAGGTACAGGGCTCCAATTTTGTATAGGATAAAATAGCTTCAAAGCTAAGCTATCTTTTTAACCATAAAGATCTGTTTTGGACAGCTAGTCGATTTCTTTCCCCCTTTTTGGAGGCAATAAATTCTTGTTATTTATGACTTTAGCCAAGCATATCTGACTGGGATTGATTATGGTTTTATGGAATGGCAAAGAATTTTGCGCTAAAAATAAACCCGGTTTACCGTTATGTTTTGATAAACCGTAGGTGTTGTTATAATATCTCGTAACTACGGCTTGAGTCAAGCCGAAGTTACGGGATTTTATAACAACATCTACGAAATACTATGTGTTTGTCCGAATTTACGTCACGATTAACTGGATAAAATCGTTCCCTATTGGAGAAAATATCAGAAATTTGCTCTCCAACTTATTGCCGTTTCTATGAATATAGAATTTCCATGTTTGCTTTTTATTACCAATATACATGTTATTTAGAAAAGCCCTGAAATTTAAGAAAAACAAGACTGAATATTTTCTCAAACAATTCTTAGTTCTGATAACACCGAACACATGTAAACTTCAGAAAATACTGACACAAAAGAAGATATAGAATCTACTTGAAAACTTGATACTTCCTCATCAATATTTTAACTGCCATTATTAACCATTACCAGATGGCAAAATCTTGGTCAGTTCCAATTTGAAATGTGTTGCAGACAACAATTTTAAGTTGACGAAATCTTAAGAATCTCTCCATTTTGGGTTAGAAAACATTGTGGTAAAAGAAGAAATTGCTTGTCACAAGCAATTTCTTCATTTTCCACAATGTTTTCCAAGGCCTTTTCTTGTGAGAGAGTCAAAAGGCGTCGCTATACAGAAATGGGTTAAGTATTTTTTGTTTAACCCATTACCAAACAACAAAATTTTAGGGTGGTCCAAATTGAAAGATCTTGCAGACGACAATTTCAAATGAATGAAATTTTTACTTTTTGGGTCTTTTTGGATGGAAAACATTGTTGGAAATGAAGAAATTGCTTGTCACAAGCAATTTTTTTCATTTTCCACATTGTTTTCAAAAGCCACTTTTTTGTAGGGAGTCAAAAAGAGTCACTGTGTGGTAATGGGTTACTCTTTGTAAATTCTGACTACCTAGAATAAAAGAGTTACTGGACAAACATTGTCTATTTTTGACATCCCAGGTGAAGAAAAATTGGTAAAACAGAAAAATAAAAGAAGGATATAGACTAATAGATCTATGCTAGTAACAATTTTTTCTATGTTTTTTTTTTTTTTTTTTTTTTTTTTTTTTTTTTTTTTTTTTTCAAATGTCAAAAGAATAAAACATTGATATCCAACATTTTCTCCTTAATTGCCTCAATATTTTCTGTGCTATATAATGCACAAATCGTCTCTGTATCAACACCCATTCTGTTGTCTGCAACAGCTTTCAAATTTGACCACCAAAGAACTTCTCTGATTGGCAAATTAACCCTTTCCCAAACAAGACCTGGTTTGACGTCCCTATACATAAAGGCCTGGGAAAACATTGAGGCAAAAGAAGAAAATGCTGATAATCAGCATTTTCTCCTTTTGCCTCAATATTTTCTGTGCTATGATTTACAAATATTCTATCCTTATCAACACCAATATTGTCATCTGCAGCAGCTTTTGAATAGAACCACCCAAAAATTTGTTGTTTGGGAAAGGGTTAAAGGTTGAAAATGTTTGATTTTCTCTTTCAGAAATCAAGGGAATCAACAACAAAAGAAAGCCTGATGAACAAAAACAACAGAAATTTGTGGAGGAAATATGCACAAAGAATGTGGAATAAGGAATTATATTAATTATTGTGTCCTTATATAGATGGCTTGAGTTCTAAATAACCAGCATAAAATGATTTGGAAAAGTGAAAAAAAAGTTAGCGTAAGACTATGCAAGGCTGAAATTCAAGTGAAAATGTGAGAGAAAAATCAGTGTGAAACTAATTCCCTATGCAAAAATAAAGCTCTATGCAATAAAGAATGAGTGGCATAAACCGTGTAATTTTTCTGAGTTTCTGAGACCCCATGTGATCAATTTGTCGTCTATATATGGAATATAAATACGCTATTCCACACAATTGTATGAAAATCAATTAATTGATACAGCGAGCCATGAGAAACGTCGCTGAACTGTACGGGAGTATCAAGTCACAGATATGTCATCTACGTTCGGGAGACGCTCATTATCCGTGAAGGGGTATCAGCCTACAAACACACAAACTGACAGTCACTAACACACAGCTGCTGTGTAGTAGAGGGAAAACAGAGAGAAAATCTGATATATTTTTTCTCCAATCTGAAATGTCTAGAATTTTGATGCTGCAGAGATTGTTCCATGTTACCCTAATAATGTCTTTATTTTTCCCAGAAATCAATTCTACCATTCCAGTTGTGAGTGTCAACAAGTCGTCTGCCAGTAGTACGGCAGTAACGACGGAGTCACCACGCTATAATGGAACAATCCTACTCCAGTTCCGACCACCATCAATCAATGATCTGATACGAGGCTGTAATGTTACAGTCTACTTTAATTGTTCACTGGAAGACACTGGTGACACATTCACCACTAATAGTGTGGATTTGTTAGAAAATGGAACTTATTACGCGCGTGTGGTCTCGCAGAACGGGAAAAAAGTGCAAATTGTGATTCCAGATGATATGTTTGTCCCCGATCCAAATGTTCCACAGAAAATTGGTCCCTATTTCACATCAGATCTCCAGTTTCCCATTAAAATAAATGGAGTAAATAACTTCACCATTCAAGCCATGAGCATAGGATATGTGAATATAGTTGTTACGATATTCGGGACTACAGCAGTGGCAATGGGAAAATCCGCAGAAATGTCCACCCTCGGGCAGTCGGAATATAAAGTGACCATAGTGCCGCGGCAAAAAACAGCGGATTTTGTGTTTGATTGTTCCGCAGCAGCAGTGGCTATACTGATAAGTTTTGGAATAGGCTGTGTCACGGATACGGAGAATTTAAAGCGTCAGTTAAAACATCCGGTGTCGCTAATCATCGGGTTTTGCTGTCAATTTCTACTCATGCCAGTGGTAGGTATTTCAATGGTGTGTTGACAAAGTGTGAACCTCCTTCCTGGCTATAACCCTTTCTCAAATGGCCGAATTTTAGGGTACTCCAGTTTGAAAGCTGCTACATATGAAACAATGGCAGTTGATAAAAATATGATTTGCATACATTTAAGCATATAAAATATTGAGGTAAAAGGAGAAAATGTTGGTTATCAGCATTTTCTTCTTTTGTCTCAATATTTTGTTATTCTTTTTGGGACATCAAAACCAGGTCTTGTTTGGGAAAGGGCTAATAATCCTCTCCCTAATGGCAAAAATTTGGACAATTACAATTTCTAAGTTGCTGCAGACTATATATATTGTCCAGCAAGGTTAACCCGGGACAACTTAATTTTCGTGCGCAAAGTCCGTTAGTTGAGCGTCTTAACAAAACAAAGCCGAAGTGGGGTCATTACATATGCAGATGTCCCGGGTTAATCTTGCTGGACAATATACGAAATAGTTGTTGATGAATTGATTAAATAGGGCTTAACAAATCTTTCAACTGCTATGGTCGTATCACGCGGCTGGAGCACCTAACAATGGAATCATGTCTACTTTCTCTCACCAGTACTACCCCAACATCCTTACCAAGCTTTAACCCTTTCCCAAACAAGACCTGGTTTTGACGTCCCGAAAAGAAAAGGCATGGGAAAACATTGAAACAAAAGAAGAAACTGCTGATAACCAGCAGTTTCTCCTTTTGTCTCAACAGTTTCTGTGCCATATTTTACACAAATGCTATCTTCATTAACATCAATTTTGTTATTTGTGGCAGTTTTTGAAGTGGTTAAACTGCTCGGTCACATAGCTGATCAAAGATGATCAAACCATTCGTTGAAGACAACCGTCAGACAAGATGTTTGCTGTGGCCAGGGATTGAATCCAGGACACCATGAACAAGAGTCTAATGCGCTACCAACTGCCCTATGGCCCAAGCTGGTTGTTAATAGAGAATATTTTTTGTATAATAAAGAACAGAAATATGTAGGCAAACAGAGCAATTGCTGATATCAGCATTTTCTTCTTGTACCACAATTTTTTTCCAAAACTTTTCTATAAAGGACATCTGCAAAACCACAGGTCTTAGATTGGGAAATGGTTATACTTATTATTATTCATTACAACTCCTGCAAGTCCCACAGGACTATCGCATTCTGTACTACATCTTTTTCTCTTCAAGAAATGAATAATCTACATACAAAATAAAATAAGCCCTACTATAATATTTCAAACCACAGAGTTAACCATTTACTAAACAAGACCTGGTTTTGATGTCCATAATTGAATAGGCTTGGGAAAACATTGAGGCAAAAGAAGAAACTGCTGATAACCAGCAGTTTCTCCTTTTGCCTCAATATTTTCTGTTATATTGTACACAAATTCAACCTTAATCAACTTTCATTTTGGCGTTTTAAGTACTGATTCTGAAATTATGACCAAGTGGTTATTGGTTTGATACCATGCAAGAAGCTTATTTGGTACAGCTGTAAACAGCTGGACTTGTTAAGTTCTTGGTTCAAGACCCTGCCTCTCCAGTCTTTTGGTCCTGTCTTCATAGACTGTCTTGCTACAGCTATGGCACAGTTGGTAGCGCATCTGCCTCTCATTCGAGAGGTCCCGGGTTCGATACTCGGCCACGGCAAATACCCTTTCCGACAAAAATGTCACCCATAATGGTTTGATAATGTGAACCTACGTGAGGGAGAAGCTGGAGGCTCGATTAGGGTGTTGTGGTAGTGCTGGTATGAGAAATGACAGGAATCCATGGTTAGGTGCTCCAGCCGCCACGATATGACCATAGTAGTTGAAAATGACCTAAAACCCCAATAAACCAAATCCTAGACTGTCTTTTTAATCAACACTTCAAATTTTCCTATTTCTTGCCCTTTTTGTAAGTACAGAAATAAATCTGAACTAATCAGTCAATTACCATGTCATTCTATTTCTGGCATTTTTCTGGGCATGACGAGGTTGATAATTTATCAAGCCAATCTGACAATTTTCAAATAGCTCTATTTGTGGTCTTTTTTTAATTGCGGTAAAAGGATAAATTATAAATTAATCAGTCAATCTCCCAGTTGGTGACAAATAAGATACAAACTGGGAAAATCATTCATTCAATAGAATTGCTAATGCTCAATGGCATAATCGACAGTCTAAATTCTTTATTTCAATTCAAAACCCTATGATGTGGGTACTCATTTGCATCGTCTCTTCAAGACGATTCAAATGAGTACCCACAACATTGGGTTTGATGGGGTTTTGATTACATTTTTTATAATTTTGAGTTTTGAAATAAAGCAAATACTTCCCTTTATCAGAAGCATCGAGAATTACACTTTTCTGAGCACATTATCTGAAATCAATAATTTTACTCGACCCTGGAAGCACGGAAGGTAATCTCTGCAAATAAGCAGAATATTTTCAATATTTGACAAAAACCCTGATCCTGTCATGCAGGGAGCTAAAATTCTACAAAACTCTTCTCCTGCTTTCCAATTTTCAAAATTGGTGATTTGTTTTTCTTTCTTGCACACAAAAGTGACAAATTCTTTATAGTCACCAAGTCTTCCTCAAACATGATGTGTTTGTGAAACACCATTTCCCAACAAAAGCAGTTCTTTCCATAACACGGCATGAAAGTTTGATAGATATATTTGCTGTGACAAGCAAAATTTATTATTTAGGTTTTGTAACAGGCAGCTAAAACTGGTCTAACTTTTTCTGGTGCTTTCCAATTTCAAAATTTGTCCAATTTTCAAAATTAATGCATTTTCATTTACGCACAATGTTCAGAAATCTTTATAGTTATATAAGCCATACCCACACAAGGACAAATTTTGACATCCCACAGAGGCGGATCCAGGATTTCTGTAAGGGGGGGTTCGAATATACCAAAAGGGGGGGTTCGTTATCTTAGAATTTCATAATCTTGACTGAATTTCTGCATGAAAATGAAATAATCGGGCTACCGAGGGGGGTTCGTTTGAGCCCCCCGAACCCCCCCCCCCCCCTGGATCCGCCACTGTCCCACATTATACATGTAGGCTTTGAAAAATATTGTTGAAAATGCTGAAAGGCGACTTGCAGACAACAATATCAAGTAGATGAAATATTTAAAATCTTTGTATTTTCAAAATTTGCTTTTGGAAACATTGTGGATATATGAAGAAATTGCTCGTCATAAGCAATTTCTTCATTTTCCACAATGTTTTCCCAAGCATTTATGTTGTGGGACGTCAAAAAGCGTCTTAATTCAGTAATGGGTTGAGGAAATTGTTCATTAACGCAATTTCAGTTTCAAAAGGCCTTATTTGTGATGATTGGACACAAAATCAATGAAATTTTACTGAAGTTATTGGTTTTATTATTGATATGCTGCCGAGAAAAATGACAGAGATAATTACTGTGGCATGGCGAGATTTGTTTTAATTGATCAACCACAGAATTTGTGGCAGAGCCAAGCAAAAATGGCACTTATTAACAACTCTGAATATTAACCCTTTCCCAAACAAGACCTGGTTTTGACAGTTTTTACAGACAGCGTGTATATGCAGGCTGATCTGGAACCATGTTGGGCTCAAGCGCCGTAAGGGACATTTTCTCAGATTCTGGTTCATATTTTTGTCGATCATGCTGTTACATTTTTCAGCCTCACACCTTCATTCATGGCAAAACCAATTAACATGTCCGTTTATGGAAATAACCTTAATTAACCCTTATCCGAACATCAAAATTCTACATTGGTGGTCAAATTAAAACCTGTTTCAGATGAAAAGATCAAGTCCAAAAGATAATACATGGAAAAGGAAAAGGAGAAAATGCTGATTATAAACATTTCCCTTTTCTCCCAGTCCCTGCTGCATTTCTAATAAAACCTCATTATAGCATCATTATAGAATTACACACCGGGGCATGTAATGGAAAAGGTTCGCACGTCCATTTATGGAAATATTGTTGATTATATCAATTTTCAAACATTTAGCAGAAAGTGTTGATTGCATATTTTCCCCCTGAGTAAACCAATTTCCTGATTTCAAAAAGAATAAAATATTTCAAAGAAATGGATATAGGTTGCGCATATATTTTGATACATTTTGAAGGAAACAAATAAATAAATTGCTTTTGAATATGATTGAATACTATTCCATGAATACTGTTTTATACAGATTTTCAGTCCTGTATAAAATTTTGTGGTTGGAGCATTATAACCATGGATTCCTGGTATTTCTCTCACCAGTACTATTGCAATATCCCTTCATTTTCCTAACATTGGGTTTATGATTATCCATGCCTTGGTGGAAGACATGATGTCTGAAAGAATATTAGCCATCACTGGGAATAATTGTGACCCATAACGCTAGACGGGACCTTTTCCGAACTACAAAAATCAAAATTTTGACAACTACAAAAATCAAAATTTTGACAAACTTGTCAGATTAAGCGCAGGTCAACTAGTTACTGTATGCAAAAGATGAACATATAGTAAGGTATGGAAAACATTCCGGATTTAGAAAATTACATTAAAGTGAAAAGTGTCGGCCCTAGTCTGGCTGCGCGGACTGCGCAGACTGACTAGGGTCGATATTTTTCACACTTCCTATAATGTCCCTTTTAGCGCAACGGTCACAATTTTACCATGCAACACCATGATTGAAAGTCTGATGCGCAGCCAACTGTGCAAAGGCCGCAAGTCAAACTTCAAACATACATTGGTATGACATGTAGCCAAGTCCATCAATTCTAGATTTCTATGTAAACAATTTGTCAATTTTCACTTTAGGACAAGAACCAATGCAAAAGTCCATGTTGACTTCATCAAGTATTCCTGGAATTTTCCTGCCATACTACAAATAAAAAATCTCTGAGCCATGAATTGCTAATCCTACAAAAACATTAGAAAAAGTTGATTCAATTTGGTCTTTTAATGAGTGATGTGGTTACCATGGGGCGTCATGGTCTAGTGGTAAGACGCAGGAATCAAGATCGAAGGGTCCTCAGCCAGGGTTCAAATCCTGTCGGTGCCACGAAAAATTTTCTGAGCAAAAAAGGTACCCCAGGTTGCTCCTCTTCACCCTGGTGAAAAATAGGTACACAGCAGAGTTGAAAGCAAAAGTGATGTGGCTGCTCAAGGCGCCCACTGTTAACAGCCAACTTGAAACTCAGTAATCATGCACCATAATGTAGCAGCAAATTAGAAACCCCTGAATTTTTAATAGACTCAAGACATAACTGACATATTATCTGCTGACTTTCAGCATTTCTTCTTTTCCATGTTTTAGCATGTCTGCTATGAAAAATGAAAGACATGACCTGTTTGGTAACCAGTTGAAATGCTAAAGGCGGACAGGAGAGAAAGAATTTGAGATTTGGTTTCACTTCCCAGAAGAAATCTCAGATTACACAATTTGTGGACAGACCTAATTAGTTTCCCAGCTTTTTTATCCTATTTTCTGGGGGGAGCCTTTAGACAATCATTGATTTTTTATGAGTAGGTGATTCTCACCATTATATCTGCCTTCAGCCAGTATTCACAATCATTATGGCCAACTCCAAACGGCAAGTACTCAAAGCATTACCACTGCGGAAATCACATGCATTAATATGCAAGAACTTACGGTCATCAACATTCTTGTTTGAAGATTCAGATCAAGCTGGAAACAACATGCGTTTGTGAAACACAAATGCCATGAAAAGGCCAATGTTAAATTTTGGACTGACAGACAGACAGACAGACAGACAGGCGGATAATCGTAAAACGATATGCCCCAGATCTTTCGATATGGGGTGGTGGGGGGGGTTTAGGTTAGGTTAGGTTTAGAACTGGTGCATGAGTTGTTAATGCTTTGATCATGTATCTTTCTAAGATACTTATTTCCAAGCTTTGCATGACAATAATTTTAAAGATGCTAGTATTATTAGACAGAAGGAAGTAAGGATTATTAACATTTTCTTTTCATTTCTGTTCTCAAAGGAAAAAATGATTTTCCAGATTTTTGAAAAATGGAGGCCAGAAGACATATTGAGGGTAATTTCCTGTCAAAGTAATGTTCTTGAAAAACGAGGAAGAATTATGAAATAGTTACATAGACGCCATAGAGTGGTTCAAATAACAGAAACGGCTCAGAAAATCAATGTTTCAGGAACAAATGTTTCTCAGGCATATTTTGTAGGTTTGGTTACATAACAATGGTTTCGTCTTTTTTAACTCTTTCCCAAATGGCAACATCTTAGGACAGTCCAATTTGTAAGCCGTTATAGGCAAAAGAAAGAATGTTTAAATATAAACTACCACATCATCCTTACTGAGCCTGAATTGCTCACCAACGTAGGTGACAACAATTTTCAAACCATTTGTGGGAGACAATTTTGTCAGAAAGGATATTTTCCACGGAACAGAAGCACCATATTTTGTATTTAAAGAGGATAATCCTCACGAAGTTTTCCTACATTGAGTACTGAACATTACACGATCATCTTCATTAATGTAATTGAATCAGGCCTTATAAGACAGCAAATGACCTGACACAATTAGATCACTTCCTTCAATATTATCACTGCTCATTGCAATACTAGTCTAAGTCAAAATAAACTAGTATTTCAGTGAATATGTGTACATAGTACCATTTGAGATACACTTCTATGGCATTGTGTTTGTGCATCAATCTAGATTTGTCAAATGCCATATCATCGTTGTAAATGCAAAACCTCATATCTTCTTTTTTGGAAAATTTTAAAGGGGAGGGAATAAAGTGTAATAACTTTTCCCAAACTGAAATGTTTTACTTGAAATTTGGACATATTGTTCATAAATAATGTATCATTGATACTGATCAGTAAAAATATCTCAAGACCTTCAAGAATTGTCTACACTGGACACACAAGTTTGTACTTTGAAAATCGCAAGAATCGACATACCAGGTTTTGCATTTACACCGACGATATATTATGCTGTAACCGAAAGAGCAATTCTATAATTTTACTAGGTATACCTCACGAGAAATGACCTGGCAGAGCAGCCCATGCTAATCGAATGGAAAGCTCTGCCAGGTCAATTATCGTCCGCTATAAGAAAAGCTAAAATTCCCTGTTCCGTGTCTGTAAGCAATGCAAGAATGCATGACTTTAAAAACAAGGAATTGTGTCTCAGAGCACATTAAATACTATTGATTTTGAAAACTTGGCATTTTAGAATGGTTTATTGATTTTAAACTTTTCAAGGTACCTCCTGGAATTTTTATTTCTTTCAGAAATTGTCTTCAGAATTTACCCTTTGTCACAAAACTTATCCTTTTCCAAACAAGAGCTCTTTTTTTTTCTAACAAAAAAACTTGGGAAAACATTGTGGGAAAGGAAGAAGATGCATATTTTCTGGTTTTCTTTCAATATTTTCTACCCATTTCTATTAGAATTTAGATAACCAGCATTTTCATCATTTCCTACATTTTTTTCTATCTAAAACAATCAAAATAATCAAACATTTCATGCACTTGAAATTGTCGTCTGCAGCATCTTTAGATTTGGACGTTTCTAAACTTCTGCTGTTTTTGAAAGGGTTAATGATATACAGAAAACTGGTGCCGACATGATCTAGCCGTCAGATTTTCTCCCATTAAATCATGTCGGACTAATGAATCAATATGGAACGCCATAATTTATGGTTATCTTGTGACCATTATAACTGGTTCCGTGAGAGACAAGTCTTCTCTAATGGCTCTCAAAAGTCTACCTCAGAGTACAGCTCATGATAAATGACCTGGCAGAGCATCGAGCTAGAGATGCTCTGCCAGGTCATCCATCCTGAGCTATATCAGATTAATTCCACTCTGTTTTTAGTCCTTTCCAAATCAGCACAAATGGAAAGAGTTGCATGAAATTGTATGACCTCCCTACAATATGGAAAGCCATAATTTATGGTTATCCTGTGACGATTATAACTGGTTTGGTGAGATGTAAGTCTCGTATAATGGCCCTCGAATGTCTAACTCATAGTATCTCATTATCTACATTCTTTTACAATCTAGTTTCGACTTCCTTATTAGAAAACATGGAAGGTAAAACCCTGGGAAAAGCTTGAGGCAAAAGCAGAAAATGCTGGTCACCAGCATTTTCTCCTTTTGCCTCAATATTTTCTCTGCTAAATTATAGACAAATCATATCTTTACCAACACAAATTTTGTCGTCTGCAGCAACTTTCAAATTGGAACATCCTAAAATGTTGCCATTTTGGGAATGGGTAAATTGACATCTGAAATTTCTAAATTGTTATAGCTCATGATAAATGACCTGCTACAGTATCTCTCACTAATCAAATGAGATTTTCTGCCAGGTCATTTCTCATGAGCTATACCTTCATTATTCATAATATTGCGGCTTTTCACCAAAACCCTCGTCACTGCAGCTTAAAACAAGCTGCAGTTACGAGATTTTTATAGAAAAGTGACGATATTTACTATCATTTCAGCTTGCGTTTGGATTGGCCATGATATTGCCACTAGAGAAGAACGTTCGTTTTGGTTTGTTGTGTGTGGCGTGCGTCCCCGGGGGCGGGCTCGGACATGTTGCGGTCATCATCAGTGACGCTGATCTACCTCTCAGTCTTACTATGAACCTTATTAGTACAGTTACTATGCTAGGTAAGTCAAACAGCTGGTGCACCTAACCATTGTGTTGTATCTGGGTCATGTAGACATTGTGGCAGTCATCATCAGCGATGAAACTTGTTAGTACAGTTACATTGTCAGGTAAGTCTGGGGTCAAATGTTCAGTCTCCATCTAAGCCAAATATCCTTTCTGACATTTGTTTGTTATCAATGGGTGGATATTCGTAAACTTAAATGGGGTGAGTAGCTGGAGGCTCACAAAATCCTTGTCAATTCCCAGCTGCTCATCCCTCAAAGGTTTATGATTATCCACCCATTGTTAGGAGACAAATATTTAGGTAACAATATTTGCCAGTACTGGGGATCAAACCAAGTACCCTATGATTAAGAGTCTAATGTGATACCAACTGAGTATGGCTGCTGTAATTTTATTAGTCAAAGAAAAGATTGATTGATTTGGATTTTAAGACCTTTTTCTATTTCTATAGTCCTATCGCAGAGACTGGAGCACCTAACCATGGATTCCTGTCCTTTCTAATACCAGTAATTACCGAGCCTCCAGCTGCTTGCCAATATAATTAAACAATTTTCAAACCATTGGTGGGAGACAATTCTGTCAGAAAGTATATTTGTCGCAGCCAGGGATCAAACCGGAGACCTCATGAGTGAGGGTCGGAGCCGCGTTCTTTAGAGCGAGATTTCTTGAGACATCTTGAGATTTCTTAAGATGTTTTAGGATAAAGCACTCTTTTGAGCAAGATTTTTAAGACGCTCATTTGGAGCCGCCATTGCTCTATACTTCTTTCGGAACCCCTCGGTAAATTCTGTAGAATCTATATGGGATAGAATTGACCGAGTTGTTCCGAATGCTCCATGATTCATAAACCGCAGAGCTCCGAATGTTCCATACTTCATACAAATGACGTCATGATGACGTCATTTGTATGAAGTATGGAATTTTCGGAACACCTCGCTTAAAATCTCGGTCTCAAAAACGCTGTATCAAAAACATCTTAAGAAATCTTAAAAAATCTCGCTCTAAAGAACGCACCTCTGATGTGCTACCAGCTATGCTAAGGCCACATCTCAGATACAAGAAACCCCCAGTTTACTTGTGTACATGAGAGTATATTTAACACTCAATACCACAACAGATCGCTAGATATTTGTCCGCAAGGATGAATTCTGACAATAAACCCCCAGTTTACTTGTGTACATGAGAGTATATTTAACACTCAATACCACAACAGATCGCTAGATATTTGTCCGCAAGGATGAATTCTGACAATAAACCCCCAGTTTACTTGTGTACATGAGAGTATATTTAACACTCAATACCACAACAGATCGCTAGATATTTGTCCGCAAGGATGAATTCTGACAATAAACCCCCAGTTTACTTGTGTACATGAGAGTATATTTAACACTCAATACCACAACAGATCGCTAGATATTTGTCCGCAAGGATGAATTCTGACAATAAACCCCCAGTTTACTTGTGTACATGAGAGTATATTTAACACTCAATACCACAACAGATCGCTAGATATTTGTCCGCAAGGATGAATTCCGACAATATACTTCCAGGACACGTCTAGACAAAAGATTCTCCCATTTTTTTGATAAATTAATAATCAAATTGTGTCTTGTGGGGAAAACGCCGAAATGTCAGATGCCATACTCGTAAGTTATTGTTTTCTTCCAATAGAGCGTGCTTTCTTGAAAGTAGAACGCAGCACAAACCATTCCAGAACCGGAATTCGCCACAATATATTTGAAATCTTATTAAACTTGCACCAGTCAAATCACCTGTAATCCATTCTAACCTATTCAAGGCAAAATTTTAGGCAAGTCAAATTCAAATATCTTCAAGTGAATGAAATTTTACTCTTTTTTTTCTCTCTCTGGGTATAAACATTATAGGAAATGAAGGAATTGCTTGTTTCATGCAATTTCTTTACATTCCACAATGCTTTCCAAAGCCTTTATCTTTAGGAATGTCACAAAGTGTCATTCTGTGGGAAATTTGGGTTTTAATAATAAAATTGTGTCTCATGGGGGAGACCAAAATGTCAAATGCCAGAGACGTATAATATTATTTTCTTAGAACAGAGAAAGCTTTCTAGTAAGCAAAACACATCACTTAGCCATGAAGGAATTTGGATACAGTTTTGTTGGTTGGCAAGGGTTAACCAATTCCAATATATTGACGCTTTTTGCCACCAAACAAGATAAAAGCATTGCAAAACATTGTGGTAAATGAAGAAAGTGCTTGTGACAATGATTTCTAACCAAAATTAGAAAGAATTTTGAATTTTAAACAACTTGAAATTGTTGTCTGCATCAGCTTTGAATTTAGAACAGTCCAAAATTTTGCCGATGAATGGTGAATGGCTAATGGGGAATTCCAGGAAGTAGTTATTCTAGATCTTTGTAAAATATCACAAAGAACTTTTCATCTCATTTCTATAAGAATATTCAGCATTTTCTAAAGTAAAGAACGTAATTTGTCAGAATGGCTCCAATATATTGTATGAAGTTTTTGTTAATGTTGTATGAAGTTTTGTAAATATCGTAGGAAGTTTTCTTAACCCTATCTCAATTTACTTCTCATTAATATTCAGACTCTTCAGATATTAAAGCTGCTGCAGAAAACTAAATAGAAGTTGATGTTGCACAAAAAACCACAGACAATATTGATGAAAAAGAGACATCGCTGATAAGCATCATTTCCCTCTTTTGCCTCAATATTCATCCAAAGCCTTTTCTATCATGGATGACAGGACTAGATGTTTAGAAAAGGGTTAATTAAACTTCAGAATCAAAAGTTTTGACACTTTTTGATTTCAAGAGGAAGCAAAAAGAGTAATCAAAATATTTGAGCCAGGATATGGCAAAAAGGGCCTTTACTACATGAGACTAATATGAATTAACCCTTTCTCAAACAAGACCTGGTTCTGACATCCACAATAGAAACGGTTTGAGAAAACATTAAGATAATCAGCATTTTCTCCTTTTGTCTCAATATTTTCTGTGATATAATATTCACAAGTTTCATATCGATTTTTATCCATTTTTTGCATGTAGCTGTTTTCAAATTGGATTGTCCAAATTGTTTTTGTTTGGGAAAGGGTTAAGGCATCAATCTGTGCTTTTACATAGTCTGATCAAGATCCATGGTCATCTCTTATAGATCTAGCTGCTTTCTCATAACCCAAAATATATCTACCATATAATTCTCTAAAAGGCTCTCAAGAAGTTGGCAATACAAAGACATTGAGCTTTTACAATGAACAAAATTCACTAATCCATGCAAAAACGTTGTCTTGCATTATTTGTTTATAAATATTTCTTTGACAAAAGACTCTTTCCATTTGAAAGGAGCTTCAGAGGACATAATGGATGTGAATAAAGACGTGAAAGCACAGAAAATGTTGCCTTTTGTGCAAATCTTATGATCAAGAAAAGCAAGAAAATCTTTCTTATCGTCGCTTTTCAACGAAGGCATCGTAACTGCAGCTTGTTTTAAGCTGCAGTTACAAGGATTTTGTTGAAAAGCAGCGTTATAATACACAGATATAATAACTAGTGTAGCATACCATAGAAACTACCAAGTACCAATATACTAATCAATAACATACCAAGAACTGGCATTTTTCTCTGAGACTCTCCAATAGAGGAAATATAATGTCATATCACCTCAACGTCTTAACCCTTTCGCATCGCACAACTAAACGTACCTTTTAGACGCAGACCGCACGCAGGAGCATGTACGACCGGTTGTAAGAGAGGCTTTAGTAAACTTGGTTATCAGCTGTAGCCTATAGTTACTAGGTTTGCGAAGGAAAAGCACCAATATTTTTTTACGTATTAGCATTGGCTCAATGCTTTCCAAATTAGCCTCTACGAAAGATGTCAAATTCAGGACTGGTTCAGGAAATGCTAATCAAAATGTACCTATAGTCAATTCCCAGAAAAAAATCCTAGTACATGGCAGGTCTATTAACCCTTTCCCAAAACACAAAATTAGGGTGATCCACTCCAAAAACTGCCACAAAAGACAAAATGGATGTAAGTATACATACAATTTGTGTGCACAGAAAATATTGAGACAAAAGGAGAAACTGCTGGTTATCAGCAGTTTCTTCTTTTGTTTCAATGTTTTCCCAAGCATTTTCTATTAGGGATGTCAAAACCAGGTCTTGTTTGGTTAATGTACTGTAAAATGATCTCTGGTTATATATGAATTACAAGGAATTATTCATCTTTTTCCAAAACAAACCCTGATTTGACAACCAACAGTATTTTATCTTAGAAAGCCCTTAATTTCAGTGAAAAAACAAAAATGCTGATGAACAACGTTTTATCCTTTTCTTTGAAGGATTTCTATGCAACAAAAGTTTGAATATCTGTATTCTGTAACAACAATTGTTGTTTTGCCTTGTGCAATAATTTGCAATAATATGGACAAGTCAAGAACTTACTGTTTCGGGAAGATGTTAAAGCAAAATGAACCCTGTCATTATTTGTCGTGATTGTACTTTTCTGTAGCCAGAATTACTGGTGGATGATTTATGTCAGAAATTCATATCAAAGGTTCGTCGCAAAACTGTTGTAAGTGCAAATAAATATATATGGACATACAGTAGTTTTGTGCTAAAGTCAAAAGTATTGAAAGATCTCTTACAGTGATTAGGAAAATTGGTATTTCTATGAACGTAATTATATATTTGTTGAAAGAAGGCCTGAGTAACAGATACAAGGGCCAAAAGGCATTCTATATGTAACATTCTTAATCCAAACCCTATGATGTGGGTACTCATTTGAACTGTCTCAAAGCGACAATTCAATGAGTGCCCACAACAAAGTATTGGATGAACAATAAATGAAATATAAAGTCGCTTTTCAACAAAAACCTCGTAACTGCAGCTTTGACCAAGCTGCAGTTACAAGGATTTATGTTGAAAAGCATTGACAAGAAACTTATTTTTTTCGTTGCAGGCACAGCACCATTATGGATATTCGTTCTGGGGCAGTATTTCCAACATACGGAAGGTTCCAAGATAATTCCCATCTACCACTTCGAGATTTGGCTCGCATCTACCTTTTTTGCCTACACCGCCGGACTAGTGATTAATCGTTTCAAGCCCAGCGTGGCCGACGCCCTACTGACCTGGTTTATAAAACCTTTCCTCCTATTGGCCACGATATTATATATTACGATTGGTGTTTATATAAACATGTATGTGTTTGAGGTGATCGAAAATGTGACGGTTATTGCCGCGTTGTTGTTGCCGCTATGTGGCGTGCTCGTAGGTTCTGTTTTATCCATCATTTTCAGACAGAAAACAAGCTTCTGTAAAACAGTGGCGCTCGAGACGTCAAGTTTAAACTGTTTGATAGTTCTAGCTGCTTTACGATTTTCGCTCAATCAACCCAACGCGAACTTAGCGTCTGTTATTCCAATATGGGTTATGTTTACAATTCCTGCTTTATACGTCATCCTAGCCGTTCTACGAATGGTGAAAAAATCTGTGGACGAATACATGGAAACTAGAAAAAAGAAACAATTCCGTCATTACAGCATTGCATCGGGCATCGTCAATCAAGCCAATATGGCCGCCTTATCAGCGCCGTTATTTGTTACCGACACTGGAACTGAAGATGATCAACAATCGGTTAGCGAGAAAATTACTGTGTTGTAGCGTTCAATCATCATCTTAACCCTGTCCCAAACAAGACCTGCTTTTGAGTTTTGATGTCTCCGGCAGAAAAGGTTTTTGAACACATTGAGGCAAAAGGAGAAAATGCTGATAATCAGCATTTTCTCCTATTGCCTCAATATTTTCTGTACTATATTTTACACAAATTCTTTTATTTTCATTTTAATCTTTTTCGTTGTCTGCAGCAGCTTTCAAATTTGACCAGCCAAATAATTTCTCGTTTGGGACAGCCACAGTTAATCAAAATAAACTGATATCATTATTAGATAAATTAAAAGTTATTTGAAGCAAATACAAAAAGATCTGCAAATATAGTGTTTTAAGGGGGAATGCTCCAGTTTTTCGGAACACTCGGTCATTACTGTAGTAAATTAAATGTTTCGTACCAATATGTTTCGCTACCATATTTTCAATAATATAACACATCATTACAGTTTACCAGTTTCGATGGTAAAAGTGTATTTATTATTCGAAAGTGATTTCCTCAAGATGGAAATAGATTATTTAGAGCAAGACAGTCGTAAGTGTGTATGCAGTTACCACTGTTTAGCGTCATTTTATTCATGTGTAGCCGATAAAAATTGCTGTAATTCATTAATAAGTGTGCTGACCTATACATTTTCTTTTTGAATTATTACTACGACATGTTGCTTAATACAATGGGGGAGTTTTATCATATTCTATTATTTAGAACTTGAAATATTTCCAAAAATATGCAAATTTTGACATGAAATACCCCAGCTTCGTTGATCTAACCGAACACATGAGCATGCTGTTTTATACATTAACACGTTTATAATAACACATATTTCGGATTTTCTGTTCTTATTAAATGTAAGACGTTACTTTAAATCCGTTTTCGGGATTAAACAATGAATATACAACATTTTATTAGCATTTTAGTGACCTTGGACAGGTGCAAGAAATTGTGCATTTTTTCGCTGTAGGGGTATGTGATACAGATGCCCATAAAATTCAAACAAGATCGCTGACCATCCATTTTTATTTTATTTTTCAATTGGTAATAACATGTAATTTCAACATACAAAATATAAATAAATTCTATTATTGGGAAAAAATTTAAGAAACTGGAGCATTCCCCCTTAACTTCAACTTTGAAGTAAGCCTGACAGGACCACTTGTATTCTCTTGTATAGTAGAAACTAGAAAATCATTCTAGAAAAAAAATTCTTGGAAATACAATGTATCAGCCTGTGCCTAAATAGTCTGAAAAGGGTCTTTGAGACTGATTGGGGTTTAAAGCCTCTTTCAACTGCTATGGTCAGATCACTGCGGCTGGAGCACCTCACCATGGAATCTTGTAGTTTCTCATACCAGTGCAACCACAACTTCCTTACTTAGCCTCCAGCTGCTCACCCACATAGGCAAACGATTGTCAAACCATTGGTTAAATACCAGGAGACAATGATGTCAGAGAGGATGTTTTCCACAGCTGGGGATAAACCTGGTAAATTAATGATCTAGAGTTTCAAGTGCTACCAACTTCGCATTTTTAATGGCAAAATTATAAGAGAACAATAAGGATCCTGGCCCCTGTTTCATCAAAATATTTAAGACGTATTTTTGACTTACCGGCGTCTTACGACAAAATTAGGGCAAGAAACGGGTATCGCCAATCTATCAAAACGTGGGTCATGCGATTGTTGTTTTAAGGACAGATCCTCCATTTATTTCCCACTGTAAGATTTTTTTTATTTTTTCTGTACTGATATTTAAATATATAAGAAGTAAAAAAATGACTTAGAAACTATAGGTCACCAAGCGAGTTAAAAAGTTTTTGGATTTCAAGGGAGACTACTCTTGTCTAAAATTGCAAAAATGAGGTGTCACTTAAATACCCACAAAAAAGGTGTTCGAAATGACTAGCATTACATAAATAAGTCTTTATTTGTGTTCAATATGTTTTATTTTGTATAAATGAGTATCAATTTGGCAAAAATTTATTGATGATTTTGAAATTTTTAGTAAATCATTCTTTCAAAAGTAGCTGAAATTGCTCTTTTTTTGCAACGTTTCTGATAATAAAAAATATTCCAGCGGTAAGATTTTTTTCTTTTTTGGTATAGACATAGTGCTTGGTCATACCTACAAAAACAAACAAAGAAAAATATATCAAACCAAGCGTTTTTCTTAGTTATAAGTAAAATTTGGTTTACTTTTTGCAGCTCTGTCCGAAATTGTTTCATTACTTTTATCCATTTTCTTCCTTATTACCAGCTTTAGATAATAAAAAGTGTCATCTTTTGTGTCCATCTGAAGCGGACTAGCTCATAAAAACACCACTTTGCTTTTGTTGCTCCATTTCCTATCGCTAACGCCACATGTTAAACACGTAACAGAAAGCGAAATGTACCATCCGAGTACTATTACACTTTAATTGACCAAACAGAGAAAATTGAAATAACCGAAAAGGGTCTTGTCATTTATCAACCAAACATTAACTAAATGTAAAAAATACATTTGCTGAAAAGGCCAATTACTGAAACAGCTTTATTTTCGTTATTTAGGATATGCGCAGTAACAACTGGAGGATCTGTCCTTAAGCAATATATAAGACATGGGTAAGTCAAAAATACGTCTTAAATGTTTTGATGAAACAGGCCCCTTATCAAACTAATTCATGAACATTAAAAAAATAATGCTATTTAAATGTGATAGGTGCTTCATGAAAGTAGATTAGTACATTTGTGTAATTATATGATATCAAGCAGTAGATAGGCTATATTAATTATATCTGATACTGTAATATTTTGAGCCATTTCAAAACCATTTTCATGCTTTCCTATTAAAAGAGAGCACATTGTGATTGTTTTACCACAAATAGTCATGTCTGTCAATCTGTCTGTCTGTTAAACTTTGCAGAAACATATCTACCCTTTCATCAATTTTAAAAACCTTGTAACTACAGCTATAAACAATCAGTGCTTACAAGGTTTTTGAGGAAAAGTGATGATACAAATGTCATTTTGGGGGCATTAGTGTTTCCTAAAAACATGTTTTTGATTTTATTTCATGATATCTGTTGTTTGTTTCCGTATCCTTTGATTCCAGAAAACCTTCAAACCATTCCAACTCTTAAACCCTCAAAACATTTTTATCATCATAAGTAAAACAGGGTTATTGAATTTTTACCAAACAAGACTGGGTTTTGATATCATCAATAGAAAAGGCATGGTGAAACATTGAGGCAAAAGGAGAAAATGCTAATATCCAGCATTTTCTCCTTGTGCCTCAGTATTTTCTGTGTTATATCATACACAAATCCTATCTTTAATAACATTCATTTTGTCATCTGCAGATTGAAATTTGGAGAAGATTTTTTATTTTGCGAAAGGGTTAAGGCCTTGTGATCAATTTATAAAGCACACTACTGAAGCAAAAGGAGAAAATGTTCACTGCAAAATTTCCTTAACCCTTTCACTACATAGCATAGTTTTGATGTGAATAAGGTTTATGAACTGAGAATGAAATGCAGAGCCAGAGGCGAAATTTGAAAAGTGTCCGTAATTCCTAAACTGTGTTTTATTTCCATTCCAAATACAAACATAAGCATTTTGCATGGTTTAGAATTTTGAATTAATGCATACATATGGAAATATTTGACAAAAATGTTCAAAATTACCTCCCTTGCATATGAATATAGAGTAAATTAATATTTGTAAATTATTTTCTTCTTGAAGCATAATCTTGAAATCCAGCACGGTGAATCAAGTGTGAAGTGTATTTACAAGTGTGTGTGATTTGATGCATTTCATATGGCTAGAAAGTGGTGTTTTCATTCTCAGTTCGTAAACCTTAATAGAAATAGCCTTGGAAAACATTGAAACAAAAGCATAAAATGATGATAATGAACACTTTCTCCTTTTGCCTAGATATTTTCTGTCCCATATTGGGTGCTTAGATATTTTCTGTCCCATATTGTGCACTAATCAAATTTTAATGAAAACTCATATTGTCGTCTGAATCAGCTTTCAAATTTGACCATCATGAAATTTTGTCATTTGGGAAAAGGTAAATTCAAGGTTTGAAAATGCTGTATTTCAAAGATTTCATTATTGTACAGTTTTCTTTAACCAGTATACTTATGAATCATCATTTTTTCCGTTAGAAATTCTTAGGCAACTATCATGTAATAATGTACAAGTGATATGTATTAAATGTTTTCCAAATATTCAGTTTATTGTGTTGTTTTTCCAAACAATTTGTTATTTTGATGTCAAATAATTATGGTAAAGAATTGCGACAAAAGGAGAAAATGCTGATAACAGCAAAGACTGCAAGGGCTGCCAATGTGTCTGTGAAAACTGTCAATAGCAGATAATCTTCAGAATTTTTAACCTTTTTGCAAATAGCAAAAGTTTGAACTATTCTAATTTGACAGCCTCTGCAGACGACTAAATGGATGTTGACAAAAACAGAATTTGTTTACAATATTTTTGTTGAAAAACATTGAGGCATAAGGAGAAAATGCTGGTTACCAGCATTTTCTTCTTTTGTCTCAATGTTTTCATAAATCTTTTCTTTTAGTGACATTAAAATGAGTTCTTGTTTGGTAAACGGTTAAGGAGGCCCCTTTTTACATGAGAATTCAACTATAAACAATGTTCCTGAGAAAAACATATTCTTCCAGCATAAATTCAAAGAAAGGACAAAAAAAAACAGAAAAACCCGCAGATTTATTGGAGAAAATTGGTTGTTTACGAGAGCCTTCGTAGGATGACGTCTTATTGATGATTCCCTCTAACTGGGTCAATCTATAATTCTCTACAAGAAACAGAGGCGCCTTGCAAAACGAACAACAACATACGAGATATTTACGGCACACAATTTACTTGTTTTTTAATGTTGAAAGCGACCTTAATTGGGTTAACAGTGGAAACCAATATTTCCAGCAGGGAATAGTAGACACTGAAAATATTTTTTCGCTCTTTCCCAAACAACAAAAGTCTAAGGTGGTTAAATTCAAAAGCTGTTGATAAAACATAATATGCCTATAAATATCAAACTTATATACAATACAGCACATAAAATATTTAGGCAAAAGGAGAAAATGCTGCTTATCCGCATTTTCTTCTTTTGCCTCGATGTTTTCTGAAGCTGTATTCATAAAGGACATTTAAGCCAAGGGCCTTTTTAACTATAAACAGAGGCGCCTCACAAAACAAACAACATACAAGATATTTGCGACAAACAATTTACTTGTTTTTTAATGTTGAAAGTGACCCTAATTAGGTTAACAGTGGAAACGAATATTTCCAGCATGAAATAGTAGACACTGAAAATATTTTTTCACCCTTTCCCAAACAAAAAAGTCTACAATGGTTAAATTCAAAAGCTGTTGATAAAACATAATATGTTGATAAATATCAAATTTATATACAATACAGCACAGAAAATATTTAGGCAAAAGGAGAAAATGCTGCTTATCTGCATTTTCTTCTTTTGCCTCAATGTTTTCTGAAGCTGTATTCATAAAGGACATTAAAGCCAAGGGCCTTTTTTACTATAAACAGAGGCGCCTCACAAAACAAACAACAACATACAAGATATTTACGGCACTCAATTTACTTGTTTTTTAATGTTGAAAGTGACCTTAATTGGGTTAACAAGTTTACAACGGAACAAATATTTCCAGCATGGAATAATAGGCACTGAAGATGTCTTTTTTAACTCTTTCTAAAAGAATAGGTTTTGAATTCCCTAGTAGAAAAGGCTTGGGAAAACATTGCAACAAAAGAAGAATATGCTGATAATCGGCATTTTCTCCTTTTGTCTCATTATTTCCTTAGTTATAATGTACTCAAAGCAGCTTTCAATTTTGGATCATTATGAAGGAAAGCACATTGTCCACAAACTTTTTTATAACCCCCTTGTACACGTTTACTTCATATAATATATAGCTAATTTTGATGTCAACAACTTCTTAAACCCTTTCCCAAACAAGACCTGGTTTTGACGTCCTAAATAGAAAGGTCTTGGGAAAACATTGAGACAAAAGAAGAAATGGCTGATCATCAGCAATTTCTCCTTTTGCCTCAATATTTTCTGAGGCATATTGTTCACAAATCCTTTCATTATCAACACCTATTTTGTCATCTGTAGCAACTTTCAAATTGGGAGAGTCTGACTTTTTGTCGTTTGGGAAAGGGGTTAGATGTTCCAGCATTTCACTCTCCAGAACTGAGACTTCAAATAGGATAGAGGAGTTGTACTTAGCTATTTGACCCCTGAATTAACAAATATGTCTTTGTCAATCAAGAAAATAAACTAGATTTTCTATGTGAAGACAAATTACTTGAACAAACTACAAACAGCAAAATACACTCAACAAATCTGTCACGATTCCAGACAAAGAGACAACAAGACCTCACAGATCAAATGTGTCTCGTCACACAAAAAGAGGCCATCAGGGAAGTTTGTCCTTCTCGTCAGCTAAGGTCATATGGAGACGGGACTTTGGTTTTATGTCTCATCCAAAAGACTGGAGAGGAGCAGAGTCGAACCTGTGACCACTGTCTTGAAAGTCTAGCGCATTACATACCACTGTACCAAATCTGTCCTCCATCTTGGAAGCGTGAAAACTATCATTTTTATTCAATATGCATGGACTGTGCAGGCTGACTAGAGTCAAAATGTTTAACTCTAAAATGTTTTTGTAAATCTATTAAGATTCATGTTATTTTCAATTATGCAATGCAATATCTGGTTGACACAATGTCCCTTTTCTTCAAAAATCTATTCAAGCTAGTTTTTTTTTTTTTTTTTTTTTCTTTTGTTTGCTTTTTATTTTGAAAAAAAAAAAAGCGACAATAAGCTGGTTTTATGCACTTTCTGAATGGTCTGTTTTCACATGAAGGGGTCACAACTTTATCGTAAATACACAAAATGTGTCTGGTCATGGAAGAAGAGCTGTAAGAGGACAGCAAGTCTTTTATTGTGAAGAAATATTAACCCAATACCAGACAGCAAAATTCTATGATAGTCCAAATTCAATAGTGATGCAAACAACAATTTCAAGCGCATATAGTTTTGTTGTTTGGTAATGAGAAAATGTAAAGACAGACATACTCTAGATTTCTTGACAATGTCATCTGAATTCATCTTGATGCATCTCAGAATTCCTGTTATTTGGGCAATTTGTCACGTCTGCAGACAAAATACAAGTAACTCATTTTTTTGTAATTCCTCAGTAATCCATTAACAAGTTGTCACAAACTGACAGACAGACGACGGTGACATATAGTCAATTGATTAGCATGTCATTAAGTGCAGGGTATGAAAAAGACTTGTCCATTTGCCCAAACCAGGGTAAACTAGAACAGTCGACAGGTGAACAATATACCTCCATTTTTGCCTTGTCGATCTGGCCTTAACCGTTACCCTTTCCCAAACAAGACCTGATTTTGACGTCCCTAATAGAAAGGGTTTGGGAAAACATTGACACAAAAGAAGAAACTGCTGATAACCAGCAGTTTCTCCTTTTGTCTCAATATTTTCTATGCCAAATTTTACACAAATCCTATCTTTGATAACACCCATTTTGTCATTTGTGGCAGTTTTTATAGAGGATCAACCAAAAATTTTGCCGTTTGGTAATGGGTTAGCATAAACACAAAGACAGATTCTAAACAAAGATAAATTGTAACCTTCAACTTTGACCTATATGACCCTAAAATGATTAGGCAACTGCTTGGGTCAAGGGCAACATTTCAATACATTTTTGGGTTCTTAAAGAGTCCGCTGACTGCTAAATTACACCCTTCCTCCGACAAGAACACCTTTCTAGTAAGCAAGTGACAAAGTTGTATTTTTTTCAAAACATGAACAGTATTCTTTTATGGTATTTCAAATGTCTTTTCCGATCTTTCCCAAAGACGAAATTTAAAAAACTTTATGTTGGGACGTATGATGTCAAACTGTGGCGAGCCGGAGATTTCTGACACAGATAAGGCACATCTTTTCTGTCATAAAGTGACATTCCACAAGGCATTTAAATGTTTTCCAGTAGATTCTATTGTTACAGCTTTATGACAGAAAAGTCACACATTTCACTTATGATTCAGGGTGAGTCAAGTCATAATATAACTTCACACCATAACAATTTACGGAAGTGATTGATCTTTATTTTTTCAAAAAGTAATACACTGTATTTCTCAATCCATGTAACGATGTAAGAATTGGTCAATTAAACTATTAAACCAACCAAGTATAACGGATCATTTATGAAATACCGTTTATACCCTGAATTTCTTCTTATATGGGCGAAATCAACTGCCTCACTTGATACCCTTTAAGTAAAAGCCAAGAGAATGATTTTGAATAAAGTTACACTTTGGACTTGACCTTTGAGCAAAGTGACCCCAAAACAATAGGGCAACTTTCTTGAAATTTGGCATCTGCAGCAGCTGTCAAAGGGAAAAGTCTGAATTCTTGCCATTTGGGAAAGAGTTATTTCCCCCTCTTCATAGAAAACAATTATTAGAAAACCAGTCGCCCCAATATTAACATATACAAAGGGAGACTACACAATTAACATCTTATACAAAATTTTACTGCTGCTTACCTCCCTTTGACCATTTCACAAATGCCTAATTTTTGGGAAGCAAAGGACCTCTACGGATAAGGCGAGAATTCTCCCTAAAAGGCTCAGCTCGATGGGTCAATTCTCAAAACTAACAAAATGAGAAACAAAATTAAGCTTTATGGTTAGGTAGACAAATAAAGGAAATAAACACCGATTTTTGTGTCATTTTAAAAGTTCTTTAGGTGCAGATAACTCTTGATTTTAGTACCCACCTATATGATTTTGTTTTCTTACACTACCGGTATTCAAAGAGGAAAATGAAGATTCTTTTATTTTCATTTGCAATTTATTTTCCACAGATACAGGGATAAATGGTGTTGACATCATATTGGTTTTGTCCGTATTGCGCATGCCCACCATTGAAACAACTTTAAACGCGCACTTTCCCGCCAAAAACCGAGGCATACCTACCTTCCCAAGGCTGGCTAACATCGTTCCCCCCTTGACCCAGCTTCCCATTGACATATGTTGTGTAACTGGATCATAGGCTTCCTTGGTAAAAAGGATTTGCTGGGTCACAGGGGGGGAACATACTTTTATACTAAAAATAGTACTCATATACCATATGCCATAATTTTGGCGGGAAGATTTCGCCTTTAAACTCGTTTCAATGATGCGCATGCACAATAAGGAAAAATCGAAAAATGGTTTATGATTTCAACACCAATTGTCCTTACATTTACAGAAATTTTTTTGCTTATAAAACTAAAGAAAACTTAAATCTGGTTTAATGAACAACTGTGGGGTAAGAAAATGTAATTTTGGGGGTAGGTACAGAAACCAAGAGTTATCTGTACCTGTCGAATCGTTTTGATCGTACAAAATCAGTTTTCATATGATTTAGATACATATCTAACAATACAGTTCGAAATAATAATCAATTTGCATGTTTCGAAAAATGACTTTTCCATTTGAGCCTTTTAGGGAGATTTCTCGCCTTATCCATAGAGGTCCTTTTGCAAAATTTGATTTTCTTTGCAGTCACCTTTCTCTGCACTTTACCATTCTCTGCATACCACACAACACCTTCCAGTCCTCACTATAAATAATTCTATCAAAAGAAAAGATTAATGAGGTAACAGTCATTCGAATGTTTAATTATATAAGTCTGAAGTTATACATGTAGATATCGAATTGTGTGACTGAAAATGAAACATTCAATTAATCATGTCTTTAAGAAAAGAAAAGACCGACGTAGTAATTTGCTTTATTATGGTTCAAAGATCAGTCCAATGGCCTTCCTTGTAAATGGGTCAGCCAAGTTTACTGAACTATGAAATATATTCAAAGGCTCAAAGCTATAAATAGCTAATTTACACAAACCATAAATTAAACTGGTACCCGTTGTGTGTATACTATGTATTTACAACTGGTAGTACCTGGCAAACCACATCCATTGATTTGTTAGTACTAGTATACACAAAGGTTCTGCTAAAAATAGATTCAACGATTCCAGCATGGAATCAAAGTATTCAAGGTATTCAAATGGATAATCAAAGTACCTAATCAAAGTACTCTACTTCTGGATAGGCCTACATTATTAACAAATTTGCTTCCCAACAGTACTTTCAATACTTTGATTTGACTAGTCATTGAATGTCTTACGGTCTTATATAGTTGTCTCCCTTCATATCAAAACTTTCCAACTTGCATGATAATTATGACAAAATATTGAATTTGTTTTTACTGTTCAATGTGACAGGAAATGTATTCAAAGCTATAGACCAAACATGCTTTATATATTATTCATATGTATTTACCATTTGAGCGTTTTTGAAAGGTTATTATTGTTTATGTATGTGATAGTGATAGGCATTGCTCGTAGCAAAGATGCAGAGCAGAACAGATGGGCAGAAGGACAGACAAATGCCTAGGGTGTAGTGTATTGTATTGCATATATATTATGTGACCTATATTACTGCGCATTACAGCGTTTTCCATGGGCAAATGACTTTGGATGTCATTTTGACCTAATTGCCTTCAAATTGTGTGGTAAATCCTCAAAGTTTTGTAGTCAAATTTTATAAAAGCCTTATGACTCCAGAATCACACAAAAATATGGCAACATAATTACATTAAACACCATCAAGTAGATTTCTAAGAGGTCATTTGTTTTGAAATTGCATCAGTGATGAGCAGTTTGTTCGCCATGGAAAACCGTGCATTACAAACTAAACAAGAGCTGTCCGAAGACAGCGCGCTCGACTTTCTAAGTGCTTAGTATAAAGGGGGCATAACTCCAAATAGAGTGGTCCCAGGGTCATGGACCCTAATAGTAAGGTAGAGGGTGTGATGGTGAATAAGTATTCCAGGTTTGGGTTGAATCCCTTCGATAGTATGGAAGTTATTGATGTTTGAAAAAACTTTAACCTTTGTTGCAACGCCAACGCCAACGCCAACGCCGACGCCCGGGTGACAGTATAAGCTCTCATTTTCTTCAAAAAGTCGAGCTAAAAATGTATATGTTAACAAGCATGACTACCTCCTTGGTCCACACTTTTTTTTAACGCTTTCCCAAACCGCAATATTTTGGGGTGATCAGTTTTGAAAGCTGTTGTAGGTGACAAAATTTGTGCTGAAACAGAAATAATTTTTGTACAATAAAGCTTAGAAAATATTGAGGCAAAAGAAGTAAATGCTGATTATTAGCATTTTCTTCTTTTGCCTCAATGTTTTCCCAAGCCTATTCTACCAGGGATGTCAAAACGAGGTCTTGTTTGGGAAAGGGTTAATAGATTTCACTGTAGAAACACACTTACATATCAACCACTGGTCAAATTACAAAACTTGGTGCAAACCTTTCAGCAGAGCTACAGATAAGTGTGGATGAAGACACCCTTACTTTGTGATTTCAATTCAGAAACTTATACTGTGGGTACTCATTTAATTCATCTTGATGACACAATTCCAATGAGTACCCATAACATAGGGTTTAAAGAATAATGAAAGATACATTGCTACAGGGCTGCCAAGTTTTCAAATTGGAATGGAGAGACATTTTTCACGGAGCATGACCGAGAGTAGCGAGGGAGTTTGCTAGAGGGGCCCACAGCCATGCCCCCCCCCTTGCATGATGCATAACTCAACTGCACATCAAATTGTATTTACCTGGATTAAGCGTTTTTTGATAAAACAATTTTGGAAAACTTTTCCCCCTTTCGGCATGTTCTAAATCACAAAGATGCTTACCTAGACTGAATAGTTATGTAAGGTAAGTTAATTGTGCGTCTACAAGATAAAAAATCAGGGAAGGTCATTCTGTTTTGTCGACGAGTCTGCATTTAAAACCGCAAGTCAAAGGTAAAAGAAGGTTAAAATATCGAAAATAAAGTCACCTGATCAGTAATTCCTATCAAACAGCAATAAACAAAACCAAAAGTAAGCAAACATCCAGATTTTTCTACAACTTTAAACAATACCTATAGAATCAGTTGGCATGACGTCATAGCCTCACTTTCATTTTTTCATCGAGGGTACTACCTCGATCTTTATCGTTACGGGATACCATTTTTGAAGCAGAATATTTCAAAAATCCATCATTAAAATTCATAAACAAAACTTTTCTATTAAAGAATGTGATTTAAACTTTCTAACTACCAACACATTTTTAATATCGGGCGTAGTCGTCAAGATATTGATGCTGAAAGTTGGTAATGCTTTAACAAAAAAGACCGAAGCTTTCACCTCCACCGAATGAGTGCAGGTCCGCACTTTATGACTGATGACGTTTTTGATTGGCTGAAGGGATTGTGCCGACTGAATCAATGGAATCCTGTGAGATTTTCACACATTCACGAGTGAGAGTCTGAAAAAAATGATTTGCGTGTTTCACATGTGGATTGTTCGGGACTTGGCATTTTGAAAAGCATTTACTCCCCGCTATCCGGAACTCTGCCTCTGACCTGTAAAAAGGACCATATAACAAAGAAAATCCTTATCTAGAGAAAACATTAAAATCCCACATAAGTCAATGAGCGTCTATATGACCATGATGGTAATTAGACGGAATTTCTTCCGATTTTACCTCAAATGTCCATTCAAGTCACATGACAGTGCCTAAAATCAATAAACTATTCAACAAACTAAAGTTTGACAACCATTGATCAAGTTTTAAAGATAGAATATTCATAAAATCCTACCTTTAAGTGCCAGGAGATGCTCTTTTTCTCTGTTACCCTCCATCTTGGATCTAGTCTAAAACGCTGTCAGGGATCAAAGTACACCGAGTATCTAAACGGTTTGAAAACCTTCTAATACAAATCAATGTTACCAATTAATCAGCTATTTAAATTGATATGGGTGACAACTCTTATGGTAAAGGAGAAAGTGCTGATTATCAGCGTGTTTTTTTCTCATCCTTAATTCTTGATAGAAAAAACGGACCCCCAAAAAACAGGGTTTGTTTGGGAAATATCAAATTCAAAACGAAATGCAGTTTTCTCCTTTGGCAGTAATTAGACAGACTTACCAATAATAAGCATAGCCTTTTTTGCAAGAAACTTGCAAGAAAATGGCTGATAAAGATCAAATTTGTGTATGATATAGAACAGAAAATAATTGGGATATCGTGTGTAGTCTAAAACAACTTAAAAAATGCAGGCATGCCAAGTAGGCCTATTGCGTGTGACAAGCAATTTCTTTATTTTCATAATGTTTTGCGGACGAAAAAAAATACGTCATTCAGTCACCATATTAAATAACATACAAGGGCGGATCCAGGATTTTTTTCCAGGGGGGGGGGGGGGGGTGTCCAAGCCCAAGATTTTTTCCAGGGGGGGTCCAAGCCCAAATTATGGCTTAAAATGTAGTAGGGTAAGGAGGGGCAAAACGCCCAGGTGGGGTCAAACGCCCACCCCTATTATTTCGTCACTCATTATGTCAATTGATATTTGTCTTGATTTTACACTTGAAGTATTCTTTTAGAAAGACGCCCATGAAAAATGACTGGACAATATAGTGAGATGCCTGAGATTCATATCACGGAAAAAGGTGTACTGAAGCTCCTCAACAATCTTAAAGTAAACAAAGCCCCAGGGCCAGACAACATCTCGCCACGAATACTGAAGGAGCTTGCCACAGAGGTTGCACCAATTCTGACCCTTATCTTCAACTACTCATACAAAACCGGTGTTGTACCCGATATATGGAAAACAGCTAATATCTGTCCCATATTCAAGAAAGGAAAAAGATATGAGGCCATCAACTATCGGCCAGTTTCCCTAACATGCATCTCATGCAAAATAATGGAACACATAGTGACCAGCAACATCATGTCGCATGCAGACAAACAGAATATCATGTACCCACTCCAGCACGGTTTTAGAAGAGGACTCTCCTGTGAAACGCAGTTGATTGAATTCATAGATGATGTTACAAAAAACATGGACAGTGGAAAACAAACAGACTGTGTTGTTATGGACTTTTCAAAGGCATTTGATAAGGTCAGCCATTCACTTCTAGTTCACAAACTGAAACACTACGGTATTAAAGGTAAAACAAACCGGTGGATAGAGAGTTTCCTATCTGGTAGAGGCCAGCAGGTAGTTGTTGAAGGAGAATCCTCGGATACTGTTCCTGTAGAGTCCGGGGTCCCCCAGGGGTCGGTACTGGGACCGAGTTTATTTTTATTCTATATTAACGACATGCCATGTAGTCTGACATCTAGAGTCAGGCTATTTGCGGATGACACCATCGCATACCTAACCATCTCATCTGACGCAGACAGTGAAAAACTTCAAGGAGACATCAACAGACTGGCGACCTGGGAAGAAACATGGCTAATGAATTTTCATCCTGACAAATGTAACATCCTGTCCATCACCAAAAACAGAAACATGATAAAACGAAGCTACACCCTCCGAGACCACATATTAGAACATGTACCATCCGCAAAATACCTGGGCGTAACAATCACCAGTGACCTAAAATGGACTCCTCATATAAATCAGATATGTGGCAAAGCCAACAATACCATAAGTTTTCTAAAAAGAAATCTCAACATTAGTAACCGATCCATCAAAGAGAATGCGTATAAGTCACTTGTTTGACCGTCCCTGGAATATGCCAGTACAGTCTGGGATCCACATTTGAAAACAGACATTGACAAACTAGATAAGGTTCAAAGACGGGCAGCCAGGTACGTAATGAATAGATACCACAACACTTCTTCGGTGACGGAAATGATCGATCATCTTGAGTGGGGTTCTCTCTCAGACAGGAGGAAGAACGCAAGACTGACAATGATGTACAAGATAGTGAATGGAAAAGTATACATAGACACTAGTGACAAACTGACCCCAGTACAGAGGAAATCAAGGACATTTAATAACCAAGCCTTCCAGATACCCAGTTGTCGAACCAACATTAGGAAGGAGTCTTTTTACCCGCGTACTATAACGCAGTGGAATACCTTGCCCACCAGCACTGTGTCTGCAACGAGTCTTGAGGCATTCAAGGCCCGCCTCACAGTGTAATTATTGGACTATGGACGTTTTTATCTTCACTGTAAAATCTGTATAGCACATGCAAAGCTGTTTTTAAGATTGAGATGGACTCTTTTTGATTAATATTTCATTGCGCACACCCAAACGCGGCAGAATTGTCAGCATGTTGACAGCGGCCGTTATGCGGTAGAAGTAGAAATTTTTACATCTAAACGTCATTCAATTATCAGTATGCGAATAATTGTGTATTTTGCATATGTTTGATCTAATATTTGGGTAATGGGTTTTCTTGTGTATCTTATTTCAGTCCGAGTATTCAATCAACCAAAATGCATTTTATATTTATATGTCCAATTGGTCACCTACACAAAAAGATAAAAAGAAAAAAAAAATCAACACATTTTTTTCTCTGGCCAAATTAAATCACCCACCCCCTTTGGGGCAAAACGCCTATGCTGCTTTGGGGCAAAACGCCCAGACTGGGCGTTTGCCCCTTCCAAGGGCTAAATAGTGGGCGTTTTGCCCCTTGTATAGATAAGTAGGTATTCAGAAGTACTAAAATCTTCCTTTAAACTCGAAGAATGACTAAGGTTGGTACATATGACGAAATCCATTTACATTTTGTTGTCTACAAAAGAAAAACTGGCAAAAAAGACCGACTTTTCGCGAATATATCAAACTTTTATGTCACCTGGTGGATCCATGTGGGGCAAAACGCCCATGAAACGTTGATTTTGTGTTAAAATGAGATAATAAGACCATTTAATCTACTTTAAAGGGGTCTTATAAAGAACATAACATCAGTATGTTTTAATTTGACTGATATGAAGATGCTGCATACAAAGGACAGTAACACGTAACCACTTTAATGGACAAGTAAATTATGCCCAAATCTAGCCTTTACGCTTGATAAAAATGTTGAAAATATGATAAAACCCATCCAAAATATATTTTTTCCTAGTATATTAATTACAAACTAATTATATTCCTATTTTCCCCCAGATATTTTCAAAATATTCTTTTTATTTTTCATATGGGGCATAAAGCCCAGTGGTGGGCTTCATGCCCCACCCCCAAGGGCGTTTTGCCCCGAGGGTGGGGCAAAAAGGCCACATTTCGAGAAAAATTGTTTTAACGACAGTCATTTTTTTAAATCAAATGACAAAGCTGTTTTGTGTATAGACATTTGGGACAAAGGGCAAAGTTTAATTTCACGTTGAAACATTTACATTATACTTTGTTTGTTTTGTGCTACAGCGCTCTTTCCTTAAGGGGGGCGTTTTGCCCCTCCTTACCCTAAATATGCAACATGACGCTAAATTTATATAGTAAAAATTTAATTTTCGGTCAATTCCAGGGGGGGTCCGGACCCCCCCCCCCCGACCCCCCTCTAGATCCGCCCATGACATATGTGGCATGTTAAGCAAAAAGAAACCATCATAAAGACCTTAAACCTATTAGCAGACGCCATGGCAAATGTTTAAACCGGTCCAAATTCAGAGATCATTCAGACGATATAGCTTCAAGTGGATGATAACAGCCTACATTGTATAGAAAACATTGCCAAAAATGAAGAAAATGCTTATCACAAGCAAATTCTTCCTTTCCCACGATGTTTTCCGAATACAATTATATTGAAGGGCGTCAAAATGGGTCGATATTTTTCACATTAATTTTGTACACCTCCCAGAAGCGGACGGTCCTTTTGGAATGGTGGGTTACAAAATTCAAGCATGAATAGCTTCGTGGAGAGGCGTGAATTTTTGCGCCCGACAGGACCTTGTCAGAAATAAGGCTACGTAGGCTAAGGCATAACTGCAGATAACTTTTCAAAATCCAATATAATCAGCAGTTTCTCCTTTTGTCTCAATATTTTCTGTGCCATATTATACACGAATCCTATCCTTAACAACAGCCATTTTGTCATTTGTGGCAGTTTTTGAAGTGGATCACCCTAAAATGTTGTCGTTTTGGAAAGGGTTAAACGAAAGGTACCCTAGTCAATTTATGGACGTCATCCGTGACAAATAGAATTGACTAGGGATATCCTCGTCAATTTCCATTGCTACGGATGACGCCTGAAGATACACTTAGGTGTTTTGTAGTTAATGATGGGTTCAAATCCTTGGCAAAAACGTCACCTTTACACTTGGCGCATAAAATTTATTTCATCTTTTGACCACCCAGATTATAGGTCCAAATGACCAGTTCATAAGGTGTTCCCGACAGAGCGGATTAAAATATTTCGACAAATATGAATTTCTTCACCAAAGGAACGGATTTTCTTAATTCTAAGACAGATTTACTACCAATTCAAGCTCACAATGAAGTTCCAAGTTTGATTGGGAATTTCGACGGTTTCGAACAAGGAACGGATTTCATTAATTCTAAGAAAGAATTGGCGAGAAATCATTTCCAGAATGGAAATTCGACCTTTGGTGGATATGCCAACAATGGTCTTGATCAGCTTCAAGCGAACGTTGGTGATATAAATGGTACCAGCATTTTAAATCGAGACCAACTATCTGCCTTTTCGCATCAAGAAAGTGCTTTCACTAATAATGATATTTCGAAACAATCATTTATAAAAGATACATATGGATCCAAGGTAATTAAGCTTGATAACATGAGTACGTTAGCAGTTGTGGTAAATGGCGTCAAGAATCCTGGCCACCAATCCATTAACAGAAATGTAACTGGAGATACTAAAGTCCGAACTCGGAACGAAGACAGATCCTCTGTGAGAGATGATAATTATGTAAGATCAAGGGGTATGCTTAGAAGAGATACCTATCAAAATGCAGGGATGGCAAAGGAAGTTGGAGTAAAAACCGGGGACGGAGTCAGTCTAATGATTAATCAGAGAGCAGAACGTAGTCAAACCTACAGACCTGTGAATACCGAGCGACAAGAGCCAAACTTTGGTAGAGCAAACTCTTACAGAATAATAACACAAGCAAAGTCACCGTTCAACAAGAACGGATTCGGACAGACGAGACACGGGTCTACTGTAACAGGACTTCAGACAGCAGACACCGGTGGTAAAAATCAGAAACATCCCGGTATGATAAAGTCCTGGCCAGATTCTGCCGACAATCCTCTGAACAATTCTGACTTCACACACAAGAGTGTTGACAATTCACAAGACGCGGTTGACTTTTCCAAGACGAAACTCGGCGATAAATTTTCTGAAGGAAAAGAAAAGATTGGAGCGTTAAGAGATAAACTCGAGGACTTCAATGGCGTGAAGAACGAGACAAACCAACAATCAACAGATATATTTAACAAAGAGGAGGGCAATATATTTGCCATAGACACGAATAACATTTATGGAATAAAACTTCCATTTGGTGACAAAGAAAATTCTGACAACTTTATGGACAAATTTCCAGGAGACATGGAGACTGGAGATTTTATGGCACGATTCGACAACACCCACGGACCTTCCTGCACCTATACTGTTGGTATTATAGTTCGTCTAACCTTGATTGTGGTGAACGTGTTGACGATCGTGCGAACCGTTCTGGTGACGAACAACTACTGGAACTGGGGATGTGCACCCGTCTGTGCTATCTTTATGGCACTGGAGTATTCACGTGTTGTGTTTAAAAGGCTGGGTAAAGAATGGACATGGTAAGAACGCATTTAACATATTCCCGAACAAGAACTGGTTTTGACGTCCCAAATAGAGAAGGCTTTGGAAAACTCTGAGACAAAATAAGAAAATGCTGATGATAAAAAAATGATCAAGGTACTAATATTTTTGATTGAAAGTCCAATTTTAAGAAGATGCGACAGTTGCTAGAATATTTTGATGAAAGACATTACCAATGAAATTTTGATAATTAATAACTCTGAAGATGCAATTTGATTCAATTGAATGCATTTCTGATAAAATGTAGATCTATATCAAGATTTATTTAAAAGCTTGAAAATGCGGCCGTAAAACGACGTTAAAGCGCGACGTTGACGTTTAAAACGCCGTTAAAATACATAGATCAGCTTTGAAAAATTGCTTAGACTTACAATATATCGAAAATTTAGTACAGGTTACCGAACTAAATTTTGAGAAAAAAAGTGGTTGTTTAAAAAATTGGCATGAAATACCCGGTAGGCCTATAATAGAGCGTAAAAAGACGTAAAATCTAAGAACATCTGCGTTAGCCGAAAATGTGTACACCCTTACACGTTCAGTTTTAATTTAAACTAATCGGACTTGAATCATTCTTTAAGAATTTCTTTGGTGGTTTTGCCTTTAAAATCGGCCCATTATTTTCGGCAATAAAGGTGCGTAGGAGCAAAGACCCTTCAAAATAGGGCGGGTATATAAACGACGTTATGACGTCACAATCACGTGACCGACAAAAATTGAACACTGCTGATTGAAAGCGCATATCGATGCCTTAGAAGAATAAGGTCGTAAGTGAAAAAACATAGTTTTGAGAAAAGTGGAAAAAACAGTTTTATTTCTAAAGGAAAAAAGAATAAACGACCTTTTTCTATAGCCACATTGGTCAGCATGACATGTTCAAATGTCTATGAAATTTGCACCATATAGGCCTATAGAGCTTGAAATGCCCTTTCCAAAAATGTATGCATCGTAAAAGGTCGTATGTACCACTTACGACCTTATTCTTTTAAGGCATCGATATGTTGAAGTGGCATCCCTCACATTTTCGTGCAATTCTAAGGAAATTGCAATTTTCGCGTCAGGGGTATCGATCTACCTTAAGTAACATAACGCACAGAATAAATTGAGGCAAACGGAGAAAATGCTGGATATCAGCACGTTCCTCTCTTTTCCCAATGTTTTGCAAAGCCTTAATTAAGAGGGGTGTCAAGACTAGATCTTGTTTCGGAAAGAGTTACCTCAACTAATATCTCAAATAACATTGTCAAACAACATGGATTTTGATCATGTTTGTATACGCAAGCTGATCTGGAACATTGTTGTAGAGATAGGCCTACAGATAAGAGGGCTTGTTGGCGTTTCTAAGTACAATATGTCGTTTATTGTTCATAAAACCTTATATTGTGGGTACTCATTGGAATCGTCACATTGAGACGATTCTAATGAGTACCAAAAGTATATGGTCTGAACAGAATACAGTTTAACAACGTTACAATGCCTTTAACTCTCTTTATCCACGGCGTATAATCACGTGACTCAGAATTTCCGATAATCTTCAATATCTATTTTAATACTTGACCAATTCGAATTCGGTGTGAAGCAGAGAATGCGGCAAAGTGCCAGGGATAAGCTGGACGTGTTGGATTTTTGAAAAATCAACTGATAAAATTGTTATTGAAGATAGACCAAAATTTTGGTTTATCTTCAATAACTTTTTCATCAGTTGATTTTTTTTTAAAATCAACCACGCCCATCTAATGCGTGACGCCTGTCCACGTTCTCTGCTTCAAACCGAATTCAAATCGGTCCAGTATTCACAAAATTATTGAAGATTTTCCTAAAGTTTTGTATCACGTGATTGTCCACCGTGTTGTCTGTAGCTCGGTGTTGGTCTAAATTCCACATCGATCGTTTTCTCAGACCCTGACAATAATCACTCAATGGCAATCCGTTTTGTGCTAAAAAAGGCTGGGTTTACCATTATGTTTTTATAAATCATCTGTCATGCTAGGCCTATAGAATCTCGTTTTCCAGTTTCGATCAAACTATAATTGCAACGATTTAGATTTACACTGACGAGGTACAATTGTTTGTCCGGAATTATGTCATTGTTTACTTGATGAAAATGATCCCTATTACTTTGTTACATATGGCTCTGGTCATTGGGTTAGATGTACTTTCAGATATTAGCGGTTTCATTCGTGTTATATTGAGCGATTATCTTAATTTAGTAATAACTCCCCAATATCTAGGTCTCTAATACCGATCAATGGGGTAAATCATACGTAACCGTTGAAATTACAAAGGGTGTTAATGAACGGCTTAAACCTTACCAAAACGTCATAATTTCATATTGATCCAATTTGAGACATGGTCTGAGAAAACGTAAGTTTTTCGTCATTCAACCCTCTCCCAAACGGCAAAACTTTAGGGTAGTCAAATTTGAAAGCAGCAGCAGACGACACATTTGGTGTTAATAAAGATATAATTTGTGTACAATGTAGCACAGAAAACATTGAGACAAAAGGAGAAACTGCTGGTTATCAGCAGTTTCTTCTTTTGTCTCAATGTTTTCCCAAGCATTTTCTATTAGGGACGTCAAAACCAGGTCTTGTTTGGGAAAGGGTTAAGCTACAGTTATGATGTTTTGGAAGAAACCCATTGTTTTATTATTTATCTTTTCAGGTGGGTCCCGTGTTTACTGGTGTTTCTGGTGACTACTCTATCACTGATCTGGCAGTTACAGTTGAGTGTTAGTCAATCTATAACATACTTGTATGGTGTAACAAATGGGCTAAACTCTAGTTATTTATCATTACAGGTGGGTCCCGTGTTTACTGGTGTTTCTGGTGACTACTCTACCACTGATCTGGCAGTTACAGTTGAATGTAAGTCAATCTGTGACATACTTGTATGGTGTATCAAATGGACTAAACTCTAGTTATTTATCATTACAGGTGGGTCCCGTGTTTACTGGTGTTTCTGGTGACTACTCTACCACTGATCTGGCAGTTACAGTTGAATGTAAGTCAATCTGTGACATACTTGTATGGTGTATCAAATGGACTAAACTCTAGTTATTCATCATTACAGGTGGGTCCCGTGTTTACTGGTGTTTCTGGTGACTACTCTACCACTGATCTGGCAGTTACAGTTGAGTGTAAGTCAATCTGTGACATACTTGTATGGTGTAACAAATGGGCTAAACTCTAGTTATTTATCATTACAGGTGGGTCCCGTGTTTACTGGTGTTTCTGGTGACTACTCTACCACTGATCTGGCAGTTACAGTTGAATGTAAGTCAATCTGTGACATACTTGTATGGTGTAACAAATGGGCTAAACTCTAGTTATTTATCATTACAGGTTGGTCCCGTGTTTACTGGTGTTTCTGGTGACTACTCTACCACTGATCTGGCAGTTACAGTTGAATGTAAGTCAATCTGTGACATACTTGTATGGTGTAACAAATGGGCTAAACTCTAGTTATTTATCATTACAGGTGGGTCCCGTGTTTACTGGTGTTTCTGGTGACTACTCTACCACTGATCTGGCAGTTACAGTTGAATGTAAGTCAATCTGTGACATACTTGTATGGTGTAACAAATGGGCTAAACTCTAGTTATTTATCATTACAGGTGGATCCCGTGTTTACTGGTGTTTCTGGTGACTACTCTACCACTGATCTGGCAGTTACAGTTGAATGTAAGTCAATATCTAAAATACATTTTATGGCATACCAAATTCAGATACTTCAATTAATTTAATTCGTGTAACTGTAACTTAACAAAAATGTAAATCCTCCAAGACCAATTTTTGCTCGACTTATATATAGAGAGTCTATTTTCAAAATTATTCAAGACGTAAAGCAAATTTAAATTTTACTGACATGGCCACCATTACACGACAAAGATGAATATCTATATGTGACCCGTCATGCTAAAAGGGACTTTAACCGAACTACAAAAATCCAAATTTTGACAAACTTGTCAGACCAAGCACAGTTCAACAAAATCTCGTATGCGAAAAATGAACACATATATATATAGTAAGATAGGGAAAACTTTCCGGATTTAGAAAATTACATAAAAGTAAAAAATGTCGGCCCTAGTCTGGCTGCGCGGACTGCGCAGACTGACTAGGGTCGATATATTTCACACTTGTTATAAGGTCCCTTTAAGCGTGACGGGTCACATATATGTCAGGACTTATAAATAGGACTAGGCCACCACCTGTGATCTTACTTATAAAATGTTTTTGCTCCTTGTTTTACAAACACAATGCAGAGCTATTGATACAGATGGGTGATTGCTTTTCAAAATGCGATAATAACTAAATATTTATCAAATTTAATGTCATAGGTACACATTACAATCTCTCGTCGAGACAATTCAAATGAGTACCAACAACTTAGGGTCTGGATTTGAAATAAAAGTTTTAATATGTCTTCACGCCCCCTCCCTCCTTATCTGTTGTTCTGCAAATGTTTTCCTTTCCATCCCTGCAGAACCTGGACACAGAAGATGGCGTGCCTCACAATACCGACATATGGACGATCGTTGCTAGTGACGCCGTGGTGTACCTGACCATATTTGCCCGCTGGTTGCTGCAAGGTGGCGTCATAACGCTGACGTCATTAGCCTCCGTCATTATGGACTTCATCGCTAACGCTTCAGACATCATGGACCTACTGTCACTTACTGATCAGTCCGAGGTTCGAGCCAGCACTATGTTGATGTATTGGGTACTGGGGGCGTGGTCTGTCAGTTTCGTGAAGTTCATTCCACTTATAGATATAGACGGAAAGAGCAAGGATTCAAAACCATTACCTGAATATATCTTACGAAATTTCGGACCAAATTTCACTGAAGTCCTACAGATAATTTTCACTCTTGTCCTACTTGACGGATCATTCCTCGTGATCCGGCTATATTTGCTTGTCGGGGAGGGAGTTGTGACTTTCTCGCTAGTGTTCTTTATAGTAAAGAATGTTATTTCGTTTGGGATTCAGTTAAACAGGCTGATCTCAGTCTGCCGATCCATGCCATGTAATCAGCGACAGACAGATCAGTGAGAGATCTTTGTGGCTTTTTATGAAAAGCGACAATTTGTTGCATATAGCTAGCTTAGTCTATATTCGAAATATTTTATCATATTGTTATGCGGAGCTTTGTCGTGTTACCTTCTGTTGCGTAACACGACGTCTATGTAGCTTTCGCTAACGAGGTTCTCTAGGTTTAATGTTCGTTTCTTGGGGAATCTAATAAAAGAAGAGATGATCCGATGTATGAGCCAACCTTTAATTTCAACGTATCTTTCCGTGTTTTCAAAGCAATTTGATAATGTGCTTTGCCAACACGGTTATTTATACGAAACGGTTGCCATACACCGGATCTAACAAAAACAAGTTTACAAAGCTAGTTGACAGGTGAGAAGATTGAGACAAAGTAAGTTTATTCTGCCAAAGAAGGTGCTAAAACGGCCCTGTTTGTCGGTGTCAAAACATAAGGCGTAAGCCGCCTCTGTTTTAACAAACAATCAAACAAGCGTTAACTAGTCGCGTCACTAATTCGATTTAACAATAACTGATTATTGATCAAAGCCAATTCTAACATGTTTTGCCATTATCGAAAATGGTTTCTAATACCGATTAAGATTAACTAAATAAACCGTATCCTCGGGCTAAGAAATGCTTCCTAAAAGACAAAATTTACTGAAGTTTAAAGTTTCGTAGAAAATGGAAAATCAATACTCAATAACCAACACAATTTTACAAATACAAAATGAAACACATCATCATTATTCAAATAGTGTCCATACTCATATTTTAGTATTACGCTAATTTGCGTGACAAAAATTTAAGATAATTGCACCGCGTAATACCACCTCCTCCTCTAATGTAACTTTATTCCTATAAAGTTTTCAAACAAGGGAAGGTGCATTACCTTTAACTTCAACATACAAGTAATAATATTCGTTGCGTTAAATATGGACAATGGCATGTAAAGAGTCCAAACTAAATTACAAATATATGCAAGAATTATTTTCTGTAAGTGTCTTGGCAAACTGTACGGCACGGGCTTTCATTTAGTACATACAATATGATTGTCTAAATTCTAACTTTCTATCGTTACTTCTTTCTAGTTTATTGTACTTTTGGTCATTATGTGAACAGACATTCAAATTGAAATCATTAGATCAACAACAAGTTTCGTGTCCCACTATTTGGCGACAATTCGTTACATACAATACATATCAACTCATTTTTGTTCGATTTTGCATACAAATAACATGATCTAAGAGAAAATACACACATATCAATTGTTTAATGCTTAAGTTCAAGTTCAAATTGCCAACTCTTTAATGCACCACAGGGTCTATGCCCCAATCACAATGTTGCTTTACATATTTCCTATTACCCGATCTAGAACATAACATCATGCAAGTAAACATACATCGAAATACCGAAACATTTGCAATACTGAACTGGTCACGTGACAAAGTGCACATACATTGTCAGTCTTTAGTCGAGAGAAAAAAATACCCCCTTGCTCTCATTCACTCGCTCTCTATCAACACTCTCGTACAGTTTTGACTAAAGATGTGATAGTTCACCAATGCAAATCAATTAGGCTTACAATAATCAATGTATTAACTCGACTTATTTCAATTATTTGAATTAAATGTTTTTGCTCATAGATATAGTGACATATAATCAATAAGGCATATAGGAAATAACAACATTTTTCACCAATGATTTGCAACTCTTACAGTTCAATATCATTTATTTGATTTCATATTTTCATAATCAACGACCTATAGCCGACATCTATTTCATTTGCATAAGAATGACATACCCCTGCCACGTGCAGCACTTAACTTAATAATTATGAACTCACACTGACAAGGATACAAGAACTACATACAACTTAAACACATTTTCTCTTAATCAACATTTTTTTTATTTTCGCGTGCATCTTTGCACATATTTCAGCATTTTCCATTTCATATTTCACTTGCACTTTATGCACATGCTTTTTTTGTTTGTTGATCCTAATGTTTCACCATAATTTCAGTCGACCAAAGACTACTAGTATACATTTTTCGTTTACGCACATTTACATAAGTAAACAAGCATTTCAATAAAGCATTTTCTATTGACAAAAATTTTTATGACCAAATTTTAAACATTGTATGCCCCGTGCCATATGTTTATCAATTACAAGACACTTACCACAGCTCTGATGATCTCTTCATCTGTCTCTTGGACTTGGCTGTGTTCTTGTCTTGCCATCGTTCTGTTTGTTTCATTGTTTCATGGACCTGTTCGTCTCCACGGCTGTAGTCTCGAACAATTTTTGTTTTTGATTTTACATTGAAAATTTCGCACAGTTTCACCTTTTTCACTTTTGTATATTCCATTTTATTTGATATCTCAAACTAGTTTTCATTATTTTGAGTTCGTATTGAACACTAATTCTTACTTTAAAAATCACTTCCTTGGTTTGGTGCTAATATTTAACGTTTTCTATTTTTCGAAATGACATCGATCGTCTTTTTTATTCACTATCATAATTTTCGTATTTAAGTTTATTCTATATACATAATATTGATATTAGAGCACTCACAATTTGTTCCATATCAGTGCCATTTGACACATGTGTCAGTGTGAGGCGAATTTCCTCTGTCTGTGTAGGCCATCTTCGTTTTTTCCTGCTGATTTTCTAGTTTCTTGGATTCATCTTTCTCTCTCGCTTGGCTAATTTGTGAGGTTCGGGTCAACCACTGTACCCGGATTCTCCACCACGTGTTATGCGGAGCTTTGTCGTGTTACCTTCTGTTGCGTAACACGACGTCTATGTAGCTTTCGCTAACGAGGTTCTCTAGGTTTAATGTTCGTTTCTTGGGGAATCTAATAAAAGAAGAGATGATCCGATGTATGAGCCAACCTTTAATTTCAACGTATCTTTCCGTGTTTTCAAAGCAATTTGATAATGTGCTTTGCCAACACGGTTATTTATACGAAACGGTTGCCATACACCGGATCTAACAAAAACAAGTTTACAAAGCTAGTTGACAGGTGAGAAGATTGAGACAAAGTAAGTTTATTCTGCCAAAGAAGGTGCTAAAACGGCCCTGTTTGTCGGTGTCAAAACATAAGGCGTAAGCCGCCTCTGTTTTAACAAACAATCAAACAAGCGTTAACTAGTCGCGTCACTAATTCGATTTAACAATAACTGATTATTGATCAAAGCCAATTCTAACATGTTTTGCCATTATCGAAAATGGTTTCTAATACCGATTAAGATAAACTAAATAAACCGTATCCTCGGGCTAAGAAATGCTTCCTAAAAGACAAAATTTACTGAAGTTTAAAGTTTCGTAGAAAATGGAAAATCAATACTCAATAACCAACACAATTTTACAAATACAAAATGAAACACATCATCATTATTCAAATAGTGTCCATACTCATATTTTAGTATTACGCTAATTTGCGTGACAAAAATTTAAGATAATTGCACCGCGTAATAATATCATGAGTACTTTATTTATTAATATTTACAGTTAAGGTAGGGGAGACCGGGGTATCATGAACCACTTTTTGATAAATTTCAACTAGGGTTTTCTTGGTTTCACACAGAGTGCTCTGATCAACACCATATCAAAGATCAACATCCCTCGCATTTTTCTAAACCTTTGACAGATACTTTCGACATCCAGAATCCACAGAAAATCATTTTGAACAGAGCTGGTGAAATGGTTCATTTAACCCCTTTGACGGGGTAGGTTGAACCAATACACGGGGTAAGTTGAACCAATAGGCATATTTTCGGTAATTATTCACACTAAAGAGAGAATTAAACACGAGATTTCATTCATAATAATGAATAAGGGTGTTACCTGCAATAATATCATAAAATTTCATACAAAGAATAAAAAGATATTCGAGTTTTCAAGATTATTCGCTAGGGCATACAATAGACACTTTAATAGATCCAGGATATTAAGTACATGTTTTCTGCACTTATTTTCATAGTGGTTCAACTTACCCCGGTACACACCATGGTCATATACTTGCCATTTGTGAAGAAACTATCTTACCATGTCAATAACGGAATGCAATATTACATTCTGAAGATATCATACATCTGTAAGATGTAAAGAATACTGTTGAGATTTGCTATGCATTGTAGTGCGAAGACGGAATGCATGAAATGTGGAAACCAATTTTAAGGTAGAAAAATCGTTTTTTGGAGATAAAATCCACCTAATATGACAAAATCTCTCGATATTTTCACCGATGAATACTTCAACATTCCCGCCTTGAATACTTACACCGAAGACATGAAATTCAAAATCACGCGAAAGAAAATTGAAGTGGTTCATTTAACCCGTGGCTCAACTTACCCCGGTCTCCCCTAAGACCTGGGTAATGGGCTGTGTGACCAGTTATGGAACGAAATCTGTATGGTGCGAATAGAAAATTTCAAGGGAAGTAATTTTCTTTGGTCTCAAATTTTGAATTTTTGACTTATGTTGTTTTTTTGCCTACTCTTTTTGCAATTTAGAAACATTTTCACAAAAATTGTTTAGAATATTCCCCGGAAATCTGAGACGCTCAATTATTTCCGTTATTACGAAAACAGGCGATATTGCATGTGACGGTACTTCTAAAATGCTCGGACTTACGGGATAAGTCGAAATATAACGATTATACTGGAAGTGCATTACCCAGGTCTTACCTTAAAATACTATTTCTATTTCAAAACATTTAAGGGTGTATTCGTTAATTGAAATATAGTAGCTTCGAAAATGATTTTTAAAGGAAAACTTCGAATAATTGCGAAGGGCATAGATCCAGGGGGGTTACACGTCCCTTTCATTATAGCTTTACGGTCCCAAATTTGGAAAATATGCATGTGACAGCATGAAAAGTATCATGAAACAACAAGAGAAAAATACGTCTTCTCTCTCGACGCCTTCAAATTATCTTGTTTACATAGGGCCTATAAGTAATAACTAGGGCTTAAGGTATTCAAATCCAAATGAGATAAACGCCACATTAGCTTATTTCGCGTGACGTCGTTAACAAACGTTACATGTACGTCCGAACCAAATTGGGCAACGTTCCACCGCCGAATTTTCACGACATCGCCCGAACAATTCCGACGTCGCGGGCATCTCATGAGGGGTGTACTACAATGCTTTCCAAATTTCTTTTTACATGTATCGTCAAAACTAGGCCTTAATAAATTGGTGAATTTCTGCTTGACCGAGAATTCAAACTAAAATATGTCTAATGAGATACGGTAGGGGTATGTATTCTAATTAAAATATTTGAATCCTCTTCCCATTGTACGCATAATCTATCTTTCAAGGTCTTTCCATTCCCCGCATATTGCCCATGCAGGATTCAGTGGTTACGACTGTGGAACAATTACGCAATTTCACGGCACTAAATGAAGGACATTTGGAAAAATGATAAAAAGGAGAAAATGCTGATTACCAGCTAATTCTTCTTTTCTCTCAATATTTCCCGTTCTGTAACACTAAACATCTACATGAACTCAAATTACATCGTGTCATCTGCAATGCCCATGAATTTCATACTTGAATGTCGTTGGCTCAAAGTTTCCCGAACCGCTGATCCAATGGGTATTACCGTTATATTCTTTGAACCTGGCCCGGTTTTTCGAAAAAAACTTAGGTACGTTCTCAGACTCCAATCTGAGCACCTTACTCAAATCACACGAAACTCACGTGAACTTCAATCGAATACTCGTCAACTTTGGAGAGTATTCCATTGAAGTTGAGCATGTGCTTATGAGTATGTACTCGAGTTTTTTTTTTTCGAGAAACCAGGGCCAAACTTTTGAGACGTTAAAGTGACTTTATGGAAAAAGACGCGTCGAGCATTTTAGACCAGCATGGATTCCGATCAGCCTATGATAACAAAAATCTGATCGGTATCCTTCTTGGTATGTTTGGAGTGGGACGCCGACTATCTGTCAGCATCTTCAAGACATTTGCTTAACACATTACCAGACAACGACCCTTTTTGACTCGCTTCAAAGTAATGACATTGGAAAACATTGTGAAAAATGAAGAAATTGCTTGTGACAAGTAATTTCTTCATTTCTCACAATGTTTTCCTACCCAATAGACCAAAAAAGTAAAATTTCATTCACTTTGATTTGTCGTCTGCAGCATTTTTGAATTTGGAACAGCCTATTTTTGCTTTGGAATGGGCTAATTTTGGACAGTAAAATGGGTTCTGATCAAACTGCATTACGCGGGGAATCACGTGACACAACATTTTCGATATTACTCGTTAATATATGACCGATTTGACAAATATTTGAACCAGAGAATGTGGAAAAACGCCAAAGATTTGCTGAATGCGAGAATGTTTTTAACGGCAGCAGATCAAATTTTGGTTGGCCACAAATAACCTTTTAACAGCTTAGTTTTCTTTAAAAAAAAATCAGCCACACTCGGCTAATATCTGGCGTTTTACCCCGCGTTCTCTGCTTCAAACCGAATTCAAATTGGTCTGGTATTAACAAATTATTCGACAAATTGTTTCTAGAATTGTTGTACCACGTGATTTCGCGCCGTGTACATGTAAGCACAACTTCTTCAGTTTCATGTTGGTCCAAAATGCATAGATCCATTTTTTCCAGATTCATTTTATCTGGATCCTATATATCAAAAGAAAAATATACTGTTGTACTTTTATTCAGCAGAATTACGAATTATCTAATAAATAGTTGGAAATAAACATAAATATGAATTTACAAAAATATTCTCATCTTCATAATTAATGAAGTGTCAATCATAAGGATCACTGGTAATAAGTCTGAGCCTCCCCGCACCTTTAATTAACCGAATTCATTTTTTTTTTGCTAATTCATATCGTTTATTGACTATATTAACCAATTACCAGACGACAGAATTTTGAGTTGTCCAGATGCAAAGATATTGCAGACGTCAATTTAAAATGAATGAGATTTTGATTTCGTAACTCTATCTCGGTAGAAAATATTGTAGGAAATTAAGAAATTGCTTGTCACATGCTGTTTCTTCATTTTCCACAATGTTTTGCTTAGCCTTTGTCTTGTGGGGCGTCAAAAAGTGTCATCATGTGGGAATAGGTTTTCAAGTGGTGACTTTGGTATAAATCATTAACCCTTTCACTGCCAAATATTGACCTTTGACGCGTCTCTCACCGCTGAATTAATTCGAAGAAATTTCTAAGAATCGATACCCTGTACACAAAATCATGCACAACTTTTGACTCATTTGATGGATTCCTTTCAAATTTTCAGGACATACAGACAAATAAAGCAGCTTTATGTTACTAAAGTTTCAAAGTTATTCATGAAATGACAATATTTTTTCTTTTTTATCTAACTCACAAATTGTTACAATCTAGTAGAACAATGGAAAAATTGGTAAGCAAACCTCGACTAAATGTTTTCGTTGAATGTATAACAATTTGATGGAACAGATTGTTGAATTGTCAACTAAACATAATTTCAAACTATCCCGAAGTCTTTTCCAGCATTTTTGGTGTCATTCATAGTGATATTTACAGCTTGTAGGCATAAATGGAAGTGTATGATCTAATGGCAGCCATATTGTTGTCTTTTGTCTTGGAAAATTCACCATACACCCAAACACACTTCCAATTTGTTACTAAAAATAGTAACACTTTTTAATGCCAGATCGAGGCTCTGACCCAATTGAGAGCAAAGCATCCAACGTGCAATGGAAATGAACGGAGGAAAGAAGAAGTTTGAGAGGAATCACACTCCGTTTTGTGACGATTCCTCTGTGAATCTCGACGGGATATCATTGACTGACTTCCAATTATGGTCTTTACTGGCTTTTAAGTCATTTTTGACCCTCCGAAAACGTAGTATCCACTGATCTTTTGAGGACCTAGCCGCCAGGTTCAACTGTCATTTTCATGTATTTAACCCCCTTTCCCCAACAAAAAAATGTACGAAACATGCCATTTTCAGTGTGAAGATGACAATCTCAGTACCGAACGGCTTATGTAGATAGATAATTCATTATGGTAGATCAATTTGATAATAAAAGCATTGCTCTTAAAGCCCATTTTCCAAACGACAAATTATTTAGACTTTTCAAGTTTGACAGCGGCTTTTAAAACCCTTTTCTAAACGGCACCTGATTCAAGTTGGAAGCTCTTGCAGACAACAGAATGGGCATCTTGAAAGTAGGATTTTGTACGTGCAAGGGCGGATCTAGGGGGGGGGGGGTTCGGGATGTTCGCCCCGCCCCCTGGAATAAGCCGAAAATTGAATGTTGACTATATAATCAAAGCGTTATAATTTAACATATTTAAGTCATCATTTGGGCGTGGACCTCCGCCTCCCTGGCAATTGGGCTTGGACCCCCCCCCCCCCCGAAAAAATCCTGGATCCACCCTTGTGTGTGTACATAGAAGTATAGAAAACGTTGAAGCAAAAGGGGAAACTGCTGATTAAAATTAGCCTATTTCATTAATTTGTCTCTTGAAATGATTTTCGAAACAATCTCTGTAGCACAGATAAGGGCGAATCTAGAAGGGGGTTCGGACCCCGCCTTGAATTGGCCGAAAATCGAATTTTGACTATACAAAGTTAGTACAGTAGGCCTATACATGTATCGTTACACAATTCACAAATTTAAAGCCATCTTCCATCTTACGGGCTAGACCCCCCCCCCCCTGAAAAAATCCTGGATCCGCCCATGACAGTCAAAACATTAACATTTCTTGTTTGGTAAAGGTTTAAAACATTTTTCTTTTCATTTCTTTTTTTAATTTAACAAGTTTATTTATAATTGTCCACGCTCCGAGGCTGGGAATACATCCTGTGACCTGTCCATTATTGGCTCTAATCTAGAGCACAAACACATGCAAAATATTACCGCTCACACTTGGACAGTACTAAGGAGCTCAAATGCTTCAGCAAAATTGATTTTATCTGGTTTTCAAAAGCAGTAGCTCATCCTGAACTTGCATGGTGGTAACGGGCGATGGAGACAGGGTACGAATGATTACAAGCCAAAAAATCTCTTTTTTTCAATCAAAGTTGCAAAAATATTTCTGTAACTCAAAACTCTAATAATTAACGTAAATGACTGTATAAAATATTCCTAGTACTAAGGCAGAATAATTGAAAAATGCTCGCTTGAAAATAACGACTCGCTCAATGAATTATATAGTAAAACGACCACGTGACCTTTTGTTTGCTCTCATGCATACACAGGTCACGGTTAAAAATTCAAACTGTGTTTGGGTGTATAAAAATACCAAAAGCTTACCGATTGTAACACAAATTCTATTGTTTCACCTGTCAAACGCTAGTACTTTGATTACTAAAACGGTGCTATAAGAAAAAGAATGTGTGAAAACCACTTAGCTGTAAAAAATATTCACATATTTCGCCCCCATAAATTTGTCGACTGAAGTCTCCTATGGCAGGGAACGGTAAAGCGACAAAAGTCGCCTATGGCAGTGAAAGAGTTAATGTCATGACATCTATTGTTAAATCGACGTACAATAAAACGCACTATAACACATAGATCTAATAAACTATTCTAAGATCTAACCCGTATTTTTATCAGGATTGTTTAAAGCATTTTAAAGAGAATAATAGAGAAATGGTGGAGATATCATCAGCGACCACTTTGACAATGTTACATCTAGATATGAAGTGAAATCGTTGAAAACATCATAAAACACCAGCTATGATAATCACGATTAAAGTTTCGGTTTAAAGTCTGTGTCTGCGAACTAAACCATACTACTGACTAAATTAATTAACTGAAACACACGATCATTGAGTTTCAAATTGGTTGTTTTGTCTCGTTGCCTTTAGCGGCCACCACATCCAACACTCACATGAACCCATTTTAAGCACCTGGACAAAGAGGGGCAACGTAGAGAGTTATTTTGCTCAGTAAACTTCTCATGATATCGGTAGGATTCGAGTCGAGGATCCTTCGGACAATATGTCAGTCCCTATCATAGACAACGGCACGCCACATCGGACATGATTCATAAAGACAGAACTCCATCCCCACTTTCACTCTCAGATGAACCTCTCTTACCAGCCATTCTTAGATATCTACAATTTCGTAACTCGTCAAATGCGTGTTCATTATTTGTCTCTTCTTTCTTAATAGGCACGGGTCTTTCTTCTGGAGGTAATTTAGCCGTCTCTTCTTTTTCCATTTCCACCGCGAGTCTCTCCATATATCTGAGTTTAGCCGCCCCATGATGCGAGTCCACCAACAGTTTGAGAGTTGACGTGGTCATACTGGAGCGGCGAGCAATGCGTGGACTAGTGGTAATACTTGTACGTCTAGAGTCAGTTTGAGAATCCACTGTAGTATCTTTAGAAGAGTCTTGTAATGGCATAATTATGTTACGTTTAGCAGAACTTGCGCTGTCATGATTTATTAATGTTGGAGATTGGGGAATTATTGGTAGAAACGATACACTTGGACTCCTCGTTTTACGCCGTAAGTTTTCTAGATACGCATTTTCGTCCACAATTAAAGAACTAATGTCAAACGAAGATCTTCGGTTTTTGCGAGCTGGAGTGACCGGCGCAGGATCTTGGTGAATAAACACAGAAGCGTTCGCTACAGGTTTAGGACTTGGTGGTTTTCGTAAGATTCCTTTATGTGAGTCCGTAGACGTATTTAAGCCCGTATCCTTGTCTAGTTTGTTTCCGCTATCATCGTCAGAAGTATCTCGCGGCGAGGACGAATCTGATGTCTTCTTTCTTCTGTTTCTCGGACTCACCTTCGTGTTTGTTTTGATACTGGGTAACCGTATAGCGGACATGTTACTGTCTGTCGATGATCTCCTGTTCCGTAATTTACTCAGTGAGATACCGTTCTCCAGGGAGTCTGCGGTGTTACTCCTCTTCCTGAACCCACCCTGTACCATCTGTATCTCCTCGTCAAAACCTTCACTCGAGAACTCTATAGTCGGACTCTGGATGTTGATGGGCTTCAGAGTTTGCTTCTTCACTAGAGCAGGAGTATTGTCAGCCATGTCTTTATGTTTACTATCACCAAACAAGATATTCCGTTTATAAGCGTCCAGGATGTTTTTCTCAGCATCCACCATATTGTTCCATGTATCTAGCGAGTAAGGACAGTCGTTATTAATGGCGGACCGTCCTAATGATTTACTCGCCACACCCTCGTCTGTTGTCGGCTGGTTACCGGCCGCGTTTACCTCCGACACCTTCAATATACTGGCGTCGATAGATGAACGTCTAGATCGCGCGGCTTCAGGCTCCGCATACTTCTCGTATTTACGTAAAAACGCATCCTCTTCTGAATTCAGTTGACTTTCTCGCTAGTGTTCTTTATAGTAAAGAATGTTATTTCGTTTGGGATTCAGTTAAACAGGCTGATCTCAGTCTGCCGATCCATGCCATGTAATCAGCGACAGACAGATCAGTGAGAGATCTTTGTGGCTTTTTATGAAAAGCGACAATTTGTTGCATATAGCTAGCTTAGTCTATATTCGAAATATTTTATCATATTGTTATGCGGAGCTTTGTCGTGTTACCTTCTGTTGCGTAACACGACGTCTATGTAGCTTTCGCTAACGAGGTTCTCTAGGTTTAATGTTCGTTTCTTGGGGAATCTAATAAAAGAAGAGATGATCCGATGTATGAGCCAACCTTTAATTTCAACGTATCTTTCCGTGTTTTCAAAGCAATTTGATAATGTGCTTTGCCAACACGGTTATTTATACGAAACGGTTGCCATACACCGGATCTAACAAAAACAAGTTTACAAAGCTAGTTGACAGGTGAGAAGATTGAGACAAAGTAAGTTTATTCTGCCAAAGAAGGTGCTAAAACGGCCCTGTTTGTCGGTGTCAAAACATAAGGCGTAAGCCGCCTCTGTTTTAACAAACAATCAAACAAGCGTTAACTAGTCGCGTCACTAATTCGATTTAACAATAACTGATTATTGATCAAAGCCAATTCTAACATGTTTTGCCATTATCGAAAATGGTTTCTAATACCGATTAAGATTAACTAAATAAACCGTATCCTCGGGCTAAGAAATGCTTCCTAAAAGACAAAATTTACTGAAGTTTAAAGTTTCGTAGAAAATGGAAAATCAATACTCAATAACCAACACAATTTTACAAATACAAAATGAAACACATCATCATTATTCAAATAGTGTCCATACTCATATTTTAGTATTACGCTAATTTGCGTGACAAAAATTTAAGATAATTGCACCGCGTAATACCACCTCCTCCTCTAATGTAACTTTATTCCTATAAAGTTTTCAAACAAGGGAAGGTGCATTACCTTTAACTTCAACATACAAGTAATAATATTCGTTGCGTTAAATATGGACAATGGCATGTAAAGAGTCCAAACTAAATTACAAATATATGCAAGAATTATTTTCTGTAAGTGTCTTGGCAAACTGTACGGCACGGGCTTTCATTTAGTACATACAATATGATTGTCTAAATTCTAACTTTCTATCGTTACTTCTTTCTAGTTTATTGTACTTTTGGTCATTATGTGAACAGACATTCAAATTGAAATCATTAGATCAACAACAAGTTTCGTGTCCCACTATTTGGCGACAATTCGTTACATACAATACATATCAACTCATTTTTGTTCGATTTTGCATACAAATAACATGATCTAAGAGAAAATACACACATATCAATTGTTTAACCCATTACCACACAGGGACGCTTTTTGACGCCCCTAAAGTTAAAGGCTTTGGAAAAACATTGTGGAAAATGAAGAAATTGCTTGTGACAAGCAATTTCTTCATTTCCCACAATATTTTCCACACAGAGAGACCAATAAATGTGAATTACATAAACTAACAATTGTCTTCTGAAATTTCTTTGAATATGGACAACCCTAAAATTTTGTTGTCTGGTAATGGGTTAATGCTTAAGTTCAAGTTCAAATTGCCAACTCTTTAATGCACCACAGGGTCTATGCCCCAATCACAATGTTGCTTTACATATTTCCTATTACCCGATCTAGAACATAACATCATGCAAGTAAACATACATCGAAATACCGAAACATTTGCAATACTGAACTGGTCACGTGACAAAGTGCACATACATTGTCAGTCTTTAGTCGAGAGAAAAAAATACCCCCTTGCTCTCATTCACTCGCTCTCTATCAACACTCTCGTACAGTTTTGACTAAAGATGTGATAGTTCACCAATGCAAATCAATTAGGCTTACAATAATCAATGTATTAACTCGACTTATTTCAATTATTTGAATTAAATGTTTTTGCTCATAGATATAGTGACATATAATCAATAAGGCATATAGGAAATAACAACATTTTTCACCAATGATTTGCAACTCTTACAGTTCAATATCATTTATTTGATTTCATATTTTCATAATCAACGACCTATAGCCGACATCTATTTCATTTGCATAAGAATGACATACCCCTGCCACGTGCAGCACTTAACTTAATAATTATGAACTCACACTGACAAGGATACAAGAACTACATACAACTTAAACACATTTTCTCTTAATCAACATTTTTTTTATTTTCGCGTGCATCTTTGCACATATTTCAGCATTTTCCATTTCATATTTCACTTGCACTTTATGCACATGCTTTTTTTGTTTGTTGATCCTAATGTTTCACCATAATTTCAGTCGACCAAAGACTACTAGTATACATTTTTCGTTTACGCACATTTACATAAGTAAACAAGCATTTCAATAAAGCATTTTCTATTGACAAAAATTTTTATGACCAAATTTTAAACATTGTATGCCCCGTGCCATATGTTTATCAATTACAAGACACTTACCACAGCTCTGATGATCTCTTCATCTGTCTCTTGGACTTGGCTGTGTTCTTGTCTTGCCATCGTTCTGTTTGTTTCATTGTTTCATGGACCTGTTCGTCTCCACGGCTGTAGTCTCGAACAATTTTTGTTTTTGATTTTACATTGAAAATTTCGCACAGTTTCACCTTTTTCACTTTTGTATATTCCATTTTATTTGATATCTCAAACTAGTTTTCATTATTTTGAGTTCGTATTGAACACTAATTCTTACTTTAAAAATCACTTCCTTGGTTTGGTGCTAATATTTAACGTTTTCTATTTTTCGAAATGACATCGATCGTCTTTTTTATTCACTATCATAATTTTCGTATTTAAGTTTATTCTATATACATAATATTGATATTAGAGCACTCACAATTTGTTCCATATCAGTGCCATTTGACACATGTGTCAGTGTGAGGCGAATTTCCTCTGTCTGTGTAGGCCATCTTCGTTTTTTCCTGCTGATTTTCTAGTTTCTTGGATTCATCTTTCTCTCTCGCTTGGCTAATTTGTGAGGTTCGGGTCAACCACTGTACCCGGATTCTCCACCACGTGTTATGCGGAGCTTTGTCGTGTTACCTTCTGTTGCGTAACACGACGTCTATGTAGCTTTCGCTAACGAGGTTCTCTAGGTTTAATGTTCGTTTCTTGGGGAATCTAATAAAAGAAGAGATGATCCGATGTATGAGCCAACCTTTAATTTCAACGTATCTTTCCGTGTTTTCAAAGCAATTTGATAATGTGCTTTGCCAACACGGTTATTTATACGAAACGGTTGCCATACACCGGATCTAACAAAAACAAGTTTACAAAGCTAGTTGACAGGTGAGAAGATTGAGACAAAGTAAGTTTATTCTGCCAAAGAAGGTGCTAAAACGGCCCTGTTTGTCGGTGTCAAAACATAAGGCGTAAGCCGCCTCTGTTTTAACAAACAATCAAACAAGCGTTAACTAGTCGCGTCACTAATTCGATTTAACAATAACTGATTATTGATCAAAGCCAATTCTAACATGTTTTGCCATTATCGAAAATGGTTTCTAATACCGATTAAGATTAACTAAATAAACCGTATCCTCGGGCTAAGAAATGCTTCCTAAAAGACAAAATTTACTGAAGTTTAAAGTTTCGTAGAAAATGGAAAATTAATACTCAATAACCAACACAATTTTACAAATACAAAATGAAACACATCATCATTATTCAAATAGTGTCCATACTCATATTTTAGTATTACGCTAATTTGCGTGACAAAAATTTAAGATAATTGCACCGCGTAATAATATCATGAGTACTTTATTTATTAATATTTACAGTTAAGGTAGGGGAGACCGGGGTATCATGAACCACTTTTTGATAAATTTCAACTAGGGTTTTCTTGGTTTCACACAGAGTGCTCTGATCAACACCATATCAAAGATCAACATCCCTCGCATTTTTCTAAACCTTTGACAGATACTTTCGACATCCAGAATCCACAGAAAATCATTTTGAACAGAGCTGGTGAAATGGTTCATTTAACCCCTTTGACGGGGTAGGTTGAACCAATACACGGGGTAAGTTGAACCAATAGGCATATTTTCGGTAATTATTCACACTAAAGAGAGAATTAAACACGAGATTTCATTCATAATAATGAATAAGGGTGTTACCTGCAATAATATCATAAAATTTCATACAAAGAATAAAAAGATATTCGAGTTTTCAAGATTATTCGCTAGGGCATACAATAGACACTTTAATAGATCCAGGATATTAAGTACATGTTTTCTGCACTTATTTTCATAGTGGTTCAACTTACCCCGGTACACACCATGGTCATATACTTGCCATTTGTGAAGAAACTATCTTACCATGTCAATAACGGAATGCAATATTACATTCTGAAGATATCATACATCTGTAAGATGTAAAGAATACTGTTGAGATTTGCTATGCATTGTAGTGCGAAGACGGAATGCATGAAATGTGGAAACCAATTTTAAGGTAGAAAAATCGTTTTTTGGAGATAAAATCCACCTAATATGACAAAATCTCTCGATATTTTCACCGATGAATACTTCAACATTCCCGCCTTGAATACTTACACCGAAGACATGAAATTCAAAATCACGCGAAAGAAAATTGAAGTGGTTCATTTAACCCGTGGCTCAACTTACCCCGGTCTCCCCTAAGACCTGGGTAATGGGCTGTGTGACCAGTTATGGAACGAAATCTGTATGGTGCGAATAGAAAATTTCAAGGGAAGTAATTTTCTTTGGTCTCAAATTTTGAATTTTTGACTTATGTTGTTTTTTTGCCTACTCTTTTTGCAATTTAGAAACATTTTCACAAAAATTGTTTAGAATATTCCCCGGAAATCTGAGACGCTCAATTATTTCCGTTATTACGAAAACAGGCGATATTGCATGTGACGGTACTTCTAAAATGCTCGGACTTACGGGATAAGTCGAAATATAACGATTATACTGGAAGTGCATTACCCAGGTCTTACCTTAAAATACTATTTCTATTTCAAAACATTTAAGGGTGTATTCGTTAATTGAAATATAGTAGCTTCGAAAATGATTTTTAAAGGAAAACTTCGAATAATTGCGAAGGGCATAGATCCAGGGGGGTTACACGTCCCTTTCATTATAGCTTTACGGTCCCAAATTTGGAAAATATGCATGTGACAGCATGAAAAGTATCATGAAACAACAAGAGAAAAATACGTCTTCTCTCTCGACGCCTTCAAATTATCTTGTTTACATAGGGCCTATAAGTAATAACTAGGGCTTAAGGTATTCAAATCCAAATGAGATAAACGCCACATTAGCTTATTTCGCGTGACGTCGTTAACAAACGTTACATGTACGTCCGAACCAAATTGGGCAACGTTCCACCGCCGAATTTTCACGACATCGCCCGAACAATTCCGACGTCGCGGGCATCTCATGAGGGGTGTACTACAATGCTTTCCAAATTTCTTTTTACATGTATCGTCAAAACTAGGCCTTAATAAATTGGTGAATTTCTGCTTGACCGAGAATTCAAACTAAAATATGTCTAATGAGATACGGTAGGGGTATGTATTCTAATTAAAATATTTGAATCCTCTTCCCATTGTACGCATAATCTATCTTTCAAGGTCTTTCCATTCCCCGCATATTGCCCATGCAGGATTCAGTGGTTACGACTGTGGAACAATTACGCAATTTCACGGCACTAAATGAAGGACATTTGGAAAAATGATAAAAAGGAGAAAATGCTGATTACCAGCTAATTCTTCTTTTCTCTCAATATTTCCCGTTCTGTAACACTAAACATCTACATGAACTCAAATTACATCGTGTCATCTGCAATGCCCATGAATTTCATACTTGAATGTCGTTGGCTCAAAGTTTCCCGAACCGCTGATCCAATGGGTATTACCGTTATATTCTTTGAACCTGGCCCGGTTTTTCGAAAAAAACTTAGGTACGTTCTCAGACTCCAATCTGAGCACCTTACTCAAATCACACGAAACTCACGTGAACTTCAATCGAATACTCGTCAACTTTGGAGAGTATTCCATTGAAGTTGAGCATGTGCTTATGAGTATGTACTCGAGTTTTTTTTTTTCGAGAAACCAGGGCCAAACTTTTGAGACGTTAAAGTGACTTTATGGAAAAAGACGCGTCGAGCATTTTAGACCAGCATGGATTCCGATCAGCCTATGATAACAAAAATCTGATCGGTATCCTTCTTGGTATGTTTGGAGTGGGACGCCGACTATCTGTCAGCATCTTCAAGACATTTGCTTAACACATTACCAGACAACGACCCTTTTTGACTCGCTTCAAAGTAATGACATTGGAAAACATTGTGAAAAATGAAGAAATTGCTTGTGACAAGTAATTTCTTCATTTCTCACAATGTTTTCCTACCCAATAGACCAAAAAAGTAAAATTTCATTCACTTTGATTTGTCGTCTGCAGCATTTTTGAATTTGGAACAGCCTATTTTTGCTTTGGAATGGGCTAATTTTGGACAGTAAAATGGGTTCTGATCAAACTGCATTACGCGGGGAATCACGTGACACAACATTTTCGATATTACTCGTTAATATATGACCGATTTGACAAATATTTGAACCAGAGAATGTGGAAAAACGCCAAAGATTTGCTGAATGCGAGAATGTTTTTAACGGCAGCAGATCAAATTTTGGTTGGCCACAAATAACCTTTTAACAGCTTAGTTTTCTTTAAAAAAAAATCAGCCACACTCGGCTAATATCTGGCGTTTTACCCCGCGTTCTCTGCTTCAAACCGAATTCAAATTGGTCTGGTATTAACAAATTATTCGACAAATTGTTTCTAGAATTGTTGTACCACGTGATTTCGCGCCGTGTACATGTAAGCACAACTTCTTCAGTTTCATGTTGGTCCAAAATGCATAGATCCATTTTTTCCAGATTCATTTTATCTGGATCCTATATATCAAAAGAAAAATATACTGTTGTACTTTTATTCAGCAGAATTACGAATTATCTAATAAATAGTTGGAAATAAACATAAATATGAATTTACAAAAATATTCTCATCTTCATAATTAATGAAGTGTCAATCATAAGGATCACTGGTAATAAGTCTGAGCCTCCCCGCACCTTTAATTAACCGAATTCATTTTTTTTTTTGCTAATTCATATCGTTTATTGACTATATTAACCAATTACCAGACGACAGAATTTTGAGTTGTCCAGATGCAAAGATATTGCAGACGTCAATTTAAAATGAATGAGATTTTGATTTCGTAACTCTATCTCGGTAGAAAATATTGTAGGAAATTAAGAAATTGCTTGTCACATGCTGTTTCTTCATTTTCCACAATGTTTTGCTTAGCCTTTGTCTTGTGGGGCGTCAAAAAGTGTCATCATGTGGGAATAGGTTTTCAAGTGGTGACTTTGGTATAAATCATTAACCCTTTCACTGCCAAATATTGACCTTTGACGCGTCTCTCACCGCTGAATTAATTCGAAGAAATTTCTAAGAATCGATACCCTGTACACAAAATCATGCACAACTTTTGACTCATTTGATGGATTCCTTTCAAATTTTCAGGACATACAGACAAATAAAGCAGCTTTATGTTACTAAAGTTTCAAAGTTATTCATGAAATGACAATATTTTTTCTTTTTTATCTAACTCACAAATTGTTACAATCTAGTAGAACAATGGAAAAAATTGGTAAGCAAACCTCGACTAAATGTTTTCGTTGAATGTATAACAATTTGATGGAACAGATTGTTGAATTGTCAACTAAACATAATTTCAAACTATCCCGAAGTCTTTTCCAGCATTTTTGGTGTCATTCATAGTGATATTTACAGCTTGTAGGCATAAATGGAAGTGTATGATCTAATGGCAGCCATATTGTTGTCTTTTGTCTTGGAAAATTCACCATACACCCAAACACACTTCCAATTTGTTACTAAAAATAGTAACACTTTTTAATGCCAGATCGAGGCTCTGACCCAATTGAGAGCAAAGCATCCAACGTGCAATGGAAATGAACGGAGGAAAGAAGAAGTTTGAGAGGAATCACACTCCGTTTTGTGACGATTCCTCTGTGAATCTCGACGGGATATCATTGACTGACTTCCAATTATGGTCTTTACTGGCTTTTAAGTCATTTTTGACCCTCCGAAAACGTAGTATCCACTGATCTTTTGAGGACCTAGCCGCCAGGTTCAACTGTCATTTTCATGTATTTAACCCCCTTTCCCCAACAAAAAAATGTACGAAACATGCCATTTTCAGTGTGAAGATGACAATCTCAGTACCGAACGGCTTATGTAGATAGATAATTCATTATGGTAGATCAATTTGATAATAAAAGCATTGCTCTTAAAGCCCATTTTCCAAACGACAAATTATTTAGACTTTTCAAGTTTGACAGCGGCTTTTAAAACCCTTTTCTAAACGGCACCTGATTCAAGTTGGAAGCTCTTGCAGACAACAGAATGGGCATCTTGAAAGTAGGATTTTGTACGTGCAAGGGCGGATCTAGGGGGGGGGGGTTCGGGATGTTCGCCCCGCCCCCTGGAATAAGCCGAAAATTGAATGTTGACTATATAATCAAAGCGTTATAATTTAACATATTTAAGTCATCATTTGGGCGTGGACCTCCGCCTCCCTGGCAATTGGGCTTGGACCCCCCCCCCCCCCCCGAAAAAATCCTGGATCCACCCTTGTGTGTGTACATAGAAGTATAGAAAACGTTGAAGCAAAAGGGGAAACTGCTGATTAAAATTAGCCTATTTCATTAATTTGTCTCTTGAAATGATTTTCGAAACAATCTCTGTAGCACAGATAAGGGCGAATCTAGAAGGGGGTTCGGACCCCGCCTTGAATTGGCCGAAAATCGAATTTTGACTATACAAAGTTAGTACAGTAGGCCTTAATCCGAATCATATCTGATCAAAAATCGCTTTTTGACATTCGGATAACGCTCATTTTGATCAGAACTAGGTCCTATTTGAAAAGGCAAGAAAACAGCGCCTAAAGTTAGGCGGCATTTCATCGTCTGTTTATGTGTATTATATCCAACACTCGGTAAAATTCTATAGGGTATAGATCAATCAATCATTTTTTGTCATACTTGACCAAAAATTTCATTTCAAATCGGCCTGCTGGAAGAGTATAACCTTTCGAAACTCAACAACCCCCTATTTCCACTCCATTTCGTCGCCATTGTTATTGCAGATCACGTGACCAGGTCTCGTTCAAAAATAGAGCGGAATTTACCGCCACGTGACTATCACGTGATCGCCTTTGATTACGAATTTTTCTCAAGTCACGTGACAGCCTTTGTTCAGAAATTATGGAGTGTTCTTGTTGTGGAAATCAATTTATGTCGATCTGTTCAGCTTGCAACTTGAATGGTATTGCTTTTCCTGAGAAATTCCGTTTATTTCGTTCTCCATGCTCATAAGTTATGGAATTGACCCAACATAGTAGCAAACATTATTGGTGCGAATACTAGCTTTAAAACGTTTGCCGGACGTTTCTGATATATTTCATTTATTTATTTATTCATGTTATCAGTTTTTTTTAAACTCGTTATTGTTATATTATTTCAGAAGGGCCGTCAATTTGAAAAATAAAATAATCTTATTTCTTTTTTCTTTCAAATTCTACCGTTACGTCATAATCTGGGAAAACCCGCATTCCATGTGCGAGATTTCGCGTTGATCACGTGGTTTTAAATGGAAGGTCATGGTAAACAAAGGCTGCTCAGGTGAGGGTTGTTGCAAAACATTGCCTATAAACCTTTTTGAAATACTTTTTGGTCTTGAATTTTTTATCATACACGCCAATAAATAGTACATTGATCGGTATCATAAGGCTTTTTGGGGATAGCGTTTAAGATAATTAAACAATCGGACGATGAAATGCTGACATAACTTTTCTCCGGTTTTTGAATAGGACTCGGCTCTGATGTAAATGAGTGTCAACAGAATATCAAAAAGCGAATTTTCATCAGAGAAGACTCGGATTAAGTAGGCCTATACATGTATCGTTACACAATTCACAAATTTAAAGCCATCTTCCATCTTACGGGCTAGACCCCCCCCCCCCCCTGAAAAAATCCTGGATCCGCCCATGACAGTCAAAACATTAACATTTCTTGTTTGGTAAAGGTTTAAAACATTTTTCTTTTCATTTCTTTTTTTAATTTAACAAGTTTATTTATAATTGTCCACGCTCCGAGGCTGGGAATACATCCTGTGACCTGTCCATTATTGGCTCTAATCTAGAGCACAAACACATGCAAAATATTACCGCTCACACTTGGACAGTACTAAGGAGCTCAAATGCTTCAGCAAAATTGATTTTATCTGGTTTTCAAAAGCAGTAGCTCATCCTGAACTTGCATGGTGGTAACGGGCGATGGAGACAGGGTACGAATGATTACAAGCCAAAAAATCTCTTTTTTTCAATCAAAGTTGCAAAAATATTTCTGTAACTCAAAACTCTAATAATTAACGTAAATGACTGTATAAAATATTCCTAGTACTAAGGCAGAATAATTGAAAAATGCTCGCTTGAAAATAACGACTCGCTCAATGAATTATATAGTAAAACGACCACGTGACCTTTTGTTTGCTCTCATGCATACACAGGTCACGGTTAAAAATTCAAACTGTGTTTGGGTGTATAAAAATACCAAAAGCTTACCGATTGTAACACAAATTCTATTGTTTCACCTGTCAAACGCTAGTACTTTGATTACTAAAACGGTGCTATAAGAAAAAGAATGTGTGAAAACCACTTAGCTGTAAAAAATATTCACATATTTCGCCCCCATAAATTTGTCGACTGAAGTCTCCTATGGCAGGGAACGGTAAAGCGACAAAAGTCGCCTATGGCAGTGAAAGAGTTAATGTCATGACATCTATTGTTAAATCGACGTACAATAAAACGCACTATAACACATAGATCTAATAAACTATTCTAAGATCTAACCCGTATTTTTATCAGGATTGTTTAAAGCATTTTAAAGAGAATAATAGAGAAATGGTGGAGATATCATCAGCGACCACTTTGACAATGTTACATCTAGATATGAAGTGAAATCGTTGAAAACATCATAAAACACCAGCTATGATAATCACGATTAAAGTTTCGGTTTAAAGTCTGTGTCTGCGAACTAAACCATACTACTGACTAAATTAATTAACTGAAACACACGATCATTGAGTTTCAAATTGGTTGTTTTGTCTCGTTGCCTTTAGCGGCCACCACATCCAACACTCACATGAACCCATTTTAAGCACCTGGACAAAGAGGGGCAACGTAGAGAGTTATTTTGCTCAGTAAACTTCTCATGATATCGGTAGGATTCGAGTCGAGGATCCTTCGGACAATATGTCAGTCCCTATCATAGACAACGGCACGCCACATCGGACATGATTCATAAAGACAGAACTCCATCCCCACTTTCACTCTCAGATGAACCTCTCTTACCAGCCATTCTTAGATATCTACAATTTCGTAACTCGTCAAATGCGTGTTCATTATTTGTCTCTTCTTTCTTAATAGGCACGGGTCTTTCTTCTGGAGGTAATTTAGCCGTCTCTTCTTTTTCCATTTCCACCGCGAGTCTCTCCATATATCTGAGTTTAGCCGCCCCATGATGCGAGTCCACCAACAGTTTGAGAGTTGACGTGGTCATACTGGAGCGGCGAGCAATGCGTGGACTAGTGGTAATACTTGTACGTCTAGAGTCAGTTTGAGAATCCACTGTAGTATCTTTAGAAGAGTCTTGTAATGGCATAATTATGTTACGTTTAGCAGAACTTGCGCTGTCATGATTTATTAATGTTGGAGATTGGGGAATTATTGGTAGAAACGATACACTTGGACTCCTCGTTTTACGCCGTAAGTTTTCTAGATACGCATTTTCGTCCACAATTAAAGAACTAATGTCAAACGAAGATCTTCGGTTTTTGCGAGCTGGAGTGACCGGCGCAGGATCTTGGTGAATAAACACAGAAGCGTTCGCTACAGGTTTAGGACTTGGTGGTTTTCGTAAGATTCCTTTATGTGAGTCCGTAGACGTATTTAAGCCCGTATCCTTGTCTAGTTTGTTTCCGCTATCATCGTCAGAAGTATCTCGCGGCGAGGACGAATCTGATGTCTTCTTTCTTCTGTTTCTCGGACTCACCTTCGTGTTTGTTTTGATACTGGGTAACCGTATAGCGGACATGTTACTGTCTGTCGATGATCTCCTGTTCCGTAATTTACTCAGTGAGATACCGTTCTCCAGTGAGTCTGCGGTGTTACTCCTCTTCCTGAACCCACCCTGTACCATCTGTATCTCCTCGTCAAAACCTTCACTCGAGAACTCTATAGTCGGACTCTGGATGTTGATGGGCTTCAGAGTTTGCTTCTTCACTAGAGCAGGAGTATTGTCAGCCATGTCTTTATGTTTACTATCACCAAACAAGATATTCCGTTTATAAGCGTCCAGGATGTTTTTCTCAGCATCCACCATATTGTTCCATGTATCTAGCGAGTAAGGACAGTCGTTATTAATGGCGGACCGTCCTAATGATTTACTCGCCACACCCTCGTCTGTTGTCGGCTGGTTACCGGCCGCGTTTACCTCCGACACCTTCAATATACTGGCGTCGATAGATGAACGTCTAGATCGCGCGGCTTCAGGCTCCGCATACTTCTCGTATTTACGTAAAAACGCATCCTCTTCTGAATTCAGTTGACGAAGTTTCTTGAGTTTTGCATGATCCAAGTCAGTTTTGTGGCGATGTAGCACCAAGTTTTCTTGAACATGCGCACTGTAAAGTTTCTGTAATTGATTCTTGTCCGTATTTTCTTTGTCCGTTTTCATGTTTAATGTTGTATTTATATAACCGTTTCTATAAGGTTATTATCTGCATTTAATCCTGTTTCTTCTATGATGTTGAACCTTCGATATCTTCCCGATGAATTATCAACAAAACATGCCATGGATATTATAACAAGTCAATTTAGGTCCATGTCCCACTTTAATTTTCGTTTAGAATGACAAATTTAAATTCAATGAATAATTCATTAATAATTTGATAATCAAACGTTATTTCAACAGCGTAACTTTCCTGATCGACATGAAAACTAAAAGTGAATTGTTTAAAGTAATCTCTTCATAAGCGGGATTTATTAAACCTTTCCAAACAACACACTGAACATACTTCTTCAATGCTAATAGCAGTTTGTAATTAACAAAACAAGCTTTATTTTAAACAGTAAAATTACTTCTAAATGGGGAATCAAGCAAACATTGAGACAAAAGATAAAAATGCTGATTACCAGCCTTTTCTGATTATATATTGACCATTTTCTTCATTTATTCATGATTTCTTCATTCGGATTGTCAATGCTGGCTTATTTGGGAAAGGATAAAAAGCTACGTAGATCAGTGCCATATATTGGCTTGGCTGACTGTCAAAATCAAATGGAAAAACAACGATAAGTGAGCAGGATTTAAAGTCATTGTTTGTTAGTCGTTCATTTTTCTGAATCTCATACTTTTAGAAGTGTTTTTGTCAGATAATAAAGTTCCCGGCTTATACCCAACGGATTTTGATGAGATAGAATGCACCGTACGCGACTCTGATATCACAATTCCTGGGTATATCTCACTTTTCAAACACCATGATCATCAAACATTCAAAAGCAATCATTGTTTGTCAGATGTGCACGTTTCCTTCTTAATTTGGACGATTTGTCATTTGGGATAGTCATCATGTTAACCTATTACCAAACGACAAGATTTTTAGTTGGTCCAAATTCAATGATGTTGCAGACGACAATAATTATTTCAAGTGAATGAAATTTAAATTATTTTGGTCTGTTATGGTAGAAACCATTGTGGAAAATGAAGAAATTGCTTGTCACAAGCAATTTCTTCATTTTCCACATTGTTTTCCAAAGCCTTAGTCTTTTGGGAGTAAAACAGTCAATGTGTGGTACTGGGAAAAAGGGACATCAAGTTTTGACTTATGACATATCTTTTGTATTTGAATGATACAGTATACGTCTCGAGCCCCCTTTTTCTATGCCTTGCGTCAGGCATCGAGATTGTAGCCATAGTTTTGGTAGACTTCCTAACCACTACAATCCCCGGAATAGCTATTCTGATCTGTTAAGTAGGTTATCCCATTCTAACATAAACGGTAGACTTTTTTGATTCCCAAGAGATAACGACCTTGGAAAACGTGGAAAATTAAGAGATTGCTTGCTTGAGAAATATGTTCATTTCCCACAATAATTTCTACCGAATACGACTAAAAGACTTGAAATTGGTGTCTGCAAAATCTTTCAATTTGGATGCCGTTTGGTAATGGGTAAAAGATCTAGATCGAAGGTATTTTTCTAAAATGTGGCTTGATATTTAAAGCATGTTTAGATCTAGGCCTACTATGAAACATAAACGGTTATATAAAATATAGTCCTGTTTTTTGACAAATCTTTTTTTGTGCTGAGTCATGTCAGCTTGACCTTAGATATGGAGTTCAGGATTATGAAATTTGTTTGGTTTTCGTACTTGAGTAGATCTACATTGATTCGCGTAAGGTTTCGAAAATTCCATGTGGACTTAAGCAATGCTTGATAATTGAGATTTGAGATTTCCTCTGGTCGCCGAAGATCTATATTACAGTACATATCGAGCATCGTGTTCTGTTGATTCGTGAAAGTAATGACCAATAAACTCCGCGCAAAGTAGGTTAGACTTGTTATAGAACTTGCAATTCGTAGGAAGTTCAAGTTTCTGTCTATCAACATACAGTGTTTCGCCCTTCAAGACATTGGGTCTGTATTCACCAACATTTCTAAATCTATTTTCTAATGACATTCCACGCAATCTAAATGGACAGAACGTATGTTTTGGCTAAAATCGAATTTAAAATATTTTAAAATAGATTTTCAACTTGGAATGATTGACGAACATCATCTCTATTCAACAAAGTTTGTATAAGAATTATTTCTTCTATTTTTACACTTGCGTTTGTCTGTCAAATAGAGCGGCCAAAACTCGATAGACATCAAATGTTTCAAAACTGGTTCTAGGAAAAAAAACATTTGAGCTGGGATCTGAAAAAGGGTATTTAACCCTTTCCCAAATGGCAAAAAATTACGGTAATCCACATCTAAAACTGCCACAAATGAGAAAATGGATGTAATGAAAGATAGGAATTGTGCAAAATATGACATAGAAAATATTGAGACAAAAGGAGAAACTGCTGGTTATCAGCAGTTTCTTCTTTTGTCTCAATGTTTTCCCAAGCCTTATCTAATAGGGACGTCAAAAGCAGGTCTTGTTTGGGAAAGGGTTAAATACTTTTTGTGTCCAACATGGTTCAACGCAGTCTGGTCAGTAACCAGAGGACCTTCGGAGCATGCCAGATATGGGAAACAGCCCTCACCCTGCAATGCCAAGGATAATCTTCAGAACACAGGGAATAGAGAAACTTCTCCGAAACCTGAATCCATACAAGGCTGCAGGACCTGATTCCATACCGACACATATTCTGAAGATAGCAAGCGCAGAAATAGCTCCCGCACTGGCCAAAATATTCCAAAAGTCCTACGATACAGGAGTGCTACCAAGTGACTGGAAAGATGCTAATATCGTTCCCATCTTCAAAAAGGGTGACAAGCAGCTGGCTTCCAACTACAGACCTGTGTCCCTTACTTCCATCACATGTAAGGTTATGGAGCATGTTGTACACAGTAACGTCATGGACCACTTTGAAAGACACAAGATCCTATGTGACGAACAACACGGCTTCAGGAAGAAGAGATCATGTGAGTCCCAGCTGATTACAACCATACAGGGGATAGCCAGTAAACTTCGCTCTGGAAGGGATCAAGTAGACGTTATTCTCCTTGATTTCTCCAAAGCATTTGACAAAGTTCCCCACCAGCGCCTCCTGCACAAACTTGACTATTACGGAGTGAGAGATGAAAACCTCCAGTGGATCAAGTCATTCCTCACCGACAGGAAACAGTGTGTCTTTCTTGATGGAAAACAATCCACCCAGGCAGATGTAACCTCTGGAGTCCCCCAAGGTACAGTCAATGGACCCCTGTATTTTCTTGCCTTTATAAATGACCTGCCAGAATGTACCTCGTCAGATACACGGTTGTTTGCTGACGATGGACTGCTATACAGAGAAATAAGGTCAGACAAAGACGCTAAAGCTCTGCAGAAAGATCTCCAGGCATTGGAAGAATGGGAAGAAAAGTGGCAGATGAGATTCCACCCAGAGAAATGTCAGGTCATCCATATCTGTACGAATTCTAGATTCCGGAAGAAACGTCAGTATACCCTCCATGGCCATGTCCTTGAGGCCGTTGATAGTGCAAAGTATCTAGGTGTCCATATCAGCCAAAATATGTCATGGGAGTCCCACATCAATTACACTGCCGCGAAAGCAAACAGAACCCTGGGATTTCTCCGTAGGAACCTGTACAACTGTTCCAAAGAGGCCCGAGAGAAAACCTACAACACATTTGTAGTACCAACTGTGAGCTACGCTGCAGCAGCCTGGGACCCATATCAAGCAGCCGATGTCAACCAACTAGAAAAGGTCCAACGCCGAGGAGCAAGGTTTGTGCACAACAACCATAGAGACAGGACACCCGGCTGTGTAACCCAGATGATCAGAGACCTTGGTTGGCTCCCGCTGGTAGACAGGAGGCGTATTCATAGGCTACAGTACCTTTTCCAAATTAAACACCAAGCTGTAGAGATCGACCCTGGTAACCTCCTTCAATCAGGCGATTCCCGCACACGAGGTAAGGGACGGCTACGACAACAGGAAGCACACTCTACGGTGTATCACCAATCCTTCTATCCAAGAACGATCAGAGATTGGAATCAGCTCCCGACCCAGATCACAGATACGGAGACGAAAGACGAATTCACAGCTGCCCTCAAAGACCTAGTAAGGAGCGGCTCCTTCGTCTTCAGCGCGTAATTCCACCGACGCATGTATATAGTTTTAATCTGTACATAAGATATGTGTTTTTAACTCTGGAGGATGGAGGCTGTCTCCCCCTTCAACACAGGTCAACACTACAGTCAGATATGACTCCTGACCTTACCAAGGAAGACGAAGACGAACCATGTTGGATACAAATATCTTCTTCGTGGCCTGTAGCAAGCGTAAAGGAGCAGCATATCCCTCTTCCATTTTCCACTAAGGCACAGACTGGTCTTGAAATATGGCTACCTCAATGCTATAAGGGACATTATTCCAGATCTGCAACTCATTTGTATTTTGTGAGATATGAAGACACGTTGCTTTGTAGAGACCTGGTACTATTTCCTTCTTTTCAATTAACATTGTATTTATAAAACATTTTTGTAGTTTGAGTTTGAAGGATACAATTGATCTTACATGTAATCAAATTAAGCTGTAGTGTTATTATTGGTCGATCAACATATTTTGTAACAATATTTTTCAACCTTGAACAGTGGCCCTACTCACACAAGGAGTGTATTGTCCGGAGAAGTTATCCTATGTTACTATTTTTGCCTATCCACAATCTAGATTAACCTTTCACTAGCAAGGCTGGTTCTGATGGAAATAATAAGGAAAATAAAGAAAATGCAGATCGTCAACACCGTATCTGTTTCTTTCAATATCAATATTGTCTGAGTGAGCTATTTTATGTACAACAATTCCACATTCATTTGAACCTATTTTGTCATTTGCAGCATTGCTCAAGTTGGACCAGTCTGAAATATTATCGTTTTGGAAAAATGTTAAAGTACAAAAATATATGAATGAGTATCACTTTTCCACCTGGGCATGTACTTTCTCAAGTGGGTATTAAGAAGTATAAATACAGTTTAACCTTTTTCCAAACAACAACCTCATACATGTGTTTTGCAATACCGCTGCAAACGACAACATCAAATATTTGTAAAATATGGAAGCTTTGTATGTCTAAACATAAAAAAATATTGGGAGAATGTAACAAAATGTTCACTATCAGTATTCATTCTTTTCTCTTGATGTTTTTCAAAGGCTGTTCTGACGGGCATCGTAAAAATCAAGTTATTATTTAGGAAAGGGTTCTTGAAATGATTAGCCCCACCTTTTAGGAAAAAATGCAGGCGTGACCGTGTTTTGTTTGTATTGTTGCTCTCGTAGCTAAAATCCTTGTTTTATTGTCCACCAAGACAAGAATGGATATAATCCAGTCACGAAAGTATTGTGCATGTTTACAAAACAAGGTGAACATTTCAAGCAAGTAAGATCTTATGGTCAGTAAAATTCTGTGAAAGTAATTGTATTAATTAATTAATACTAATGGTTGTAAAAGTGAAAATAGAGCCGAAAATGGCAATTTTGTCAATTTCAAGGGCACTTAACACATGACGTAAAGTTCAGATCAAGCTGGAAATTATACCAAAGCAAGATCTTATAGTTACCGACACTCTGTACAAGTTTTGTCTTGATAAGTCAATATTTGTAGTTGCAAGAGTGAAAACAAAGTCAAAATAGAGCCAAAAATGGCAATTTTGTTAATTTCAAGGGCGCATAACTCATGATGTAAAATTCAAATCAAGCTGAAAATTACACCAATGCAAGATCTTATGGTCACCAACATTCGGTACAAGTTTTGTCTTGTTTAGTCAATGTATGTAGTTGCTAGAGTGAGGATAAAGTCAAAATAGAGCCCAAAATGGCAATTTTGTCAACTTCAAAGGCATGTAACTCATGATGTAAAATTCAGATCAAGCTGAAAGATATACCAAGGTAAGATCTTATAGTCACCAACATTCTGTACAAGTTTTGTCTTGATTGGTCAATATTTGTAGTTGCTAGAGCAAAAACAAAGTCAAAATAATGCCCAAAATGGCAATTTTGTCAATTTCAAGGGCATATAACTCATGATGTAAGATTCAGATCTAGCTGAAAATTACACCCGAGCAGGATCTTATAGTCTCCATCATTCTGCCTAAATTTTGTGTTGATTGGTTAATATTTGTAGTCGCTGAAGTGAAAACAAAGTCAAAATAAAGCCGAAAATGGCAATTTTGTCAATTTCAAGGGCACATAACTCATGATGTAAAAGTTAGATCAGGCTGAAAATTATACACAGGCAAGATCTTATAGTCATCATCATTCTGTCCAAGTTTTGTCTTGATTGGTCAATATTTGTAGTTGCTAGAGTGAAAATAAAGTCAAAACGGCCATTTTTGACATTCAAGGGCAGATAACTCCAGACTTTTTACTTCAATCAGAATTCTTTGAAGGAATCTGAGAGAGGGTCACCCAAGGATCATTTCTGTGAAGTTTGGTTGAAATCCAGTTGGTAGTTTTTGAGAAGAAGATTTTAAAAGGAAAATTTTACGGACGGACGGACGCACGGACGCACGACGGACACAGCGCCATGACAATAGCCCGCTTGCCTGTCGGCCAGTGGAGCTAAAAAACCATACGCCTATTGGTGTAAGACACGTGCAAGTTTCGAACCATCATAGGCAAAATTGGTATTGAATTACAGTAGTTTGAAGTTCAATAATACAAAAAAAAAGTGTGTTCTTTACGTTTATGTAATTTTTGTAAACATTTGCCACGATATCGTTACCAGATTGCATACCCGATAGAAAACAACTTGGTGGACTAAACTCTTGCTTTCAAAGAGCTTCGAAACAGCTTGAAAGGCATTTTTTTGTATTCAGAACTTTGTACAGGATATAGCCAACCACTTATATCGGCTACATCGAAAAACATACACTACCAAGAGTTATAATTAGTGGTTCCGTCAAATCATTGTTCTTTGGTATTCGTCTTCACTCTAGAAAATGCATTCTATGATTTAGGAAAAAATCTGATTTTTTAAGCTCACTGGTGGTGAACTCGGCCAAAGCGTGGGATGTTTTTTCGCGATCATTGTATTCCGTCGGTGTTGTTATAAAATATCTTAACTACGGCTTCGATAAAGCCGTGGTTACGAGATTTTATAACAACACCGACGGTTTGTCAATACATGTCGGTAAACCCGGTCTATTTTTAGAACAAATTCATTGTTATTAGAAAAAACTATCCAATCAGATCTTTAAACTTACATTTAAACGCAAAATATCTGTATCTTGTTGAAGTGAAAAACGTCCATCGCTTTGGCCGAGTTCACCACCAGTGATGCTGTATGACGATAAAAATGTCCCACCTACGAAGACTTACGAAACTGTTCTAAAATTATGAACGAACCCTGAAAAAGTGCTCGTGCGACACTTTTTTTTATTTCACTACTCATATTTGTTCTAAACAAGAAAGTACGAACTGACAGAGAAAACAATGTTTCTGTTGCATACAACCTAATAATAAGCTATATTTCATACAGAATGAATTGATGGCTTAAAACATTTGTCTGTGCTGTTTTTTCCCTCTTTTCATCTCATTACTTGATTGAAATAAATCTAATTTTTGAACGGGTGTCTTCTGAGAGGATCATTGAAAAAATCGTCGTTGTAAATGCAAAACCTCGTATCTCGCGTTTGGAAAATTTTAAAGGGAAGCGGAAAAGTGTAATAACTTTTCGCAAACTGAAATGTTTTTCTTAAAAAGAGGACATATTGTTCACAAATAATATGTCATTAATACTGATCAGTAAATTTGTCTCAAAACATACGAGCATTGTCTAAACTGGGCACACAAGTTTGTACTTTGAAAATCGCAAAAATCGACATACGAGGTTTTGCATTTACACCGACGAAATGAAAGAAATAAAGACCAAAAAGATCATAGCCACGAATCTAAAACTAAAAGGTTAATTGCACAAAACATTCTGAATGGATTATGCCTGAATAACTGACGCCTTAAAGTTTTGTTTTTCCTTAATCTTTAATCTTTAAGCGGATAAAAACATTAATGATTAACAATTCTTATTCGGACAAGGTTCTACTAATCACAATAAGGTCGAACGATCACGTGCCTTTATTGTTCAACGCGTAATATCTGTCCTTTCCGGATTCCCGCTATTTCTAGTTATATCGCTGCTTTTCTGAAAAAACCTCGTATCTGCAGCTTAAAACAAGCTGCAGATACGAGTTTTTTTGCAGAAAAGCAACGATATTATGTTTCTCGTCTGCAGCTTTTGCCAGCATTAATTTCGTTTAATCTAAATATTGCATTTCGAAAAACATTCATGGAAAATAAGATTTCCTAAAGCAACAAAGTCACTGGTTTTTTGGCGTTTGCAAAAGAGGAAGGATTTGAAAACATTGAAGAAAAACGAGCTTCGCGGAGCGACGTACATATCCCCCTAGATAGGATTGTTTGTGTTTTTTCTCAATTCAATGACTAATAATTCCAGGACAAGAATGGTCTGAACTTCAAAACGATTATGCATTACTAGATACAATTTAGATTCATTGTGGCAAGTTTTCATTAACACGATGGATAATCACGTGATACAATATTTTCAGAAAATCTTCAATAATTTTGTAAATACTGGGCCGATTTGAATTCGGTTTGAAGCAGAGAATGTGGATAGACGTCACGCATTAGATGGGCGTAGTTGATTTTTCAAAAATCCAACACGTCCAGCTTTTTCCTAGCATTTTCCTACATTCTCTGCTTCAACCCGAATTCAGATTGGTCAAGTATTAAAAAAGATTTTGAAGATTATCGGAAATTCTGATTCACGTGATTATACACCGTGATTAAACTCTGATTGAAACCGTATGAGGATTTGGGCACACAAGACATATGCCTAACTAAGTAACGGACTGACAGATTGACGGACGACCAGGGCCTTAACATAAATACGACCCATCTAGCGTATAACGAGAGGAAATGGTAATTCATTCAGTTCTAAGCAACGAGGCGACTGTAAGTTACCACAAAATTATGTGGGGTAGCATAACAAACCTATTGACCGTATAAGTCGTATCAGCATTATATTGAGGTCAACTTGTTTGTGCAACGAAAGAACAGTTTTTAGACACAATGGCGATTCGCGCCTACATTTTTGTTACGATTTTTTCTCTTTTTTCTGCAAGGGCGGTCAACCTTGGAATTGTACCATTTCATGATTAATCATGGACGTATGAAGGCATTTTGCAGAGATGATGCCGTGGTAAAACATGACCATTCTGATCGTCATACATGGGCTTAAAGAGAATAGCCTTGAGAAAACATTGAGACCAAAGAAGAAAATGCTGATGATCAGAATTTTCTCCTTTTGCCTCAATATTTTCTGTACTACATTATATACAAATCTTCTCTTTATCAATAACCATTTTCTAAAAATGCAGCAGCTTTCAAATTGGACCACCTGAAAATTATGTCGTTTGGGAAAGGTTTAAAGCAGGTACCGATGCGCGGAATCACGTGACACAACAATAAGACTTGCAGAAAACCTTCAATAATTTTATTTCATCGCAGAAAACATTGAAACAAATGAAGAAAATGCATATTATAAGCGTTTTCTGTTTTCTTTTTTGTCTCGATGTTTTCCTAAGGTTTTTCTGTTGGGACAATTAATGAAGCTACATTTAGAAAGGCTTAATTCAAAGGAATTAATACGTCTTTAATGTGAAAAGCATTGTGTTATTGTGAAGAGGTTGGCGCAAATATACTCCTCACAAAAAGTTAAGCAACAAAGATGCTTTTCTTTCTCAAATGTGTTTTATCACATCTAATGATCTATGTTTTATACAATACAAAGTTGGGGTCTTATTACACAAATTACGTTAAATGATTGGGAAAATCATCAAACGATAACAAAGTTACAGATCCTCGAAAACCGTCCCGACGAAACAATGGTGCAAAACGTCACTCGCCAGCAGTTCAGAATGTGTAAAAAGTTGTTTTCCGGCCACTTCAGGCCATAATCGAGCATCAAGTACCTGGTATGACCCCTACGATGTTCAACACACGCCCGAACACACCTTGGCATCAAGCAGATTTGTCTGTCTAATGTCCGTTGTGGATTGATCCTCCATTCTGTCTGCAAGACCTGTTGCAGTTCATCCAGAGTCTGTGGGCGAACATGCTGACCATAGACACGCCCTCAAAGAATGTCCTATGTATGTTCTATCGAATTAAGGTCTAGAGACGTAGCAGGCCAGTCTATATGTCTGATGTTGTTGGTCCACAGAACTTCAGTCACAATTCCAGAACGATAGGAACGGGCATTACCATCCATTAACATAACAGTTGGATCTGTTTACTGTGCCAGAAGGATGATAACAGGCGTGATGATCTCGTAAATGCACCTTACACCAGTCATTGAACCTCGTCTAATGACAACCAGCTCTGTTCTGTGATCAACACTGATACCTCTCTAGATCATCAAACTCCCACGTTCATGTTGGTCGTGTTCGGCGATGTTACAGTCGGCAAACCGTTCAGTACCGTTTCTCCACACACGTGTCATGCCATCATTAGAATCAAGACAGAATCTTGACGAGTCAGTTAAGAGTTAGTGACGCCAACGAGTGACCCTCAGTTTTGATGTTGATGTTTCAATATTAATCTGTGTCATCGATGTTTTGGGGGAAGTTGGATCCGTTGAAGTGGTATCCTGGACCTTGGACCTTCTGTGTGAAACAAGTTCCTCACGGTTTGGATTGAAAGTCGGTTTCCTGACATCCTCTGAAGGTCATTTTCCAGCGATCTGGCCGTTGTAAGCCAGTTCCTACGGACTAAGGTTGCAACATAACGGTCTTCACAAGGTGTTGTTACTCTTAGACGGCCTCTCTGACATCTGTCCAGTTTGATTGTATCGGGTTATTGCTCTTCAGTCAATACTGCGATGAAATTTAAAGTGAAATGCAGCAGCAGTCTTGGTTGCCCCACCCTGTAGCTTTCCAATAATTTGAACCACTTCAATTGGAGTCAAGTGACGTATTAGCATGATTCAAATGTTGATGACATCAAATTTGTCAAATTGACGCATTTTAAGCACATACGGAGCTAATGCCAAGTTTGAAATCCGTATATGCGACACATTTTGCATGCATGTTTTGGGGGTGAGTGTGTTCTAATCACGTGATAGCTGTTTTTGGAGACGATAACATTCAGTATTCTTTTAAGTGTGTTTAAGCATAGATATGGCTGTCCAAATAACAAATCTGTGCAAAAATTCTCGCGTGTATAAATAGAATATTGAGAGAATTACTTTTGTTGCTTAACTTTTTGTGAGGAGTATAGAAAGGCTCAAGTTTACTGTCAACTTATTACCAAAGAACAAACTTTTAAGCGTGTCAAAATTGAAAGATGTTGCAGACGACATTTTCAATGTGATGAAATGTGAAATTCTCCTCGACTTTTTGGGTAGAAACATTGTGATAAATGAAGAAGCAATTCCTTTATTTTCCACAATTATTTTCAAAAGCCTTGGTCTTAGAACCCTATATCTTAGGCGTCAATAAATGTCAATAATTGGGAATGGATTATAAATAGACATTCTTATTGCTGGTAATGTCAGAATCTCCCTCTATTTTCCAGCATGGGTTTCTCCACTTATATCATATATATGTAGGGCAATTTGCCTATGCTTGGGAAAGGCTCTTTTAGTCCATTAACAGGAAACATTGAAATGAAAGGCAAAGACATTGGTTGTCAACATTCCTTTCATCTTATCATGTTTTTTCTTTAAAACCCATTACCACACATTGACGCCTTTTGACTCCCTCACAAGAAAAAGCTTAGGAAAACATTGTTGAAAATGAAGAAATTGCTTGTGACAAGCAATTTCTCCATTTTCCTCAACGTTTTCCAACCAAAAATGGAAATAGTTTTAAAGTTTCATTACCTTGAAATTGTCGTCTGCAACATCTTTCAAATTGGAACAGTCCAAAATTTGACGTCTGGTAATGGGTTAAGTTTCCACTATTACAGGAGTAATGATCAAGGGCTTGTCTAGAACACTTTAACCTTTTCCCTAATGACAAAATTTTAGGTCGATCCACTCAAAAAGCTGCCACAAAATCACAAAATTGATGTTATTAAAGATAGGATTTGTGTACAATATGGCACAGAAAATATTGAGACAAAAGAAGAAACAGCTGGTTATCAGCAGTTTCTTCTTTTGTTTCAATGTTTTCCCAAGCCTTTTCTATTAAGGACGTCAAAACCAGGTCTTGTTTGGGAGAGGGTTAACTCTTTCTGAATCAGAATCTGGTCTCGAGGTCCCTAGTAAAATAGCTTATGAAGATATCAAGAGAATAGAAGAAATTGCCAATAATCAGCAACTTCCCCTATTCCTTGAATATGTTCTCTGCAAATACTATTTCCCACCATTGTCAACAGTTACTCTATCATCATTTGGAACACTACTGACAACTCTGTCCAATCATACCTTGGATACAAGTCATAAAACTACTTTCAGACTATGAATAGAATAGTTCTAATAGAACAACAACACAAATTGTTCGTCTGTAACTAAATAAATAGACAATGATACTGAAATGCATTGTATACAGTTCCAGTCTCCTCTCTTTTTAGAATGATTTCCCCATGCAAGTCCCGTGAGTTGCCATGGTTGTTCATTTGGATGACCTTGAAAACTACTTTATGAAGCGTAATAATTTCCGGCTAAGAAACGTGATTTTTTTTAACATTTCTTCATACACATACTTCCGAGTCGATGATTCGATCTTTGATGAAATTATCCAAGGTGTTCCAAATGACTATCATGTGCAGAAGCTCTTGAGTTGGAAGCATTAGGAAATTTTGCAATTTCGGAAACGGTAACAATAAAACGTACTGAAGGTATGTGTACGAGGGGCGTTCATTAAAGATTTCCCCTGACCTACTTCCAATGAGCGGAGAGAATTGAAACTTGGTGCAAATATTACTCTTTCTCTACATAGGCCCCTGCAACGGAGAAAAACTTCTTCCATTGCTTTATGCAGATTTGGAGCCCTTCTGTAAAACTCTGCAGGTTGTGCACAAATCTATGGATTGACCTCGGAAATGAGGTCCTACGTGAAATCCATAAACAAGACAGTATTTTCTCAGATCATGTTTATTAGAAATGGAAAACAGAACAAAGTAGAAACATTACAACAAATAAGAAACATTAAGACAAGTTTGTGAAGATATGTAGAAATGTAAATCTCATCAAAACATACAGTATTACAGTATAACCCTGCTTTTCATCAAAAACCTTGTAACTGCAGCTTGTTTTAAGCTGAAGTTACCAGGTTTTGTTGAAAAGGGACAATAAAATACACATTGGCATTGTTAATGAAAATCCATTTCACTCAACTCTTTCCCAAATGACAAAATAATTGACTGCTTCACATTCAAAGGTGTTGCAGAAAACAAAATAATTGTTTTAAAATCTGATATCTTGTATATAACTGTTAAACAGCATGCAAAACATTGAGGGGAAAAGGCTAAATGTTAATAGTAAGCAATTTCTTCTTTCCTCTCTATGTTTCTCCATATCATGTGCAGTACTTATTGATCATGGTGGATAAATCAATTCTAGAAAGAAAACACTAAATGAATCGACATGCTGAACAACTATGAAACAATTCAATGTTAAAGCAAAATCATTAAGTACATTATTTTAAACATACTAGTAAATAATAAGTACACATCAACAAAAGTTCTGCTCTCAAGCCTCAAAATTACAATGGATTTCATTACTACCTGTATTTAATAATGGTGTTCATTCATTCCTCTACCTTTATACAAGAGCTTTGGATTTCCTATTTTATATGCATAACTAGACAGCCCTGGCGGTCTGGAAGCGCTCCACAGGCCTGACTGTTTGTCTTGTTGAATGCAATTTCAAAGGTTCAGGCTACGCAAACAAGCAAATGCATGACCAAGCTGAAAATTACAAGCAAATAGGATCATATGGTCAGTAAGATTCTGTCAAAGTTCTGTATTGATTAGTTAATACTAATGATTGTCAAAGAGAAAATAAAGTCGAAAATGGCAGTTTTGTCAATTTCAAGGGCACATAACTAATGTTATAAAATTCAGATCAAACTGAAAATTTTACCAAGTTAAAATCTTATAGTCTCCAATATTCAGTCCTAGTTTTGTCTTGATTGATCAATATTTGTAGTTGCTAGAGTGAAAACAAAGTCAAAATAGAGCCGAAAATGACAATTTTGTCAATTTCAAGGGCACATAACTCATGATGTAAAATTCAAACCAAGCTGAAAATTATACCAAGGCAAGATCTTATAGTCATTAACATACTGATTTAGTTTTGTCTTGATTGGTTAATATTTGTGGATTTTAGAGTAAAATTAAAGTCAAAACCAGCTATTTTTGCCATTCAAGGGCAGATAACTCAGGTTATTCTGATTCAATCCAAATTCTTTGAAGGAATCTGAGAGAGGGTCACCCAAGGATCATTCTTGTGAAGTTTGATTGAAATCCATCTAGTAGTTTCTGAGAAGAAGATTTTTAAAGAAAAAGTCTACGGACGGACGGACGCACGCACGGACGCACGCACGGACGCACACATGACGGACACATCGCCATGACAAAGCCTGCTGGCCTGTCGGCCAGTGGAGCTAAAAATTATATTCAAACATATTTGATTTCACTTTTGTGTTTCCTACAGGTTTCAAATAGATGTAACCCTTAGGGTTGGTTCACTTAAAAAGATGTTTGAGTTTAGAAGTATTCTTTTTCCTCCTGGACAAAAATTAAAGAAAAATTTTCTACTTGATATTGTGATGTTGAGTATTTCTTTGACAATTTCAAATGTAAAAGCAAAAACCATTGCATGTACACATATAAACAATATCAAATCCCCCCCCCCTCCCATTAGAAGGGAGATAATTACCAAAACTAAAATGAACTTAGTGTATTAGGCACATGATCAATTTACTTTTGTATTAGGCACATGATCAATTTACCTTATACAAAGCTTCAACAGAATAGCAACAAAACTGTAGCAGTATGTAATGCTATGTTACCTTAGTTTTGTTTTCATCTTCCAAAATTGGTTTAATTTGTTTGGATTAATGAAATTCTTTTGTTCCGTTTACATTATTAAGTATACTGAACCAGCAGTATCAACAGCAAAAATATTTAAAAGCATGAGTTAATCCATTACCAAACTGCACAATTTTAGACTGATCCAAATTCAAAGATGTTGCAGAAGACAGTATCAAGTGAATTAAACTTTACATTTTTTGGTCATTCTGGGTAGAATACAATGTGGGAAATGAAGAAATTGCTTGTCACAAGCAATTTCTTCATTTTCCACAATGTTTTCCATTGTCATTATATTGTAGAAGGTTAAAAGAGTCATTGTATGGAAATGAGTACACAGACAAGAGTATTTTCAACTAGACAAAATATGGCATTCATACTTAACAAAATCAACCAACTGATGAGCATTCAAATCACAGTGATAAAATCTCTTTCAGAAATATTTACAACAAAAGACAATACCTCACCATGAGCACTACATGCTCAGGTGAGCTAAAAACAACTTATATGCATGTGAAACAACAGTGTTAAATAATCATACTTCTAAATTTTCAAAAAAACGTGCAAGCAGAAAGCAATGTAAGTCTGGTTTTACCCTTCCCAAAAAACTCTTGCTGATAACAAAATAAACTTCAAAATGATTGTAATTTACGAACATTTAAGTGAAGAAAATTGAGAAGAGAAGAAAAAATGCTGTCATTTAGCATTTTCTTTATTCACTTCTAGGCTTTGCAAACAATGTCATTATGTGTTGAGTTGTTTGGGATAGGGTTAACCTTACAAAATGAGTAAAGTTACACTTGATGTTTCACACTTATTACTACAGTATCCATGTAATTTTCTCCTATCATAATAAGCAAAATGATTATGCATCAAGATATACCACACAGCATTTAAACATTATTCAGAGCTCTATATAAAAGAAAGTGATAATTGATTTTATTTTAACCTATTCCCATATTATATCACTTTTTGACATCCACCAAGATAAAGGCTTTGGAAAACATTATGGAAATTGAAGAAATTGCTTGTGATAAGATTTTCTACCTGGAAAGACCAAAAGGTTAAAATGGTATCACTCACTCATATACATAGCTATTAACTTTAATCTAATTACATAAACAATATCCTTTACAAGGCACAGATAATCTTGACAAAGATCCATTCTCAAGTTATAAAGGAAAATTCAAAATTTAAAAGGAAAATGATAAATTTATGTGTTTACAATATTTCAATGAGAATTGAAGATTAAGCTCAAAACAATAATTGTAAGCACTTACAGAATCACATATTTCCCTTATCTTTCAGCGTGAATCATTCCCGATTATATAAATCTATTCCATCGTTTAGAAAAATAATCAATTTATTAATATCTGCTGAAACAAAATTAACAGGTAAAAATTCATTACATGATGTGTGTCTGGATTACAAACAAAACTTGAAATCATGGCTTTGATCAAAAAGAATAAGTCATTCAAACACCAAACAATACAATAAATTAATCCATAACTATATTTATAACTTACAAGTACAACAGCATAATTCAATAAACACTTTGTAAGTTTGTATCCAATTCATTAAAAAAATCTCCGAAGTTTCCATTTTTTTCAAAGTTTCTATTATATCTAATTTAGCTCAGAACAAAACAACCGTTATATTTCTGTGTTCTTTTCTGTTTCATTATGCCACTCTTTTAACTTGACACAATGTGCAGTCGACACTCGTTGTGTCGAAGTCGGAGGGGCCGTCAAAATACCTCGACATATCCGTAGTTCGACTCATCGGATTTCGTTCGGCTTCGAGATATTTGATATTAGACCGTTTTTGAAACTTATCAAGTATTAATATTATTGAAATATAGTAGGGAAAGGAAAGAAATTGCTCTTGTTGAGCAATTTCTATCCTTTTCCTACTATATTTCAATGGCTATATTCAGTTCGAAATTATTTTGCTCTGAAAAAAAATATGTCAATAGATGAGGATGGGACCAGATTTGAACTTCGACTTAAGCTAAAATTTGACTTATCCGATGTCGACATAACAAGTGTCGACTGTAAAACTATAGCATAATCACAATCATAGTAATTTTTGTAAAATAGAAAACGAATTGATGGGTTAAATATGGCAAAAGTTTTGTAAATGCATAATCCTGTTTCCACTTGCAGTGCAATAATTTTGAGCTAAACCCTGAATTATTGACCTACAAGCTTATCAGCGGCCATTTTATTCGTAAATTTCTGATCCTCAAAAGCATTGCTAGTAACTTTGATTAAAATATAAAAAATAAATAAAAGAAAAATACAAGAGGACCATGATGGTCCTATATCGCTCACCTGAACCAAAATGTTATGAGCAACACTTTTGTTCAATTCAATTAGTATTTATGACTTTAAGACTGAGAACGAACTTATGGTCAATAGCGTTGTGAAAATCCAACTTATACGAGATCTCATGGTGCCCAACTGTGTCCAAGTTTAGTCTTGATTGATAAATAATTGTAGATTCTAGAGTATAAACAATGTCGAAAGCAGCCGAAAAAGCAGGTTTTTTTCAAATTCAAGGGCACATAACTCTCGCCTTCCTGATCAGATCAGACTGAAAATCAAACTCATCTGAGATCTTATGGTCCCAAACATTGTGTCCAAGTTTTGTCTTTATTAATTACTAATTGTAGAGTCTAGGGTGTAAAACAGGTCGAAACAGCCGAAAATGGCAATTCTATCAAATTCAAGGGCACATAACTCTCCACTTTCTGATCAGATCAGACTGAAAATCAAACTCATGCGAGATCTTATGATCCCCAACATTGGGTCCAAGTTTTGTCTTAATTGATTAATAATTGTAGATTCTAGAGTGCAAACAAGGTCGAAAACAGCCGAAAATGGCAATTTTATCAAATTCAAGGGCACATAACTCTCGTATTTCTGGTAAGATCAGACTGAAAATCAAACTTATTCAAGATATTATGGTCTCCAACATTGTGTCCAAAATTTGTCTTGATTAGTCAATAATTGTAGATTCTAGAGTGTAAACAAGGTCGAAAAGAGTCAAAAACGGCAACTTCGTCCAGTTCAAGGGCAAATAGCTCTCGACTTTCTGATTAGATCAGACTGAAAATCAAACTTATCCAAGATCTTATGATCCAAAACATTGTGTCCAAGTTTTGTCTTGATTGATTAGTAATTGTAGATTCTAGAGTGTTAACAAGGTCGAAAACAGTCAAAAACAGCAATTTTGTCAAGTTCAAAGGCACATAACTCCTGATTTTCTGATCAGATCAGACTGAAAATCAAACTAATCCAAGATCTTATGGTCCCCAACATTGTGTCCAAATTTTGTCTTGATTTATTAACAATTGTAGATTCTAGAGTGTAAACAAGGTCGAAAACTGCCAAAAATGGCAATTTTGTCAAATTCAAGGGCACATAACTCTCATCTTTCTGGTCAGATCAGACTGAAAATTGAACTCATCCGAGATCTTATGGTCTCCAACATTATGTCCAAGTTTTGTCTAGATTGATCCATAATTGTAGATGCTAGAGTGTTAACAAAGTCAAAACTAGCTATTTTTTACGTTCAAGGGCAGATAACTCCAGACTTCCAAGTCCGATCAGGCCCATAATCAAACTCATCCGAGAACTTATGACCATACTTGCTTTGACCAAGTTTGATTAAGATTGGCCAACTTTTGTGGATGCTAGAGTGTTAACACCAAATTGTTGACAGACGGACGGACAGACGGACGGACGACGGACATTGAGTGACCACAATAGCTTACCTTGAGCACTTCGTGCTCAGGTGAGCTAAAAACAATTGCAACTGAATTTGAAACAATGTTAGTGACAGATCTGTGTAAATTGTGTCAATAAGAAAGAGTACAGTGATTTCTAATCTATTTTCCTACCACAATTCATATTTATGCAGACTTAAGAAAGTTTGGCAATCACTTGCAAAGTTTCAAGTAAAGCAGTCCTGTGAGTTTGCAACATTTAACCAATTCCCAAAAGACAAAATTTTCAGTGATCCAATTTGAAAGATACTACAGGAAACAAAATGGACGAAATTAAAAATAGGATTTTTGTACAATACAGCACAGAAAATAATGGAGGCAAAAAGAGAAACTGCTGGTTATCAGCAGTTTCTTCTTTTGTCTCAATGTTCTCCCAAGCAATTTCTATAAGGGACGTCAAAACCAGGTCTTGTTTGGGAAAGGGTTAAATATGAAGTATTAAATTTTATGCCTCTATTAAATTGGCAATGATCAGCATTTTCTTCTTTTCTCTCCATATAATACACACAATCAATCCGTTAGTAATATCCATTTTGTTGCTTGTAGCAAAGTCCAAGTTGCAGAATTCTAAAATTTGAGTTCTGTCATAATTGTATTGTGTTTTCGTACATCTGTATGCTTACATACATGTAATTCATCTAATAGAATGCCACAAGTCAAGGCACTAGGCAATTCAGTCAACCTTTACATTAAATGACAGTGAAAACCGGTATAATTGTCTAAATCATTTTGTAGGACAGCATCATACATCCGGGTCTGGAATGCCACTGGATGAGAAATTCTGATCAAACTTGGCTATAGGTCGACCTTTACGTCGGGGTAGACTCACAACTTCGTCATCTTGTGTCTCGTAAATGTCGCCCATATAACCGGACTCGCCTCCAACCTGGGAAAATATAAAGTAAGAATTGGTTAGATTTAACATACAACAAGAAGTGTTATCTAACCCATTCCGACATCATGACACTTTTTATGCATCACAAGATAAAGGCATTGGAAAAAAAGTGGCCTTTCACAGCCAAATTCATCTAAAAAGGTACATCTTTGCACCAAATTTCCACAGAATTCTAGGAAATATTCTTTCCCTTTTACATAAATGATCATATCTTGGCAATAAATAAAGATTTGACTGGAAATTTGAAAACAAAATACTGAATCATCTATATTACCAACACATTGTGTTTTTTTGATTGGCACAAATTGTTTGAAAGAGCATGTGATAAATTTCTGGATCCAGAAAAGGGTCATAAGCTCTACATTTCTTAATATCATTCTGTGCCCCTTTCCCAAACAAGACCTGGTTTTGACGTCCCTAATAGAAAAGGCTTGGGAAAACATTGAAACAAAAGAAGAAACTGCTGATAACCAGCAGTTTCTCCTTTTGTCTCAATATTTTCTGTGCTATATTGTACACAAACCCTTTCCTTTTCAACATGAATTTTGTCATCTGGAGCAGCTTTCCAATTGGATCTTCCCAAAATATTGTCGTTTGGGAAAGGGTTAAATGCAGATTAAAAAGGACACAAGATTCCCTCATATTACTGCTACAGTTAATGAAGAAACCATTGAAGAACATCATGGTCCTAGATTAGACTGTGTGTATACACAGTCTGATCTTGTCCAATGGTGGTCCAAAATGCCATTACAGTCATGTTTCCAGATACACTTGTCTTTCACTAAACCATCATGTTGTAAAGGCAGACTAGCACTTCAGAGAGCAGGGGCAAGAGAAGCAGACAAGAAAACAAAAGCTAGGGGATGGGAGAAAGTATCAACATTTTTTCACAAAACTGAGGTTATGGAATGGCAAGGAAATTTTTGCAATGGTTTCGTTGAATTTCTAAAATTGGTTGAGCTTTTGGCTTCGAGATTTACATGGATCAGCCATCACATGATTCCATGCATTTTGATCAATATCTATAACGTTCTCTTATCATTTCTTCATTGTGTCTAGCAAAGAAAGGTTAATAGGACCACATCAGATTACACTTGAAAACATGCTTATCTGGTCCCTGTGTTGTCTGAAATGCATTATAGGGTTTTGTATCCATTATTTATTGGGGACTCGTGTGTTTGTGACTTTGTTGTGAAAATATGAAATATATGTGTCATGCATTTGTGATCTAATGTAAGTATTTTAGTGTTCATTCTAACATAAAATAATCATAATAACTTGAAATTATCCACTAAATACATTTTTTGTTAAGTAAATATCATAAAAATAACTAACATCTCTATCAATGAGTCTGCAAGGCTTTCTATATGAAATAAATGTGCAACAACTTTATAAGTAGTGAAAACCTTAACAGTCCCAAGGCAAAACCTTTAGACAACTAAGAAAGAAAAGAAGACAAGAGGACCACGATGGTCCTAAATCGCTCACCTGAATCAAGATGACAAGAGTGATAATGGCAATTTTGTCAAATTCATAGGCATGAAACTTATAAGGACTTTCTGTTTGGAAACAATTAAGAAATAATTTTGCTCCAATCGATCCTGTAAGGTTGGGTATGAATAAGCACAATTGTTGAGTTAGTTAATTTTCAACAATTATTTCATGATTTCGCAATATACAACATAGGGCTAATTTTCAAAGCATACTGATCTGTTAGAGATTGATCATTTATGATAGGCTCAATTAACAAGATTTTGTCTGTGATTGATAGAATATAGTGAAAGATTACCATCTGATAAGCTAAAGCTAATCCCTTATTTGTTTACATAAGATAAACATTGGGCCAGCCTGAGAGCAACAGATAAGGGAAATAGAAAATTGGCCCAATGGTTTATTTTTAAAGAATTTTCTTATGATTTTTCCGAGTCTGAAAAGCCCTTCCTCCCTGCCATGCCAACATTTTTTGACCAATGGAAAAATTTGTGAACACATTTTGAAAAGATTAACTCAAGGAACATTCCAGTAAAGTCTGGTTCAATTGGGCACAATGGTTGATTTTTAAAGAATTTTCTTATGATTGCTAGAAGTCCGATAAGCCCCTTCCTCCCTGCCACACCCACATTTTTTGACGAATCAAAAATCCGCGAAAAAGTTTTGAGAAGGGTCACTCAAGGAACCTTCCAGCAAAGTCTGCTTCAATTGGGCACAATGGTTGATTTTTAAAGAATTTTCTTATAATTTCTCTAAGTGTAATAAAGCCCTTTCTCCCTGCCACAGTCACAGTTTTTTACAAATGAAAAAAATAAATTTTGAAAAGAGAGACTCAAAGAACATTCCTGCAAAGTCTGCTTAAAATTGGCCCATTGGTTGATTTTTAAAGAATTTTCTTATGATTTCTCCAAGTCTGATAAGCCCCTTTCTCCCTGCCAAGGCCACAATTTTTTACAAATAAAAAGATTTGTGGTCAAATTTTGAAAAGAATGACTCAAGGCACATTCCTGCAAGGTCTGGTACAAATTGGCCCAATGGTTGATTTTTAAAGAATTTTCTTATGATTTCTCTAAGTCTAATAAGCCCCTTTATCCCTGCCACGGCCATGTTTTTTTTTTTTTCAAATGTAAAATTTCTGAACAAATTTTGAAAAGAATGACTTAAGGCACATTCCTGCCAAGTATGGTTCAAATTGGCCCAATGGTTGATTTTTAAAGAATTTTCTTCTTATTTCTCAAAGTCTGATAAGCCCCTTTTTCCCTGCCACGGCCACAATTTTTTACAAATGAAAAAATTTGTGAACAAATTTTGACAAGAATGACTCAAGGCACATTCCTGCAAAGTATGGTTCAAATTGGCCCAATGGTTGATTTTTAAAGAATTTTCTAATGATTTCTCTAAGTCTAATAAGCCCCTTTCGTCCTGCCACGGCCACATTTTTTGACAAATATAAAAATTTGTGAACAAATTTTGAAAAGAGTGACTCAAGGAATATTCCTGCAGAGTTTGGTTCAATTGGGCCCAATGGTTGATTTTTAAAGAATTTTCTTATGATTTCTAGTCTGATAAGCCCCTTTCTGCCTGCCACGCCCACATTTTTTGACAAATCAAAAATTCACGAACAAGTTTTGAAAAGTATCACACAAGGAACATTCCTGCCAAGTTTGGTCAAAATTGGTCCAATGGTTTAGGAGGAGAAGATGTTGAAAGAAATTGTGAACGGACGGACGGACAGACAGATGGACGGACGGACAGACGGACGGACGGACAGACGGACGGACGACGGACAAAAAGCGACCACAATAGCTCACCTTGAGCACTTCGTGCTCAGGTGAGCTAAAAATGCTGAATCTCAGCAAATTCTCCATTTCCCCTCTATGTTTCCAATGCTATAATGGAAAAAAATCCCTAATCTGGTAAAGATTTAATCAGCATTTGACTATTTATGACTAGCATTTTACATATATTGTATGAAAGAAGCATACTGCAATCTGAGGGTTGAAATATTCAAACAAGACAATTTCAAAGTTGTTGCATATGCCAAATACATTACAAAATGTATTTGAAATTTGTAGTCGTGTAACACACGCAGTATTGAGACAACAGGAGAAGATGCTGGCTATCAGCAGTCTCTTCTTTAGCCTCAATATTTTTCAAGACTTTTCATATGGGGACATAAAAACTTGGTCTTCTTTGGTAGGCTTTTCTCTCTCCATATGCCTAAATTTTGTGAATGATCATTAAAATTCTATGTCTGTTGGTTAATTATAAGCTCTAGCAAGGGAAACATTGAACATATACATGCAAAGGTGACTGATAAACATACATACATACCCAATCATAAACGAATATTCTAAATACCACATAATTAATATTAATTCTACACTCAAGGAACAGCTGCTTATTGATAATCTTTTTTCAGCATTTTAACTTTATAAACAAGAGCTAGCTTTGATTCATGATTAAAGTTTTTTGGTTTGGAGAGATAATCTACTTAAGGTAGTCCACCCCTAATGAGATTCGCGCGTCATCGGAATTATTCAGGAGACATAGAAAACATTCGACCAAGTAACTTTCCACCACCGAATGTTTACGACCACACCCAAATAGATTTGGATATGTAACAACACCCCTCGAAGAAATCCGATGTTTTACTATTCTCAACAAGAGCTGTCCGAAGACAGCGCGCTCGACTTTCTAAGTTGCTTAGTATAAAGGGGGCATAACTCCAAATATAGTGGAGCCAGGGTCATGGGCCCTGGTAGTAAGGTAGAGGGTGTGATGGTGAATAAGTATTCCAAGTTTGGGTTGAATCCCTTTGATAGTATGGAAGTTATTGATGTTTGAAAAGACTTTAACCTTTGTTGCAACGCCGACGCCAACGCTGACGCCCGGGAGATAGTATAAGCTCTCATTTTCTTCGAAAAGTCGAGCTAAAAATGGCTACATTACGGGTATTCTACCTTAAGACAGATGGGAAAGTTAACTAAAACACATACATAATTATGCATGTACAGTATATTAATCACAAAATCTGCTTAAATTCTGTTTGAAAGCATAATGAAATACTTTTCTTACCTACCGCTGTTTTAACCATTTCCCAAACAAGACCTGGTTTTGACGTCTCAAACAGAAAATGCTTGGGAAAATATTCAGGCAAAAGAAGAAAGTGCTGATAATCTGCACTTTCTCCTTATGCCTCAATATTTTCTTAGCTATATTGTACCCAAATCCAACATTGATTACCATTCATTTTGTTGTCGGCAGCAGCTTTTGAAATGGATCACCCTAAATTTTTGTCCTTTTGGAAAGGGTTAAATTGTATCAAAGTCTGTTGTATAAGAAAATGGTTTACTTTCTCCCAAACAAGCCTTGGTTATGAAGTCCCCTTAGCTACAGGAAAAGATTGGGAAATCATTGAGGTAATAGAAGAAAATACCACTAACAAAACATTTCTTGTTTTCCTCAATATTTTCCATGCCATAGCATTTTCTGAATTTGGTAACCTTCATCCTGTATTAAATGCCCACTAGTTTGGACCAAACTGAAAAAAAACTTAACCCTTTCACAAACAAGACCTAGTTTTGACGTCCCTGATAGTCAAAGCTTGGAAAAACATTGCCACAAAAGAAGAAAATGCTGATAATCAGCATTTTCTTCTTTTGCCTCAGTATTTTCTATGCTGTATGTACACCGGTGATATCTTTGTCAAAATCCATTTCGTCATCAGTCTGCAGTAGTTTTCAAATACGAGAACCCTAAAATTCTGTTGTTTGGGAAAGGGTTAAAGTTATCTTGTCAGTGGAGACAGTAAATTCATCTGTACCTGATATGGTAAACTAATAATCGGGGCATCCTGCACAGCCCCTTCAGCCTGTACGGGCATTGTCGATAACGGAGCCTGATTGAGATTCGTAAGATGTAGACTACTCGAGTCACTTCTGGCAGATGCCGGTCGTCGTGGTGCGGAGTTACGTAAACTGCGAATACTTTGACGATTTTCTTCATTACGTATCAGCTCAGCTGTACTTCCAGCTAAACTCTGCTCTTCATACTGGTTAGTCTGTCCTCTGTTGGATTCTGTACAAATAAAATGTAATGATTTGTTGGTACAAAAAGTATTGTGAAACTCCAATGCTTCAGAATGTTGTTTTCATGTAAACTTTCACATAGACAGACAGACAACAAAATGCACTGATCCTTTGATACAGAAACATGATAAAATTGTGACCTTTATATCACAGAAAAGGTCCTGCTAGGAAAAACATACAAAATTTGAAAGCTGTATCACTTGTACATGTATGTTTCAAATGTAATGACCAATATTTCTATTTCTCTCTGACAAACAGACATACACAATAATTATGCCCATAATATATCCATTTGGGTCATAAAATGAAGATGTGACCCTATATTACACCTATACTAGCTTTATCTTTGAAAGATACCCTTATATATTCTATCTAAATTCAACACTGATGACAAATAGTTTCAACTTTTGTACCATTTAGGATGTATATCAAAACCTATTTTCACTTGAAAGATTGAAAATGTTTTCATATTGACGCTTGGGAAATGTTAAAAAAGAATTATCAGAACTATAGGCTGACTTACTGATTAATGCTAGATCCTCTGGCAGTGTGTCCAGTTCATCATCCATTAAATCTGTCTGTTGTTTGGCAAAGTTTATAAACACCTGTAATAGGAGAGTGGTTGTTAAAATATCAGGGACAGGGTTAAAATGCAATTCCACAAATTGGCGCTTTTTACTGCCAAGCAAGGAAATTGCTTCTCAAGGGCTTTCTTCATTTTAAACAAAATTTTCTATCCCAAAAGACCAAAAAATGTAAAATTGTATTGGCTTGAAATGCATGACTCAGTCACTCGGGCAATTTAATTGAGTGTTGTGTATTGTTAGGCATCACTGTTCAAAAATAATTTAGCAAAAACCTTTCACGTGACCTACCAAGGACATTCCTGAATTTTGCAACAAAGATGAAAAGACTTGGCTACGGAATCCTGTTTCCGCCATCCACTTTTCTAAGAAAATTGAGTTTGTGAAATGTAGAAATGTTGAAGTTTTGTTTGTGACAATTGTCAGAAGTTTGTGACAATTGTCAGAAGTTAGTGTGACTAACTTCAACTTTTCGACTTTTCACAAACTCAATTTTGATAGAAAAGTTGAAATTAGTGCGACTAACTTCCACTTTTCTACCAAAATTGAGTTTGTGAAAAGTCGAAAAGTTGAAGTTAGTCACACTAAGTTCTGACAATTGTCACTAACTTCTGACTATTGTCACAAACAAAACTTCAACATTTCTACATTTCACAAACTCAATGTTGGTAGAAAAGTGGAAGTTAGTCGCACTAACTTCCACTTTTCTACCAAAATTGAGTTTGTGAAATATAGAAATGTTGAAGTTAGTCACACTAACTTCTGACAATTGTCACTAACTTCTGACAATTGTCACAAACAAAACTTCAACATTTCTACATTTCACAAACTCAATTTTCCTCTAAAAGTCGAAATCAGTGTGACTAACTTCAACTTTTCTTCTTTCCTAGGTAACATTCTTGTGAAAAGTCGAAAAGTTGAAACTATTGAGACGAATTTCGGGGTAGGAAAAAATCCGGAAAGAATCTTTCTTCTGCCGCGTGAACCGGTGTATGGTATAAAAATGGACCCTATAAAAATTACTGTATCACCGGTCGATCACGACCCTCTAAAGTTTCGCCCCAGACAATGGCTTTGGAAGACGACATACGCGGGTATTTCATGCAGGGCTATACATACAGAGAAATACAGACACTTCTGAAATTGGAGAAGGATGTTAAAATCAGGTTTGACATTTTCATGTCCACCATCTTTGTTTATTTTTTGTTCCCAATTCGGGATTAGCCTTTCCTCTCATGCTTTCGATAGGTTACATGGTTTCGATAGCCTTGTGATTTTTATAAGTCAAGTGATTACAATCTTAGTACCATTCCCTGTGCATCTAAATACTCTTGCTACAAATAAACTCTTTGGTCAAAGAAATTTTGAGACAACTGATTTTTACACTGAAAAATCTTTTTTGCAAAACAAAACAGAAACTAGACTGGAATATCAAGGTCAGGGTAAAAATCATTCAACCTTATCCAAGCCTTTTTCAGTCCTAGAAAAGTTTTCAAGACGCTTGATTTTCCCCACGGTTGAGCGAGTCCCTATCCCAAAAATTGCAATAGCCTCGATAGCGCAGTGGTGAGAGCACTGCGCTTGTAACCTGGAGGATCCAGGTTCGAGTCCCGCTCGGGAGGTGTGTCCTTGGGCAAGACACTTAATTGTCAACGCCTCAGTCTACCTAGCTGTAAATGGGTAGCAGTGAATTAAAAACTCATTGCCTCTCTTCTCTCTGCAAAAAAAATTGGTAACACTATATATAATGGGAAAGTCACCTGCCAGTAATACCCGAAAGGGGAGTTAGGCAGTATATATAGATAAGTCACTGTAAATTTATATGTGTGATCGAGTTACATTGTGAGAAAGAGAACATTGATGGATGAAAGAGATCACAGTTGACGAGTAGCATATAAATAGCAAAGGAAGTGGCTAGGGATACGGGCCCGAATCTCTAGCCCATGGGGGCTGGAGATACGGGCCCGTATCCCTAGCAAAACCCCCTTGTTTTGCTAGAGATACGGGCCTGTATCTGTAGCGAAACCAACCATGGGGTTTTTGCTAGGGATACGGGTCAAACGACTTCCGGTCTAACATAACCTATTGTGTCATTTATGGAAAATCGATATTGATCCTTTCCCAAACAGCGAAATTCAGACTGTTCATTTTGAAAGGTTCCAGGAGATAAATAAAGTATTATTTATGTCTTGACTAGACAATACGGGCGATATTGCAGGGGAAATGTCGAGGGAATGGAGAAATTGCTGAAATTGTTTCTTCTTGTTTGATAAAGGGTTAAAATAGAAACCTGTAAGTTTTATATCATTGGTTTATTCCTGGAACGTCGAGTCACACCTTTTATAAAATGGGTGAAAAAGGGTTACCCACAGGGGGACAGGGCCGCGGCCTTAGCGCAGTTGGTAGCGCATCTGACCCTCATTCGAGAGGTCCCGGGTTCGATACCCGGCCGCGGCTAATACCCTTTCTGACAAAATTGTCACCCACCAATGGGTTTGAAATCGTTAACCTAAGTGGGCGAGCAGCTGGAGGCTCGGTAAGGGTGTTGTGGTAGTACTGGTTTGAGAAACAACAGGAATCCATGGGTAGGTGCTCCAGCCGCCGCGATATGACCCTGGTAGTTGAAAACGGCATAAAACCCCAATAAACTCAAACTCAAACACAGGGGGACACTTTTGAGAGGTCACATTTATGAGGAATATTATTGAATGAAAATAGGAGAAAACTTAATTATCTTGCATTGTAACATATTTTTTATTCGTGGTATATGTTGTGAAATACATACATGGGCATACTAACTACAGTTGGCGCCACATCTTATGGCACAATGTTTATATTGTATTCAAATATAATTGAACGTTAAACAAAACATAAACACGTGCCATACGATGTGGCGACAACTGTAGGACTATTTATTTACGTTTTAACTCATTACCAGACGGCAAAATTTTAGATGAGTACAATTCTATCTTTCTGGACAGAAAACGTCGTGAGAAATTAAGAAATTGCTTGTCACAAGCAGTGTCTTCAATCTTCATATTGTTTATGACAACAAGGTATTTTTATGCCCCCTTTCGAAGAAAATGGAGGTTTATTGTTTTGCAAGTGTCGGTCGGTTGGTCGGAAGGTCGGTCGGTCGGAAGGTCGGTCTGTCCGTAGACCAAACCTTGTCCGGAGCATAACTCGAAAAGTATTGAAGGTAGAATCATGAAACTTCAAAGGTAGATAGATCTCATTATGGAGAGGTGCAGTGCACAAGAACCGTAACTCTGCTGATCAATTTTTTTGAGTTATTGCCCTTTGTTGATTTTATAACTTGATTCTTGTCCAGAGCACAACTCAAAAAGTATGTAAGGTAGAATAATGAAACTTTACAGGTGAATAGATTTCATTATGGAGAGGTGCAGTGCACAAGAACCGTAACTCTGCCAATCAAATTCTTGGAGTTATTGCCCTTTGTTGATTTTTAGTCCCCTACCGGTGTTCACACCGGAGGGGACTATAGGTTTGCCCTCCGTCTGTCCATCCGACCGTCCGTCTGTCCATCCGTCTGTCCGTCTGTCTGCTCAAATCTGGATCCCGCGATAACTTAATAACTAAGCAAGCGTTTTTGATGAAAGTTGGTATATGACTAGATGGCAATGTGTAGATTATGCACATCATTATGCCCCCTTTCGAAGAAAATGGGGGTATATTGTTTTGCAAGTGTCGGTCGGTCGGTCGGTCGGAAGGTCGGTTGGTCGGTCGGTCGGTCGGTTGGTCGGTCGGTCTGTCCGTAGACCAAACCTTGTCCGGAGCATAACTCAAAAAGTATTAAAGGTAGAATCATGAAACTTCATAGGTGGATAGATCTCATTATGGAGAGGTGCAGTGCACAAGAACCGTAACTCTGCCGATCAAATTTTTTGAGTTATTGCCCTTTGTTGATTTTATAACTTGATTCTTGTCCGGAGCATAACTCAAAAAGTATGTAAGGTACAATCATGAAACTTTACAGGTGGATAGATCTCATTATGGAGAGGTGCAGTGCACAAGAACCGTAACTCTGCTGATTAAATTTTTTGAGTTATTGCCCTTTGTTGATTTTATAACTTGATTCTTGTCCGGAGCATAACTCAAAAACTATGTTAGGTAGAACCATGAAACTTTACAGGTGGATAGATCTCATTATGGAGAGGTGCAGTGCACAAGAACCGTAACTCTGCTGATCATATTTTTTGGGTTATTGCCCTTTGTTGATTTTCAAACTTGATTATTGTCCGGTGCATAACTCAAAAAGTATGTAAGGTAGAATCAAGAAACTTTACAGGTGGATAGATCTTATTATGGAGAGGTGCAGTGCACAAGAACCGTAACTCTGCCGATCAACTTTTGTGAGTTATTGCCCTTTGTTGATTTTATAATTTGATTCTTGTCCGGAGCACAACTCAAACAATATGTAAGGTAGAATCATGAAACTTTACAGGTGAATAGATTTCATTATGGAGAGGTGCAGTGCACAAGAACCGTAACTCTGCCAATCAAATTCTTGGAGTTATTGCCCTTTGTTGATTTTTACACTTAATTCTTAACCTTGCCTATATCTCGTGTCCTTTTACACTTACAGCCTTGATATCTCACACATAGATACCTCCTATCAACATCGTTCACATTTAACCATGACCTTGGACCTTGTGACCTTGACCTTGGAGTTTGACCTACTTTTAAAAAAATTAAGCCCGGCATATATCTCATGAACTTTGACAAATACAGCCTTGATATTTCACACATGGACACATCTTACCAAGACCTTTCACAATTGACCATGACCTTGGACTTTGTGACCTTGACCTTGGAGTTTGACCTACTTTTAAAAAAACTTTAACCTAGCCGATATATCATGTCCATTTACACATACAGCCTTGATATTTGACACATGGAAACCTCCGACTTAGACCTATCACATACGACTATGACCTTGGACCATGTGGCCTTGACCTTGGAGTTTGACCTACTTTTAAAAAAATAAATTGGGCCTATATCTTATGTGCTATTACACATACAGCCTTGGTATTTCACACATGGACACATCTTACCAAGACCTTTCACATTTGACCATGACCTTGGACCTTGTGACCTTGACCTTGAACTTTGACCTACTTTAAAAAGAACTTTAACCTAGCCATATTTCATGTCCTTTTACACATACAGCCTTGATATTTGACACATGGACACCTACGACCAAGACCTTTCACATTTGACCATGACCTTGGACCTTGTGACCTTGACCTTGGTGTTTGACCTACTTTTATAATACATTAACCTGGCCTATATTTCATGTCATTTTACATATACAGCCTTGATATTTCACACATGGTCACTTCCAACCAAGATATTTCACTTTGACCATGACCTTGGACCTTGACCTTGGAGTTTGACCTACTTTTAGAAATATCTAACCTAGCCTTTATCTCATGTTCTATTACACCTACAGCCTTGATATTTCACACATAGACACCTCCTACCAAGACCTTTCACATTTGACCATGACCTTGAATATTGCAACCTTGACCTTGGAGTTTGACCTACTTTTAAAAAGACTGAAACCAGGCATATATATCATGTCCTTTTACACCTACAGCCTTGATATTTCACATATGGACACCTCCAACCAAGACCTTTCACATTTGACCTTGACCTTGGCATTTGGCCTACTTTTAAAAACTTTAACCTGGCCTATGTTTCATTTTACTTTTACATATACAGCTTTAATATTTCACACATAGACACCTCCTACCAAGACCTTTCATATTTGACCATGACCTTGGACCTTGTTAACTTGACCTTCGACTTTGAACTACATCAAATGTAGGCCCTTGAGGGGGCATATATGTTTTACAAACATCTCTTGTTTTATTTTTGTTTTTCGACTTAAATTGAGGTTGCTATGGTTACAGAAATAGTGAAAATATGGCCAAAAATGGGATCCTGCGATAAGATAATAACTAAGCAAGCTAGTTTGATGAGACTTGGTATATGACTATATGGCAATGTGTAGATTATGCACTTCATTTTATTTTTGTTTTTAGACTAAAATTGTTGTTGCTATGGTTACAGAAATAGTGAAAATATGGCAAAAAATATTGGATCCTGCGATAAGTTAATAAGTAAGCAAGCTAATTTGATGAGACTTGGTATATGACTAGATGGCAATGTGTAGATTATGCACATCATTTTATCTTTGTTCTTTGACGAAAAGTGTGGTTGCTATGGTAACGGAAATAGTGAAAATATGGCAAAAATGGATCGTGCAATAACTTAATAACTAAGCAAGCTAACTTGATGAAACCTGTTTTAAAATGTAAAAAAAATTTATAAGCCATGTTAGTCAGGGTGGTGATGCAGCAGTATTAATCACCTCCAGTCGGGCATAACATTTCATATGTTTGACAATTATTTTGATGACTTGTTCATCTTAATCTATTATTGATTACCATATTGAGTCAATGTGAAGCCGGTAGGGGACTTTATGTGTTGCATACAACACCAGATACTTGTTACTCTTACTTCTTAACCTTGCCTATATCTCATGTCCTTTTACACATACAGCCTTGATATCTCACACATAGATACCTCCTATCAACATCATTCACATTTAACCATGACCTTGGACCTTGTGACCTTGACCTTGGAGTTTGACCTACTTTAAAAAAATTAAACCTGGCATATATTTCATGACCTTTTACAAATACAGCCTTGAGATTTCACACATGGACATATCATACCAAGACCTTTCATAATTGACCATGACCTTGGACTTTGTGACCTTGACCTTTGAGTTTGACCTATTTTTAAAAAAACTTTAACCTGGCCGATATATCATGTCCTTTTACACATACAGCCTTGATATTTGACACATGGAAACCTCCAACCAAGACCTATCACATACGACTATGACCGTGGACCATGTGGCCTTGACCTTGGAGTTTGACCTACTTTTAAAAAAATTAAACTGGGCCTATATCTTATGTGCTATTACACATACAGCCTTGGTATTTCACACATGGACACATCTTACCAAGACCTTTCACATTTGACCATGACCTTGGACCTTGTGACCTTGACCTTTGACTTTGACCTACTTTAAAAAAAATTTAACCTAGCCGATATATCAATTCCTTTTACACATACAGCCTTGATATTTGACACATGGACACCTACGACCAAGACCTTTTACATTTGACCATGACCTTGGACCTTGTGACCTTGACCTTGGTGTTTGACCTACTTTAATAATACATTAACCTGGCCTATATTTCATGTCATTTTACATATACAGCCTTGACATTTCACACATGGTCACTTTCAACCAAGATATTTCACTTTTGACCATGACCTTGGACCTTGACCTTGGAGTTTGACCTACTTTTAAAAAATTTAAACTAGGCCTATATCTCATGTCCTGTTACCTATACAGTCTCAATATATTACATATGGATACCTCCTACCAAGACCTTATACATTTGACCATGACCTTGGCCTGTGTGACCTTGACCTTTGATTTTTACATACTGTTAGAAATCTTTAACCTAGCCTTTATCTTATGTCCTATTACACCTACAGCCTTGATATTTCACACATAGACACCTCCTACCAAGACCTTTCATATTTGACCATGGCCTTGGACTTTGTTAACTTGACCTTGGACTTTGACCTACATCAAATGTAGGCCCTTGAGGGGGCATATATGTTTTACAAACATCTTTTGTCTAGCATTTGACAGACTAGAGAGAATTTCAATCAGTGCCCAAATCATTATTTTTGGTAAAAGGTTAATTTGTTAAATGTATTTTTTTATTTTTCAGGGAAGGAGAGTCCTGTAACCACATTGCAGCTGTATTTTACGCCCTAGTCGATGTAACGGTGAAGAAGAAAGAAGGCCTTGATGCAGTTACCTCGAAAGAATGCCTATGGAATAAGCCCAGAGCCAGAAAATTAAGCCTTAAAAAGACAAGCCAGTTGGTATTTAAAAAGCAAAAGTTTGACTGTCAGGAGCAAGATCCACCCAAATCAAAACGTTCACTACTCTCTGACCCCCCTGTGACTCGCTTGGATATGGAATGCTTTAAGCAAAAACTCAAACAATGATCCACATGCGGCTTTGCTGCTTGGCTTCCAAGATACCGCTGCAGAGAAAATTAATTCTCTAAGTAAAGGTGAAAGAAATTGACATTACATAGTGTTCCGTTCATGTACCATGATAGGGTTGATGTGTATACTGAAAAATGTAAAGAACAATTCAATAACTATTTCAACAGCCTGTCTTGTTCTCAGCAACAGAGCGACCTTATTGAACTAAAGACAAGAGGACAACATAAAAACAAAAATTGGGAAATGGCCAGAAATGGAAGGATCTGTTCCTCAACATTTGGAGTAGTTTGTAAAAAAAGGGAAGATACTAGGGCAGACTACATTGTGAGGTCAGTTCTGTACCCTAGTAGTTTGGATGTGCCGTCTGTTAAATGGGGAAGAACACACGAGCCAGCTGCTAGAAGATTTTATATCAAGTATATGAGAAACATGCATCCCAAATTGTCTGTGACAGAATGTGGCTTGACAGTGAAATACCCTCATATAGGTGCTAGTCCTGACGGTTTTGTCATGTGTGACCATTGTCCAGTATCTGGTGGGTTATTAGAAATAAAGTGCCCATATAAGTACAGAAATGAAACACCAGTAGATGCTGCAAGGAATTCAGATTTTTGTTGTGATGTAGTAGATGGAAATTTGACATTGAAAGAAACCCATATTTATCACTATCAAATTCAAGGACAGATGGCAATTACAGGAAAATCATGGTGCGATTTGTATATTTGGACACTGAAGGGTTCATCGGTACAAAGGATTTTCTTCAACGAACATTTCTGGGAGAAGGCCCTCCAAAAAATCAAAAATTTCTATTTATCTCATGTGATTCCAGAACTATTCACAAGTAGAATTGAACGGGGTATAGCTCCAATGTAGATATTAATCTGTATGTCACCAGTATGTGGCTGTTTGACCAACCTATGTGATGTTCTGATTTGATTTGATATTATCCCAATAACAGACTACAAATTTTAGACTGAATTAAAAAAAATTGCAGAAGACAATTTCAAGTGAATAGAATATCACATAATTATGTTGCCTAGAAAACATGGTGGGGAATGATGAAATTGCATGTTACAAGGAATTTCTTCATCTTCCACAATGTTTTCCAAAAATGTCACAAGCAATATTGTCATTTTCCAAAATGTTTTCCAAAGCATTATTTTGAGCATAAGAGGAGTAAAAAAGAGTCTATGTGTGGGAATGGGTGGTTTTCCCAAATGAAAAAAATATAGGGTTGTCCAATTTGAAAGCTGCTAAAGACGACAAAATGAGTGTTTATGATAATTAAAGTAAAATTTCAATTTCGTGCACATAATAGCACAGAGAATATTGAGTCAAAGGAGAAAATGCTGATTATTAGCATTTTCTTCTTTTGTCTTGATGTTTTCCTATTCTCATTGGGACATCAAAAACAGGTCTTGTTTGGGAAAGGGTTAAGACCTGAGCCGCGTTCTTTAGAGCGAGATTTCTTGAGATATCTTGAGATTTCTTAAGATGTTTTTGGATAAAGCGCTCTTTTGATCAAGATTTTGAAGATGATCACTGCGAGCCGCCATTGCTCTATACTTCTTTCGGAACCCCTCGGTGAATTCTGTAGAATCTATATGGGAGAGAATTGACCGAGTTGTTCCGAATGCTCCATAAACCGCGGAGTTCCGAATGCTCCATACTCCATACAAATGACGCCATGATGACGTCATGTGTATGAAGTATGGAACATTCGGAACACCTTGCTTATAATCTCGGTCTCAAAGACGCTGTTTCAAAAACATCTTAAGAAATCTTAAAAAATCTCTCTATTGAACGCGCCTCTGGTTTTGACAATTTTAGTGGATAAAGTGTAGGAAAGCAAAATTTTTAATGAGAAAAGAATAATATACTGATTATGATCATCAGCAAATTTCTTCCTTTCTTCATTATTTTCTGTCCTTGACAGTGACGTCCGACAGGCATCAGTGATAGTGACAACTCATTTAGCGCAAAGCCACATATATAACTAGATTTGATTGGTTTCGTTGAAATTGTGGATTTCGGACTTTCCAGCAGCATTTTCTTCTTTTGCCTCAATCTTTTACATGGCTTTTCTGTGAATGACATCAAAGCAGTTTTCATCGAGATGGTGGCTTTGAATAACATGTAGTATCACGTTTTGATGCACTAGTTGCTCAATTTGAATAACAGTAGAAGATATTGAGAGAAAAGAAGAAATTTTTTGTAATACACAATTCTTTCTTTTGTCACAATTTCTTCCATATGTACTTAATTTTGACTTCCTATTCAAAGAGGCGCGACCATAGAGAAGTTGGTATCACTGTGGCCTCTTACTTAAGATGTCGCGGGTTCAATCCTCGGTGACAATTATCCTTTTGGACAAAATAGTCTCCCACGAATGGGTTTAATATTGTAAACTTAGTGGCCAAGCAGCTGGAGGCTAGTAAGGATGTTCTGGCATTACTGGTTTGAGAAACAACAGAATCCATGGTTAGGTGCTCCAGCTGCCACAATATGATCATAGCAGTCGAAAAAGGTGGAAAACACCAACAAACTATTAATCCAATTGGAAGGCTTTTAATCCATTACCAGACGACACAATTTTGGGATGTTAAAACTTGAAAAGATTACACAGGCGACAATTTTAAGTGAATAAAATGTTACATATTTTGTGTAAACAAGAGATGTTTGTAAAACATATATGCCCCCTCAAGGGCCTACATTTGATGTAGGTCAAAGTCCAAGGTCAAGTTAACAAGGCCCAAGGTCATGGTCAAATATAAAAGGTCTTGGTAGGAGGTGTCTATGTGTGAAATATCAAAGCTGTATATGTAAAAGTAAAATGAAACATAGGCCAGGTTAAAGTTTTTAAAAGTAGGCCAAATGCCAAGGTCAAGGTCATGGTCAAATGTGAAAGGCCTTGGTTGGAGGTGTCCATGTGTGAAATATCAAGGCTGTAGGTGTAAAAGGACATGATATATATGCCTGGTTTCAGTCTTTTTAAAAGTAGGTCAAACTCCAAGGTCAAGGTTGCAATATTCAAGGTCAGGGTCAAATGTGAAAGGTCTTGGTAGGAGGTGTCTATGTGTGAAATATCAAGGCTGTAGGTGTGATAGGACATAAGATAAAGGCTATGTTAAATATTTCTAAAATAATGTAAAAATCAAAGGTCAAGGTCACACAGGCCAAGGTCATGGTCAAATGTGAAAGGTCATGGTAGGAGGTGTCCATGTATAAAATATTGAGACTGTATAGGTAACAGGACATGAGATATAGGCCTAGTTTAAGTTTTTTAAAAGTAGGTCAAACTCCAAGGTCAAGGTCCAAGGTCATGGTCAAAAGTGAAATATCTTGGTTGGAAGTGACCATGTGTGAAATATCAAGGCTGTATATGTAAAATGACATAAATATAAGCCAGGTTAATGTATTATAAAAGTAGGTCTAACACCAAGGTCAAGGTCACAAGGTCCAAGGTCATGGTCCAATGTGAAAGGTCTTGGTCGTAGGTGTCCATGTGTCAAATATCAAGGCTGTATGTGTAAAAGGACATGATATATCGGCTAGGTTAAAGTTTTTTTTAAAGTAGGTCAAAGTCCAAGGTCAAGGTCACAAGGTCCAAGGTCATGGTCAAATGTGAAAGGTCTTGGTAAGATGTGTCCATGTGTGAAATACCAAGGCTGTATGTGTAATAGCACATAAGATATAGGCCCAGTTTAATTTTTTTAAAAGTAGGTCAAACTCCAAGCTCAAGGCCACATGGTCCAAGGTCATAGTTGTATGTGATAGGTCTAGGTCGGAGGTTTCCATGTGTCAAATATCAAGGCTGTATGTGTAAATGGACTTGATATATCGGCCAGGTTAAAGTTTTTTAAAAGTAGGTCAAACTCCAAGGTCAAGGTCACAAAGTCCAAGGTCATGGTCAATTGTGAATGGTCTTGGTAAGATGTGTCCATGTGTGAAATATCAAGGCTGTATTTGTAAAAGGTCATGAGATATATGCCGGGTTTATTTTGTTTTAAAGTAGGTCAAACTCCAAGGTCAAGGTCACAAGGTCCAAGGTCATGGTTAAATGTGAACGATGTTGATAGGAGGTATCTATGTGTGAGATATCAAGGCTGTATGTGTAAAAGGACACGGGATATAGGCAAGGTTAAGAATTAAGCGTAAAAATCAACAAAGGGCAATAACTCCAAAAATTTGATTGGCAGAATTACAGTTCTTGTGCACTGCACCTCTCTATAATGAAATTAATTCACCTGTAAAGTTTCATGATTCTACCTTACATATTTTTTGAGTTGTGCCCCGGACAAGAATCAAGTTATAAAATCAACAAAGGGCAATAACTCATAAAATTTGATCAGCAGAGTTACGGTTCTTGTGCACTGCACCTCTCCATAATGAGATCTATCCACCTGTAAAGTTTCATGATTCTACCTTACATACTTTTTGAGTTATGCACCGGACAATAATCAAGTTTGAAAATCAACAAAGGGCAATAACTCAAAAAATATGATCAGCAGAGTTACGGTTCTTGTACACTGCACCTCTCCATAATAAGATCTATCCACCTGTAAAGTTTCATGATTCTACCTAACATAATTTTTGAGTTAAACTCCGGACAAGAATCAAGTTTGAAAATCAACAAAGGGCAATAACTCAAAAAATTTGATCAGCAGAGTTACAGTTCTTGTGCACTGCACCTCTCCATAATGAGAGCTATTCACCTGTGAAGTTTCATGATTCTACCTTACATACTTTTCGAGTTATGCTCCGGACAAGAATCAAGTTTGAAAATCAACAAAGGGCAATAACTCAAATAATTTGATCAACAGAGTTACGGTCCTTGTGCACTGCACCTCTCCATAATGAGATCTATCCACCTGTAAAGTTTCATGATTCTACCTTACATACTTTTTGAGTTATGCTCCGGACAAGAATCAAGTTATAAAATCAATAAAGGGCAATAACTCAAAAAATTTGATCGGCAGAGTTACGGTACTTGTGCACTGCACCTCTCCATAATGAGATATATCCACCTATAAAGTTTCATGATTCTACCTTACATACTTTTTGAATTATGCTCCGGACAAGAATCAAGTTATAAAATCAACAAAGGGCAATAACTCAAAAAATTTGATCGGCAGAGTTACGGTTCTTGTGCACTGCACCTCTCCATAATGAGATCTATCCACCTGTAAAGTTTCATGATTCTACCTTTAATACTTTTTGAGTTATGCTCCGGACAAGATTTGGTCTACGGACAGACCGACCGACCGACCGACCGACCGACCGACCGACCTTCCGACCGACCGACCGACCGACCGACCGACCGACACTTGCAAAACAATATACCCCCATTTTCTTCGAAAGGGGGCATAAAAACATTGTGGGCAATGAAGAAATTGATTGTCACAAGCAATTTCTTTATTTTCCACATCGTTTTCACAAGCCTTTTCTTTTGAGGGAGTCAAAAGGCGTCACCGTGTGGTAATGGGTTAAAGATTTGATGTGAAAATGGAGACAAAAACAGATAATAATGTCCAGTAGAATAGAAAACATTCATTAGCAAATGAGAAATTGCTTGTTTCTTCAATTTCTTTTTTTCTAACAATGTTTTCAATAGCTGTCTGAAGTTTATATGAGTATTGTGGAGTAACCATAGAACATGATGACTGTGTTTTGGCCTTATTTCAAAATTTTAGACTTCATGATGAAACACACATCAAGGGATAAAAACTAATGATAGCAATGATGATTTAGCAATTTCTTTTATTTTATTTCAAGTTTATTATGCAATAGAATGAAAAATAAAATTATTTGAAATGATATTGGTTTTTTTCCTTTCCTTCGTCTTAAAAGTTTTAACCCATTACCACACCGTGATAAAGGCGTTCAAAAACAATGGAAAATAAAGAAATAGCGTATGAAAAGCAGTTTCTTTATTTCCCATAATGTTTTCTACACAACACAAAATAGACCTAAAGAATTATTGAAATTGTTATCTTAAACTCAATTGAATTGAGAAAATGTACAATTTTGCCACGGGTAACGGGTTAAGTCTTTCCCAAACAAGACATGCTTTTGATGTCTCCAAAACAAAATGAATAGAAAACATGAAGACAAAAGGAGAAAATGCAAATAGTCAGCATTTTCTCCTTTTGGTATATTTAGTTTGCTAGATCTACATTCAATTGTTCACAAAATCTTTTCCTGTCTGTCAACATTGACCTTCAAGCTTGTCATCTGCAGTAGCTTTCACTTGTGAACAGTCCGAACTGTAGCCATTTGTGAAAGATATAATACATGGCTGACTTTATCAACTTAACCTTTGGCTAAGAAAGACCTTGTTTTGCGCCCCTTATTGAAAATACTTGAGAAAACATTGAGACAAAAAGAGGACAATGCTAATAATCAGCATTAAATTTTTCTCCCTAATGGAACTTACTGATTGAAAAAATATTATGGCAAAAGGAAGAAAAATTGATAAACAATGTTTGTTCTTTTTGCCTTAATATTTTCTGTGCACTGCTTTATCAGCATCAGTTTTTATTTATTGAAAAGTTTGGGAAACTTTCAAACATTTAACTCTACCAAAGTACAACATAGATGGGCAGCGGCTTAACCATTTTTCAAACAGCAAAATTTTATGGTGATCCAATTTGAAAGCCGCTAAATAGGGCAGACAACAATTTCAAAAGACACTTTTTGACACCCAACAAGATGAAAACATTGAAAAATCAATGGAAGAAAATGCAGAAATTGCTTGTGACAAGCAATTCCATCATTGCCCACAATGTTTTATACGTAAAAAGACCAAAAATTATATATCTTCATACACTCTTGAATTGTTCTTTGCGATATCTTTCATTTTGGACCACCCTCGTCTATTCATGGGTTAATATTAAATTTGTGAACAATTTAGCACAGAAAACAATGAGGCAGAAGGAGAAAAATGCTGATTATTCTCCTTTTGCTTCTGTTTTCCCAAGCCTTTTACCAGTCAAACTTTATCAGTCATCATTGACTAATGGTGGATGCAAATTTGAAAGGGCAATATATATCTTCCAATACTTATTTGCTTGTGGTGCTAATGAGATTGGTATGACACCCTGAAGAATTCTGAAGTTCTTAACACGTTCCACAGCTCTTTCTACGTCAATACGGAGATTTGATATCCTGCGCGTTTCCTCAACTTGTTGCTGTGTTAACCTTTTCATCTTCAATGGAGGAACGATAAGGTGTATACCCTTTGCTGTCGTCAAGTCCGCAATCAAAAAGCCTTTATCACCCATGATGGCATTACCCTTTTCACACATATCGAGCAAACCACTATTTTTTTGTAATTTGCTTATCACCTATGCTACCGGCCCACAAATCTGACGCAAATGTGATTATTCCTGAAGGACTTATTCCCAGCAATGCCTTGTAGGTCATGTGTGACTTGTATTGGGAATACATCAGTGATTTATTTATCAAGGATTGGGGTATCTCTGTGTAAATTTCAGTGCAGTCTATTATTATTCTACCCGTGTCGCGTAGAAAGGACCATTGTCCTCTGGCTCAACAGTGGGCACAAATTCAACAGGGGTCACCTGAAATTTAAAAATAAGATATAAATATCAATAAAAATTGTATGCAATCTAGAGACCATTTTCGGCTTTATTTTGACTTTGTTTTCACTCTAGCAACAACAAATATACACCAATCAAGACATCTCTAGGACAGAATGTTGGTGACCATAATATATTGCTTGGATTTAATTTTTAGCTTGATCTGAAATTTACTTTGTGAGTTATTTGCCCTTAAAATTGGCGAAATTGACATTTTCGGCTTAAATTTTTTTTCGCTCTTACGACCATAAGTATTAACTTAACCAATCCATACAGAACTTCAACAGAATCTTACTGACCATAAGATCTTAAATGCTTGCAATTGTCAGATTGATCAGAATATTAAATCTATACCCTACAGTGTTTTACCGAGTGATTCGATATGATACACAAAAACAAAGCTTCAAGTTACTTGTAATGTTATCGATGTTTCCGCTGTTTTCAAAGAGCAACGCTCTCTGATGTAAATAGCGAAAAATCAAAATATCAAAGAGCGTATTTACATCAGAGAAGACTCGGATTATAATTGTACATTCTAGAGAGTTATTATAGTGTCAATATATGAACCTTTGCTTTTCTTTTTGTACTTGTAATCGGCGTCGCTGTAAATGGTTCTTCATCTGCTGCATTACGCTGTATCCATGATCAAGAAGACTTTCCGTGATTTAGAAGAATGTCGTCCATTTCTACAAGAAAAAAAACTTTACAGTGTATAATTTATAATTAAAATAATATAGATCCATCCGTTTATTTTGGCTTAACCCATTACCACACAGTGACTCTTTTTGACTCCTTTCAAAATAATTGCTTTGGATTGGAAAACATCGTGTAAAATGAAGAACTTGCTTGTGACAAGCAATTTTCTCATTTCCCACAATGTTTTCTACCTCAAAAGACCATGAAATGTAAAATTTGATTTACTTGAAATTGTCGCCTGCAACATCTTTGAATTTGGGCCAGTTTAAAATTTAAACGGCTGGTTATGCGTTAAATACAAGAAAATCCGCAAGCAGAAAGATCGCGAAAACACATGACAAACCGAAGTTAAGTTTTAAAAAATAAACATATGAAGCACGGAACAATTAGCAACAACCTCTATTCGAATACTAAAATATATAAAGATCGATCACGTTTACAATTCTTTAAAAATACCTTTGTCTTTCGTTCAAAACGTTGTTGTCTGTCACTCCTTACTTTCGGTTCATCCTCTGATGAGTGACGTCATCACAAGGGAGGTAATTTGAATACTCTCCTAAATGAAGGCGTCTATTAGGTGCCCGGATAATGAGCTCACATTGGAGAATTAAAAAGGCGGTTAATATTCCCGCGGAAAATTAGTCCTACGGTCGTCAATTAAATCCTACTGCGAAATAAGTGTGACAATTGTCAACTTTTCGACTTTTCACAAAATTGAGTTTGTGAAAAGTCGAAAAGTTGAAGTTAGTCACACTAATTTCTGACAATTGTCACTAACTTCTGACAATTGTCACAAACAAAACTTCAACTTTTCGACTTTTCACAAACTCATTTTTGGTAGAAAAGTGGAAGTTAGTCGCACTAACTTCCACTTTTCTACCAAAATTGAGTTTGTGAAAAGTCGAAAAGTTGAAGTTAGTCACACTAATTTCTGACAATTGTCACTAACTTCTGACAATTGTCACAAACAAAACGTCAACTTTTCGACTTTTCACAAACTCAATTTTGGTAGAAAAGTGGAAGTTAGTCGCACTAACTTCCACTTTTCTACCAAAATTGAGTTTGTGAAAAGTCGAAAAGTTGAAGTTAGTCACACTAACTTCTGACAATTGTCACAGACAAAACTTCAAGTTTTCTACATTTCAAGGTCAAATTTTGGTAGAAAAGTAGAAGTTAGTCGCCTTAATTTCGACTTTTCGACTTTTCACAAACTCAATTTTCTTAGAAAAGTGGATGGCGGTAACAGGATTCCGTACTTGGCTGTTCCGTGAAGGATGGAGTGAAAATTGTGACAGCATTTTCAACTTTTCCTAAATTGTTCAAAATCGAATTCCACTGCATTCAATATGTTTTTAGTACCTGATCTAGAGTTGTCTGTGAGACCGAGTAATCCTCGATTAGTAACCTCTCCCTGACTGCCTCTATCTGTCCAAACAACTGTGACAGTTTAATATCCGAGCCGAGCTGATACTGTAACATGTTGTGATGTTTCTCTTTCAGGACGGACTCTGGGAAATTACCGTTGAAGAAATCCATCACGGGATCGAGGTTCGGGTTTTCCCCGGACACGCGGATAATCACAGTATAACCATCTCCAAATCTAGAAATAAATCAATTAAAGTTAAACCATTTCCCAAACAAAACCTGGTTTTCATGTTCTTAAAAAGGCTTGAGAAAATATCGAGGCAAAAAAAGAAAATGCTTATCATCAACATTTTCTCCTTTTGCCTTAATATTTTCTGTGTTAATTTGAGCACAAATCCCATCTTTATTAACAATAAATATCCGAGCCAAGTTGATACTGTAACATGTTGTGATGCTTCTCTTTCAGGACGGACTCGGGGAAATTACCGTTGAAGAAGTCCATCACTGGATCAAGGTTAGGATTTTCCCCGGACACGCGGATTATCACAGTATAACCATCACCAAACCTAGAAATGGATTACTGATATTACTATATCTGATCGAAACAAAGGAGCCTAAATCAAGTTTCAATGGTTTTATTGTCACTAAATTTGAATCAAGTCTGACCTTGATAAATAAGCAATGTGAATTAAACTAGAACACTCTGTAACTTTTGAAAGATTTTAAATTGATGACATTCTGTTTCAATCTTCATGAATTTTCGAAAAAGTCTCTAAAATTGAAAATACTAAAGTACACGCTTTAAACTTCAAAACTGAACTCAGTTCAGTACATGTCTTGTTTTCACGATTCATTACCTTTTATAAAATACTGAGAACAACAGAATATTTACCTATTTTTGAGATGTTGTATACTACCCATACATTTAAATTTTCCATTTACCATGATGGCTAATCTTCCACAGAGAGCCTCACATTCTTCCATACTGAAAACAAAATGTAGGTAAAAGCATGTATATTCAAGGATTTTCTACAACAAAAATCAAATGTACAATTTCAAGCAGCAAAATTAAATATAAATGAAACATGATTCAAGATAGGTTGAAACATACAGTAATATGAAAAATGTCTGCACTTTCCTGGCTTGATGAACAAGAGACACTTTATTTTCCTCATACAAGTATAACAACAGCTTTGCAGAGCCGCACATATATGCCATATATGCCCAAGAGAGGCTTGTGAGTGAAATAGGGCATTTTTACAACTAACAGGCAGATCATTCCAGAATCACAAGTTATATGAATTTATAAATCGGCACACTGACTGACATGTTGATCAAAGTCTGCTTGAAACTGAAGGAGGAATTGCATGTACACACAAACAATTGCAAACTGAACAAACGACCAGCATGATAACATAACATGACCTTCATGCATATAAGAAAGCATTAAGAGTATCCTTACCTATGAGATGTTAGTATAACAGATCTGCCATCTTTAACCACATTACTTATACAGTCCCATAAGAATCTTCTGGCACCAGGGTCCATGCCTGTAGTGGGCTCATCCTGTAATATAAACAAGGGAAGTAAGTATAACAGATCTGCCATCTTTAACCACATTACTAATACAGTCCCACAAGAATCTTCTGGCACCGGGGTCCATGCCTGTAGTGGGCTCATCCTGTAACATAAATAAGGGAAGTAAGTATTACAGATCTGCCATCTTTAACCACATTACTAATACAGTCCCACAAGAATCTTCTGGCACCGGGGTCCATGCCTGTAGTGGGCTCATCCTGTAACATAAATAAGGGAAGTAAGTATAACAGATCTGCCATCTTTAACCACATTACTAATACAGTCCCACAAGAACCTTCTGGCACCAGGGTCCATCCCTGTAGTGGGCTCATCCTGTAACATAAATAAGGGAAGTAAGTATAACAGATCTGCCATCTTTAACCACATTACTAATACAGTCCCACAAGAATCTTCTGGCACCAGGGTCCATACCTGTAGTGGGCTCATCCTGTAACATAAACAAGGGAAGTAAGTATAACAGATCTGCCATCTTTAACCACATTACTAATACAGTCCCACAAGAATCTTCTAGCACCAGGGTCCATACTTGTAGTGGGTTCATCCTGCAACATAAATAAGGGAAGTAAGTATAACAGATCTGCCATCTTTAACCACATTACTAATACAGTCCCACAAGAATCTTCTGGCTCCAGGGTCCATACCTGTAGTGGGCTCATCCTGTAACATAAATAAGGGAAGTAAGTATAACAGATCTGCCATCTTTAACCACATTACTAATACAGTCCCACAAGAATCTTCTGGCACCAGGGTCCATGCCTGTAGTGGGCTCATCCTGCAACAAATATTTGGGGAATATTATCACTGTAACATACTTACGTATATCAATCAAATCATCTCATGGAGTAAAGACATACATTAGAGCTACAGATAACAGGGGGTAATGGATTGTCATAACTTTCGAAGATTTTTTTTAAATATTTAGGAAATTAAGAATACTTATTTTTTGTTTAGAACGGTTAAGTATTTATTTTAAATCCATATCTTAAAACAGTTTCAGACTTTCTCAGATTTGGATATACAAAGACGGACAAATGGACAGACAGATGAACAATTAGCATTACTCACCAAAAATATAAGAGATGGATTTCCTATCAGAGCTATAGCAGTGGGGAGTTTTCTCTTGTAACCACCAGAATAGTTTGTAGATATTTTGTCTGCATGAGGTACAAAGACAGACAAAAGAACAGACAGACATATGGACATACAGACAAAACAGACTAGAGTAAAGAGGGGTAATTTCGACACCTTAAGACGAAATGAGCAAAAAAAGTTGTGGCAAAATATTCCGGAGAATAAACATTTATCAAAACGGAAGTTTGCTTGATTTTTTTTCATTTGCAAAAAACGCCGCCCGAATACGATATTGTCGTTGTCGTCTTTTTTCCCGTTAAATCATGGGACCCACCGTAGTATAAATTCGACACCTTGCAGGTAAGTTCGACACCCCAAGAATTTGTGTATGAAAATAATCAGAAAACGATACTAATATCTCTTATAAACAACAAATCATGTGAATATATTGATTACGACGATGCACTTGATTTTTCTTCATTGAGATTTTCATTCCCACCCATGATTCGGGGACAGAGAGATCAATTTGCGAAATGCGATTTTTTTAAATGTTCATCCGCGCAAAGTCATTCCCTAAACCACAAATATTCCCTTAAAGCATCTATGAAATATTCCTTCTTCATTTAAAACACCGCGGTCGCCAAACAACAATGTTTTGTTTAGGAAGTTAATTGTCTCCTCGAATGAAATGTAAAAGTAATACCTTCTCGCTGAAATATTCCAATTAATGGTTCAATTAATCCATGATCAAATTAATCTTAACGTAACATGCGCAGCCCGAAATTTCAACAACTGTTCCCTTTTAAGTACTGTTTGGGAATGAGTCTATTTCTATTTTCGGAAACTGTTCAATAACAGGTGTTCCACGCGCGGCTGCGCGGCTTTGTTTGATGTTTTAAACTCTCCCTCAGACGGTTAATGGTATGACGATTGTATGACGTCATTTTGTTCCGACAAAGGAATGAGAAATCAGCACGTGAATATCCCTGTCAATCAAGCATATAAATGATCGAATGGGCGGAGACTGACAAACTGTTCCGACCAATCAATTAAACACAATTTGCTCAGTAGATTTACAAGGCGGTGCCACGTGAATTAAAAGAACCGCATTCGGGTGTTTTGATAGTCGCTAAATAAGGAATTTGTGCACCTTCAAACAAAGGTCAAATTTTTGAGTGATATTTAATTTTCATGCGTTGGATTGTTAACTTTTGTGGTGGAATTAATAAGGATGTTTCTTACAAAGTAAGACTCGCTTTATTTAATATATTCATCTACTACAGTCGAGAACTTTGACTGACCTCAGAATATGAATCTTATTAGCTATATGGAACAGTTTACCGCGTGAAACGTTTCAGATACAAATTGATGTCGGATTTTTTAATAATACGTATATTTAGATCAAGATTGTTTGTTGGTTGATGAAAAAGGCATCAACGCCATTTCTACTGTTCAAAATAAGCGCAACAACCAAACTGTTGTCTGTTTCTGTCGATGTAGGAACATTCAAATTCAAACAATTAATCACGTTTTACGGCATGTCGAAATTATACCCTCTTGAAATATTTTGTCGTATAAATTCGACACCCTTTCTCAAGTTGAAAATAAAACGGAGAGATGCTTTTTATCAAATAATTTATGAAAATATATACATTTCCGGCATAGTATTGAAACATTTATCATATAAAAATGATTTTCATAATTTTTCATATGTCTTTGTTTAGATCCACTTTCTTACGATAATCTGTAACGGTCATTTTTGCTCATCAGAAAATTCGACGACCTTTTTCTTCCGCGATTTTTTCGGGTAAAGGGTGGGTATTTGGAGGACATGAAATATTTTTATACGTCAGTTATTGCCCCGACATAAGGTTTTCAATATTAGAATGCTATTATCACGATTTTTGTGTCATGTATTGTAAAAATTATAAAAGGGTGTCGAATTTTGACGACCTTCGAATTTACCCGACTTTACTCTATTTTTAAATAATAGTCAAATTAATTGCAGGAAAAATGATGGCTAGCGGCAAGAGGGGGGTAACGAGTGAAAATTACAATTAGTGTTTTTCACGCAGCACATTTTTCCTTGCACGTTTTCTCAAAGTTTTTATCCGTTTCAATCGTCGTTTTCTGACTCAATATACCACCGCGGAAGTGTAGACGAATGGGGAATGTGGTCCAAAGTGAACAGATAATGTTACTCACCAAAAATGTAAGAGATGGATTTCCTATAAGAGCTATAGCAGTTGACAGTTTTCTCTTGTTGCCACCAGAATAGTTTGTAGATATTTTGTCTGCATGAGGTACAGAGACAGACAAATGGACAGACAGATAGATAGATGATATTACTCACCAAGAATATCAGAGATGGATTTCCTATAAGAGCTATAGCAGTTGACAGTTTTCTCTTGTTGCCACCAGAATAGTTTGTGGATATTTTGTCTGCATGAGGTATCAGGCCTAGTCTTCTTATAGCCCAGTCTGCAACCTGTAGAGAATAAGATACAGAGCTATAAATAGGTGGGTGCAGTTAAACTTTGAAATTCATAGTAAAACTCGTTACCAGATCGGGAAATTTTCAGTCTAGCTCATATTAGACATTGTTACAGACAACAACAAATTTAAGTGAATGAAATTTACATTTTTTGCTCTTTCTGGGTGACATACACTTTCCTCATGTCCCACAATGTTCTCCAAAGCCTTTACCTTGCGAGGCATCAAACAGTATCATTATTTGAAAATAAACTAAATGCAAATTGATCAAACTCATTGCTAAGGTACTTTGTGTGAATTCACTTGAGCACTCAAAACATGGAATTTCGGAAATACAAGTTTTAGTCCATTTTAACTTTGTCTTCTTCAACACCTTGGGACATAATTTTGTTATTTTTGAAAATGATAAAGACTACTCACATATTTAACATCTTGTTCAGGAATTCCTCTCAGTCTAGCGTAAAATCGAAGATGTTCCACACCTGTCAGTAAGGGGTCGAGGGCATCAAACTGGGGACAGTAGCCAATGTTCAGTCTGACCTGGGTCATGTTGTTTAATATGCTGAAATAACAAAAGCAGGAGAAATTAATTACATTTATGATCAATATATCAGAGTGAAATTCGAACATATTTTTAAGCAAACAAAGTATCATAAAAATAGTCTTTTACAAAACAAACAATTAATCCCTTACTTTTATTGTAAAGTTACAGTATTCCATTCAAAAAGTCTTTTCAAACCCAAATTGCAAATACAAATACCATGTATGTCAGAGGGATTTATAAAGAGCATTCTTGCCCAAAATTGATGATAAAGAATGGTTGATGGAATCAAAAAACTGACAGACTAACAGAAAGATACATACTAGAGTGTAAACAAAGTAAAGGCTACATATTTTTTACATTCAGTGGCTCCAATTATGCCTATAATCAAACTCATCAGAGAGCTTTTGATCGTTCTTGCCTTGATCAAAATTGGCTATTCTTTGTGGATGGTAGAGTGTAAACACCAATTTGTGAACCAAGAGACATACGGAAAGTAAATGACCTCAAGCACTTTGATATCATATAAACTAATAACAACTTAGCTACTTACTCTTTTCCATTCACAAAAGCATTTCCCTTGGTTGGTCTCTCATCTCCAGTCAACATTTTGAATGTTGTAGTTTTACCGGCTCCATTGACCCCTAACAGACCAAAACACTGCCCTTTAGGGACCCCAACACACAATCTGTCTACAGCTGTCATTACACCCTTCTTACCACGGGCATTGAACACCTACATACAGAGAATAAAAAATTGTCAAGACATCAATCAGGGTTTTCCACAGAATTATATGTAGTAGCAAATTTTATAAGTATCAGTAAACCTTTTAAAGAATAAAGTTTATGCAATTTATTGTAATGAAAACATTATGGGAAATCCTGCTAAGATATGAAAGCTGTTGACCAAAAATGATATTAATCGAGATATTATTTCAAAGCAGAATTGTAAAGAAACAATCTCTGGTAAAGATGTCATTATAAGGGATAGCTTGGGGAAACATTGCAACCTTTTATGACGGACAAAAGACAAGTTTGTCCCTACCTTTGTAAGTTCCTCGATCCTCATGACATCCTCACTAGCACCACCTGACATCACTCGGTTACGTTCCTTTGCGACATCTTCATCTTCATCATCAAGCGGGGCACCTCGAGGCTTTAATACTCTGTGGAGAAAAGAATATGCGATCTATCAAGCTAAAAGGGACCTTATAGGAAGTAAGAAAAATATCGACCCTAGTCCATCTACGCAGCCAGACTAGGGTCGACACTTTTCACTTGTATGTAATTTTTCTAAATCTGGAATGTTTTCCCTATCTTACTATATATTCATTTTTCGCATACAGTATCTGGTTGACCTATGCTGAGTCTGACAAGATTGTCAAAATGTGGATTTTTTTTACTTCTGATAAGGTCCCTTTTAGTGTGACAGGTCACATATATATATAACCATTTGAACAAAACACCATGTCCAAGCTTTTTTAGTAATTGTAATAATAATCTTGTAATAAATTTTCAACCCTATGTAAAACCAAACCCTGGTTTTGATGTGTCTAGTAAATTAGGAATGAAAAGCCATTAACTGTTAATAACCACCATTTTCTCCTTTACCTTTTATATTAACTTCACATGAGAATTTACAACCGCTTTTTATTTTGACCCTCCTAATATTTCATTTTTTTGGAAAAAGTTTTCAAATATACTTTACCTTGACTTGATGAAGAACTTGTATTCAATCAGTAAGTTGATAATGAAGAACAATATTCCCAAACAGAACATGCTGAATAAATTACGGCCCACTTGTTCCCAATCAAACGGGTTTGGTAGTCGATCTCCCTCACCCAGTCGAGCATAAACATCCGCAAACAGCTGGTTCTTCGCCATGTCAAACAAACCACGACCCAGACAATATTGTGGTAACAGGAGAAATACTTGTCTCAGAATTGTGTTGATGTCCTTCAGGCCCTATAGAAAATTGATGAGATGTGTTAGCTACACATAAATTCCCCTTTACATGGTTGAACATCACAAAATTTTCCATATTTTTCAATAATTCTTTCAACATTTTTCACTATTTTTTCTATCTATTCCCCATAAATGTAAAATTACATTCAATTGAAATTGTCACCTCCATAATCTTGTAATTTGGACAAGTCTGAAATTCTGGTAAAGGGTTAATAACCATTGTGCTCCTTATCTTTTATTGCATGAAAGGAGAACATTGCTGGTAAGATACCTCGTCATCTTCCTCTAGAAATTCCAGTATAAATGTGGAGAGTGTCGATACGGTACCCAGGAACATGTTGACAGAGCTGAGAACCACCAGGGACATTAAACATGGGGGATAAAGGAGAAAATTACTGGTAAACTAGCTACATACCTCGTCATCTTCCTCTAGAAATTCCAGTATAAATGTGGAGAGTGTGGAGACGGTACCCAGGAACATGTTGACAGAGCTGAGAACCACCAGGGACATTAAACATGGGGGATAAAGGAGAAAATTACTGGTAAACTAGCTACATACCTCATCATCTTCCTCTAGAAATTCTAGTATAAATGTGGAGAGAGTAGAGACGGTACCCAGGAACATGTTGACAGAGCTGAGTACCACCAGGGCTGTACTGGGGACGTTAAATACACGAGAAAATGGATACATCATCGGTACCATCGCCCAACTGCAAATATACAAACAAAACAAATAGTCAAAATTCATTTTCAATAAAAGATAATGTATACAAACAGATTTTTGTTTTAACCAATAGTCATATAATGACGCTTTTTAGCGCCTCACAAGATAAAGAATTTGGAAAGCATTGTGGAATTTGTGAAATGGAATTTCTTCATTTTCCACCAATTTTTCTACTCAAAGACTAAATAAACGTAAATTGTCACTCACTTGAAATTGTTGTCTACAACAACATTAAATTTTAATCACTCTCAAATAAGCACATATTCATACTAGATGCCGAAGGGCAACATGTCGAGCCCGCTCATTTTGAAGAAAGAAGACCATACCTATGTCTACAGCTGTCATTACAATGGCGTTTGGTTTGACCTTGACCTTTGAGCTTGGAATCTGGTTCTTGCACGCGACACTCCGCCTTACTGAGCTTGACATTTGTGCCAAGTTAAGGAATGGCCCGGACAAGCAAAAATCAACTCATTTTTTACATTTGACCTCAAAGTTTGACCTTGACCTTTCATCTTGGAATCTGGTTCTTGCACGCGACACTCCATCTTACTGAGCTTGACATTTGTGCCAAGTTATTTCTGAATCCCTCCATCCATGGTGAAGTTATGGCCCGGACAAGCAAAAATCATCTCATTTTTGACATTTGACCTCCAAGTTTGACCTTGACCTTTGAGCTTGGAATCTGGTTTTTGCACGCGACACTCCGCCTTACTGAGCTTGACATTTGTGCCAAGTTATTTCTGAATCCCTCCATCCATGGTGAAGTTATGGCCCGGACAAGCAAAAATCATCTCATTTTTGACATTTGACCTCCAAGTTTGACCTTGACCTTTGAGCTTGGAATCTGGTTCTTGCACGCGACACTCTGCCTTACTGAGCTTGACATTTGTGCCAAGTTATTTCTGAATCCCTCCATCCATGGTGAAGTTATGGCCCGGACAAGCAAAAATCATCTCATTTTTGACATTTGACCTCCAAGTTTGACCTTGACCTTTGAGCTTGGAATCTGGTTCTTGCACGCGACACTCTGCCTTACTGAGCTTGACATTTGTGCCAAGTTATTTCTGAATCCCTCCATCCATGGTGAAGTTATGGCCCGGACAAGCAAAAATCTTCTCATTTTTGACATTTGACCTCCAAGTTTGACCTTGACCTTTGAGCTTGGAATCTGGTTTTTGCACGCGACACTCCGCCTTACTGAGCTTGACATTTGTGCCAAGTTATTTCTGAATCCCTCCATCCATGGTGAAGTTATGGCCCGGACAAGCTCCATCCGGACGGACGCACGCACGCACGCACTAACGCACTAACACCGAACCGCCATTGTGACAACTATGTCGAGCTCACCGCAAGCGGGCTCGACAAAAATTGTTCTTGAAAACAGATGAGAGAGCAAAGAAACATGTCATAAATAGAGGTACAGATAAGAGCATATAAAGACAGTTTTAACTTCTTTCAATTTAAACCCTATGTTGTGGTTACTCATTTCAATTGTCTCAATAGGACGATTCCAATGAGTACCCACAATATATGGTTTGATGATTAATAAACGAAATATTGTATTTTAAAAGGCCTTAATCCACTATTTTCTGTAACTCTGGATATAGCTTACCCATATATGAAGAGCAATGACACGAGACAAGGTCCATTGACAGGTGACACATACGCTTGCTTGTTGAATGCCAGGAAAATAAATATACACAGTACGGCTGGGAATAGGTAGTTTACCTATGCAGAGAAAATAGACAGTTAACAAAATGAAACAAGATGTCTTTGTGAAACACAAATGCCCCCGAAATGGCTATTTTTCCAAAATGTTAAGTTTTTGTGTTAAGAATTATTGATAAGGGTTACCAGATGAACTTGAGAAAGGTCATATTGCATGGAACAGATAGATATCATTAAAAAGAAGTTAGATCTACATACCAAATTTCAGCATTGTACGTCCAATACTTTTTGGAGAAATGGCAAAATTATAAGTTTTTGGACAGACAGGCAGACAGACAGACAGACGGATGGATGGACATTAGTAAAACAATATGCCCCCGATCTCTCGATATGGGGGCATAAAAATACTTCAATTATTCTTGAAAAATTCAAACTACGAACCCATGTCATAGGATCTACAGATTCTCCTAAAAATATAGACCATAACCATATTGTAATTTTGGCTTAGACGGATCAACATGAAATAATCATTATGACAACAAGAATTTTGCTGTTGACTGAAGATTTTTCGCATGCAAATGTAAGAAAAGCCTGTAAAACTTACAATATCCCAGCAGAAGTTAGAGACCCAGTACATTATGGGGTTGACACCGGACACAAATTGTAGATGTTTAGAATTGGACACTCGTTCCTCGATCAGGTACATGGTAAAACTGGCCGGAATGAAGGACATGGCAAATATCACACAGATAGCGATAACAACATCCTTAAAACTGCTGTACCTGGAAATACACAAACACAATCAAGTTTGTGAAAAGTCAATTCTTGACCAAAATACTCATCTTATTACAACCAAACAATATTTTAATCGATAATATTCTCAATAGACATTCTTCATAAAACAATTGAGAAATTTTAAATCAGGTATCTGGGTTATACAGCCGCAAATCTAGGAAATATAGAGTTATAACTAATCTAAGAATTTTCATAGAGCAAAATGTGATATATTGCATTAAGCAGATATTCAAAATGAATGAGAGTAAGCCATGCAAACAGTTAAACATGGAGAATCTTTCCAGACATATTAGACTTTTCAAGTTTTTAATAATTGTTGCATGTCTATTTCAAATCTTTCTTTATCATATTCTTTAAAACAAGAGCTGTCCGAAGACAGTGCGCTCGACTTTCTAAGTTGCTTAGTATAAAGGGGGCATAACTCCAAATATAGTGGAGCCAGGGTCATGGGGCCTGGTAGTAAGGTAGAGGGTGTGATGGTAAATAAGTATTCCAAGTTTGGGTTGAATCCCTTTAATAGTATGGAAGTTATTGATGTTTGAAAAAACCTTAACCTTTGTTGCAACACCGACGCCCGGGTGACAGTATTAGCTCTCATTTTCTTCGAAAAGTCGAGCTAATAAATATTATCTTACAGAGCTTCATCATTGAGTTGTTCCTTGGTCATTTCCATGGGATGGTTGATGGCCGTTATACCGTAGTCTGCCGGGTTGACTCCAGCAGGGAGGTTACTCCGCAAGATCAGGTTGTTCATTACGTTGATGTACGCCACCGACGCAGCCCAACCTTTGTTGTTGAACCAAATCTAGAGAAAAATACATATATATGAAATTATCATTTCAATTCATGGATTATTTACAAAGAAATTTTAATCTTATGATCCTACCTTAACCCTTTCCTAAACAGAAAAATTTTAGGGAGATCCAATTTGAAAGCTGTTGCAGACATCAAACGGATGTTATTTAAGATAGAATTTGTGTATAATACAGCATAGAAAATATTGAGACGAAAGTAGAAACTGCTGGTTGTCAGCAGTTTCTTCTTTTGTTTCAATGTTTTCCCAAGCCATTTCTATTTGGGATATCAAAATCAGGTCTTGTTTGGAAAAGGTCAAACCAAATTACATAAAAATTGATGTGGATGTTGTTAAAAAAAAGGATCTTTGTACAATGCAGTGCAGAAAATATTGAAGCAAACGGAGAAAATGCTGGTCATCAGCATTAATTTTCTCCTTTTGCCTCAATGTTTTCTCAAGCCTTTTTTATCAGGGACATCAACACCAGTTCTTGTTTGGAACAGGATTTGTAAATACAAAGCGCAGTACAAACCTTGGCAGAATCTCTAATAGCGAGTGTAGGTATAACTTCTACCAGATCACTCCAGAATGCTGTACTGTTGTTGAGTATGGTCCCGGAGCCCAGACTGATCTGTGTGCCATTGTTAGCTGCCGTGAGTAGACGCTCCATTGTCTCACGTATTTGAGTCTCGTTAGTCAAGATGGCCAGGTTATCCAGCTCTCCAAATGTGATGCCACCATACCTAGGTAATAGCAAAATAATGAAATACATTTAACCCATTACCAGACGGCAAAATTTTGGACTGTTCCAAATTCAAAGATGATGCAGACTACAATTTCAAATGGATGAAATTTCAAAATATTTGGTCTTTTTGGATAGAAGAAAAATTGTGGGAAATGAAGAAATTGCTTGTCACAAGCAATTTCTTCATTTCCCATGATGTTTTCCAGAGAAATTATCTTGTGGGGAGTCGAAAAGAGTAATTGTATGGTAATGGGTTAAAGTCAAAGATACATCTCAAGATGAAACATTTAATAAGTACATAATGGTGAATTATGCATAAAATTAAGTTATTTGATTTGAAGTATACCAACTAATGTGTAGACAGAGGTGCCTGGAGTAGGAAGGGACACTTACACACAATTATTCTAACACATATGACAGCATATAAAAGCAAACTGTTTATGCTTTTACACATTGGCAAACATCATCTTGTAGGTAACAAAATGTAGTTGATCTACACACCTTCTCTTTTTATATTCTTTCCTGGTTTTCACTATCCAATCACTGATGTTACGTTTTGTCATATTGTACAGATAGTCTGTTGTCGACAGCAAGATCTGTGGAGGTGTAGGACCGCCAGCACCACCAGGACATTTCTGCCAGCCCGTAGAACAGTCACAGTTGATGGTCTGATTGGTAAGAATGGACGGTGGGAATTTACTAACACCTACATATTCACAGTCATAGTCACTGAAACATAGACAAACATGCTGCATTAAGGATGGATAATATGGACCATATTTTGTTCATACTAATTGACAAATATTAGTGCAATTTTCATTCACATCAGACAAAAATTGTTAACAGGAATTACACTAGCAACATACTTTTCCTTGCGGACCTTTCTTACAAGATAAAGCAAAGTACCAGTAGATCTGTAGCGATGTTGGAACTATGTCAAAAGTTACATGATAAAAATTTTCATGTTCATAGGACTATTGTTAAATGTCAGAAATCGTTTCGGTTAATTGAGCAACACATCTGAATTTTTGGCTCAAGACCTAACCTAAAAACAAAGTAAACAGTATAAATGAAGAAAACTACACTTACTCTATTTTATGTTTATTTACACATCTATTGCCTACACCATATGGTTTAGGTAGTTCTGTCTCCATTCTGTTGGCTAGTTCATTATCAGGATCACCGTCATTACTGTAATACAAAATTTGTCGTTATAATAGCTTTCCACCATATCCCAATGTGTGAGAATAGATTATGACTTCCTTGCCTTCAAAGTTAACGGTCATTCTCAAATTGTGTGGGCAAAGTTCTATAAATGCTTTAGGACTTAAAAGTATTATACAAAAATATGGAATTTAAAACTGACTTTTACATTAATGACCCTCAGGTTCTAAAGGATCATTTCTTTTGAAATTGCGAAAATGACTTGCGTCATGGAAAACTCTGTTTTGTGTCACAGGCTAAATCATGTGAGTGATAATACCATAGCACGGAAACTTCTGCATTCCCAAAATCTTTTGATGCTAAAGAGTAAGAGTACCATACTGACCTGTAAAACATGTAGAGATGGTCGTCACCTTTCTTTGGTTCATAATGCCAGGGATGTAATTCTAGGGCGGGTTCTTCACTGAAGGGCGGAGCTAACAGGGCAAAGGTCATGGCCATCAACACAAATATCACGGGCAATATCACCTGAAATGGGGAGACAATATACTTAAACTTATATGTAAGCTTATTTTATAGATCAAAAAATGATACCAACCAGTCAAAACAAATATCTCAGACAAAATCCACTTAAAATTTAGTTTATAACGTGAATATTTAACATTTAACTATAAAACTGATTTTCAGGATCCACATCAAGATGTCATTCACACTTTTCTACAAATGGCAAATTCTTGAAGACTTGTCTGCATCAAAAGCCTTGCTGCTGACAAGACAAATATGACCACCATCATTAAATAGTTATGGTGAAATAAGTATTTTTGGAAACAGGTTGGAATTAAACATATGTGACCTGTCACGCTAAAAGGGACCTTATCCAAAGTCCAAAAATCCAAATTTTGGCAAACGTGTCAGACTCGGTACAGGTCAACCAAATACTGTATGCAGAAAATGTACATAAATAGTAAGATAGGGAAAACATTCCAGATTTAGAAACTTAAATACAAGTGAAAAGTGTCGACCCTTGTCTGGCTGCACGGACTGCGCAGACAGACAAGGGTCGATATTTTTCACACAACTGATAAGGTCCCTTTTAGCGTGACGGGTCACATATTTTACAGCAATTTCCTACATAATTTGACACCTACCTCGACCACAAATCCTTTCTTGCTCCGTCGTACATGGTGGAATCTCTTGTACAAGATAGCGATAAATTGTCGTAGTTTAAGCGGCCATCCCGTTACACGATCATGCTGACTGTGACTGAATCCTGTCTCGCCGTAATCACTGACTGGTCCAGATATTACTGAATCTGCAGAACAATAAACAAACCATTAACATTATTTGGATCTATATATCTCATTTATCATTATGCTATATCAGAGAATTTGTAAGGCTAGATCAGAATTACTGAATTCGCATTATTTTTGGGTTATATCCATGAACCTGGTGCACCTTAGCATGACCGTCTTTTCAGCACTTTCCTCACTAATAAACACACACAATCTGATCAGATCAAACAGCTGCTCATCCCACATGTATAGAAGACTCTTAAAAGTTTAGAGACATATTCTCAATTATCAGAAGAATATTGGTAATGCCTGATTCAGAAACTTCCACCAGACTAGGGTTTGGCTTCTCCTAATCACAGCAGGAGGTAGCATATCCCATTACCAAACAACAAAATTTTGGATAGTTCCAAATTCAAAGATGTTGCAGACAACATTTTTAAATCAATGAAACCTATAATATATTGGTCTTTTTGGATAGAAAATATTGTGGGAAATGAAGAAATTGCTTGTCACAAGCAATTTCTTTATTTTTCACAATGTTTTCCAAAGCCATTGTGTTATAGAGCGTCAATAGGCGTCACTGTGTTGTAATGGGATATCCATATTCATAGCAGTTTGTTGAAATATTTGAAACTTGGTTTTCTATCTGATTTTATGTTTAGAACAAAGGGTGCAGTACATACATATTACATTTTTCAAGAGTTTACCTCACACACCTCTGATTAGAAATTTCAAATCTAATTGGAAATAAAACAATGTAGCAGATTCATTTTCATTTCAGTAATGCATTAGCATGCAGATGATATACATGTACGTATATTCAGAAGTAAAAATGCACAAAATTGTATGTGCTGGATATAATTCACAAATACAGAGTTAAGACTCGAAAATAAATAATTAAAAGGTACAGAAAGACAGAAATGAGAAAACTCAAAATTACAAAGTAAAGACTAAGCTAAACCAAACACCATATGTTTATCATTTCAATGTGAGGGTTCATAGAATTAGCCTTAAAATTAGATTAATAATGGTTTTCACATATGACATACAAACACAGAGCATTTAGAGTAAAGATCAGAAATACTGACTATCCATAGTTCTCATTTTTTCCCTTTTGAATATAATTACATCACCTAATATTGCACACAATATAAAAAAAATTAAGGTAAGAGTTTTCATAGAAAGAAGATGCTTTATTGCCAATATATATAGCTATTTCAAAGTCTCAGGAAAAAAAGGTCATATATGTTATATGACATTACAACACTTCAGACATCATTCTTTTAAGGCACAAGTTCATCTGAATGAAGTAATGGTTACAAGCATGTGCAATATGAGGTATATTTAAGATATTGAAACCAGTGAATCAAGTTTACCCTATAAAACATACATAGTTGAATAGCTTTGTTTTGCCGATGGGAAGAACATTTAAATTACACATGCACACCATATCTCATAGGATAAGGTTTACAATGAAAAAGAAAGCATGACCATAAGAAAATATTTCATATCTCATAAACCATTATTGCAGATAACATATATTATGTGACTGGTCATCTGAAATGTCCCAGACAGGTTATGAAATCTTTGTGGAAAGCAAGAAACAGTTTGATGAATCTTTCCTTTTTCCATAAGTTTTTAAAAGTTCTCTCCTCTGGTTCCGTGGCAATGGTTTACAACAAAGTGTATACTAAGCAGAAAGTCAAACAATTTGCTGCATCATTCATATTTCTAGATCATTGTTCAACATGCAATACCTCTTAGCAGTAAGCGCTTCCTAAGTTCTACAGTAAGCATTGAGAGAAAAGGAAAAATAAAATGTGTCTGTGAAACACAAACAACTCTTTGGCAAGAGAAGTGACATTAATTTTTATATTAACATTTGGTGGATTTTTTTACACTGATACAAATTCAAATAAGGGTTTTAGTACAAGTAATTAAAGTATGTGTGAATGAAAATTTGAATTTTCAATCAAATAAGGGTTTTAGTACAAGTAATTAAAGTATGTGTGAATGAAAATTTGAATTTTCAATCAAATAAGGTAGAAAACTTTGAGGAAAAAGTTGAAAATTTTCTTCATGATTTCAATAGCTATCCTTGCCCAAGACAATAAATCATGCTATGATTCATTATGGTAATAAGTTTATTGCCAAAGCCCCGCAAAAAAAAGCCTGGTTTTATCTTTTGAGAAAGATATGTAGGCCCTAAATGTAAAGAGGCGATTCCTCTTTTCCTTCAATGTTTTCTAAGCTTTGACATACAAATTTTTCATCATCTGCAACATTTCTACTTTTCTACTGCCATCATGAACTAAAATTTCAATGTTTGGGAAATGGTTAGTTTGGTTAGATTTTTATCATCTTTTTACTTTGGTTGACAAAATGCTAATAATACAGTCTAACTTGTCTCAAGCAAATCAACCATTAATCCATTACCAGACCGCAAAATTTTGGACTGGTCCAAATTCAAAGATGTTGAAAACAACAATTTCACTTGAAAGAAATTTAAAATTTGTATTTGTTTTGAAGTCACAGTGTGTAATCAAACAGATTCTATGTGTGGGAATGGGTTAACTTGTCTCAAGAAAGAACCAAACCAAACATTGTAAGACAAGGAGCATTACAGATGATAACAAACCTGTATCTTGATCATCCATTAAATCTGTTTTGCTGTCAACCCTGGACGTCTTTCTGCCGAACAATGACAACTTCTTCTTCCTCTTAAAGCTCAGTCTGGATACACTACGAGGGATTCTACCACCTAAAGATTAGATATATAAGCAAGATGCATTAAAATTGTGATAAACAAAAATGCCTCTGCATAAAAATTGTCAAATGTCAGGATAGCCCTACATGACTCACCTGAGAGGGTCTCGAGACATACAACATGCCAAAATTTCAAGGCACTAAGGATTCTGGTAATGGGCCATGACAAAGCTTCATTTGGGAGAAGATTGTCTATGTTTTCATTTATCGTCATTTTCATTCGAAAATGTCGTAACTACAGATTGAATAAGCTGTATATAACATTTTCGAACGTGAAGGACATTATTTTATCATGCTATTGTGTCAACATTGACCTGATATCAGCTGTCCGATAACATTAAGTTATATCAGTCACTTATTTTTAGAACTAATTTGCATACTCTCGCGAGATCTCATTGGAACTACTTTCCAAACCTCGCCAATTCAAAATTGTAAAATTTATTGGGCCTTCATGAATTCATAACTCGTTGCATATAATTTGACTTGTAAAAATTGACTGGTGTGACACCAATGATCTAAAATTAGACCAAGACATAAACAGTTGTGACATCGTCACATGTGACGTCATACTATGTATTTGTGTAGAGCAGATTTGTGTTTTTAGTATGTTGACGTTTCAGTGGTGACATTTTCAAGTTTGTTTTTGTGAATTTACAAGTAAATACCAACTACATTAGCATTCGAGAATAGAAGATTTATTTAGTGATATAAAAGGCTTTTACAAACAATGTTTTGTGAAGTGTAGATTATATTGTGTTGAGAAAAGTGAAACTGACATACATGTCCCATAGGAAAGAATGACAAAGCATAATAAATGTGTGTGTGAAGATTCTTGACTCAAGCCGAAAGTTCTGTCATTGAATAACCAATATAAAGGTACGTTCTGAACATTGCTTTATGTTTTATTTGTTCTTCAGTTGTTTTATCATTTTCTGCATATGCATATTTTGGAATTGAAAGCTTGTCGCACAAATTACAAGATAATTACTCGTACATGACGATAGCCTAATATTTTACTACTGATCCGCCATCAATGCCGATCCAAATCTGTTTCGAAGCGACGATAAATGTACGGACATTGGAGTTCAGTTGTGTACACAAAAATTTCTATAAAATGCAAATGAAGTCAACTGCAATATTCACAATTCTTTGAATTCAAACATTGCCGTGTAAATGACTAGTGAAATTAGATCTATATTCATCGGAAGCCGACATTTTGATTTCATACTGCTGTGTGATTTTTTTCGTTGCGCAATAATTTATACGTTAAAAATCTTAGAATAACCCCAAATTACGTGTTAAATAAGCTATTTTTATTTATTTATTATGATTTTCGATGATAGATCTAGCATGATAAATATAATAACATGTAAGTGCCTGGTGATATCAAAGTTATCTGGCTCGGCTGGTAGAAATTATCATGACTCGGCAGAGCCTCGTCATGATAAATTCTCCCAACCTCGCCAGATAACTTTGATATCACAAGACACTAACATGTTATTATATATATCTCAATGTGAAATTGATGAATCCACAAAAAGGGCTGATTTTTCAGTTATAATTTCAAGTCACTGGTAGAGATCATAGAGACCAAGCTACATACAAAGTTTCAAAGCTCTAAGCATTATTGTTTAAAGAGTTAAAATGATCTAACAAGAGCTGTCCGAAGACAGCGCGCTCGACTTTCTAAGTTACTTAGTATAAAGGGGGCATAACTCCAAATATAGTGGAGCCAGGGTCATGGGCCCTGGTAGTAAGGTAGAGGGTGTGATGGTGAATAAGTATTCCAAGTTTGGGTTGAATCCCTTTGATAGTATGGAAGTTATTGATGTTTGAAAAACTTTAACCTTTGTTGCAACGCCAACGCCGACGCCCGGGTGACAGTATGAGCTCTCATTTTCTTCGAAAAGTCGAGCTAAAAAAGGGTTAGGTAAATAAATTGCAGGGGGATTTATAAACAGACAATCTCACCATCTGCCATTTGATCCAGTTTCTTTCTCTTGATTTCATCTGTTGGTTCATCCATACTGTTGTCTTCTGCCACTTTCAAAAATACCTGGAATACAAAACAAGAACTCAAGTTAATGATAATCCCCAAAATATCTTATGTGCGTTCCTTAGAGCAAGTTTTTATGAGCCTCAATGAGATTGTTAAGATCTCTAATCAGGATGTATTGTGCAACTCAATAGAAATCTTCTGAAAATGTTTGCCCTATCAACAATAAAATTTCAAACTTTTGTTGTAGATCTACATAATTTATACTTTGTATGCTGCATGTAGTTCTTATATTTTACAGAAACCAACAAAACATTCATATCGGAAGATACTGACATGTCAGACGATAGTGCCTCGGACAGAGCAGGGGTAAATATTCGGGAATGAACAAACTCTCCCATTCCTGTAATAGTGTTGTAATCCACATGCCCTTTCACTTTGGATCAGTCAAGAACTTTGTTAGAGTGAAATGTTTAACCCCTTCAAAAACAAGACCTGATTTTTACATCCTGTACATGAACGGTATGGGAAAACATGAAGGCAAAAGAAGACTCCTTTTGCCTTAATATTTTCTGTGATATATCATACACTAATTTTATTTTTTATCAACATCCATTTTGTCATCTGTAGCAGTATTTGAAGTGGACTACCCTATAATTTTGTCATTTGGGTAAAATGTTTAACCCTTTCCACAACAAGACCTGGTTTTGACGCCCCAATTAGAAAAGACTTGGGAAAACATTGAAACAAAAGAAGAAACTGCTAATGACCAGCATTTTCTCCTTTTGTCTCAATATTTTCTTTGTCATATTTTACACAAATTCTATCTTCAATAATATCCATATTGTCATTTGTCAATTGGATCACCCTAAAATGTTACCGTTTGGGAAAGGCTTAATTTTGAGCTATAATACAATGTACTGAAACTAAACACAAACTTTTGAATGAATTTGATTTGATTGGATTGAATGATGCAGCCAAGGTCATATGGAAACAGGACCTCGGCTTAAAGTCTCGTCTGAATGGTTTACAAGTTAAACAAAATTAACTGGTGAGAAATATAAACAAACCCCTACCTCTTCCAAGCTAGTGTCAGAAATTCCGAAACTTGATATTCCTAGATCGTCATGTGTCTGTTCTAGTTCCAGGAAAAGTCGTTCAAAATCCATCCTAGACTGGGCGTCATCTGGCAGCTGGTAGCACAATTCTGTCATATTATCCTCTACAAGACGGGCACCAGGGATGAACTTCTGAATGAAGGCTGTCGTCTTTTTTACCGAGAAACCTGAAAGTTGAACGATAAATTGTTAAAACATTATTAAGAATCAGTACCATATTCACAATCTAAATTAGATCCACACTTTATTAGAATTTAAGCAGAATTTGGTACTTCTGTGTATAACATTAAGCAGATACATCTATAAAACTTTCTCCACAATTAGTGATAATTTACACACTTTGTCAACATAGAATAATATCGAAAACAATCACATCATTTGATTGGTAAGTAAATGCCTTTACTGACAGCTATGTTTAGTTTACCCTTTCCCAAACAAGACCTGGTTTAGACGTCCCTAATAGAAATGACTTGGGAAAACATTGAAACAAAAGAAGAAACTGCTGATAACCAGCAACCTCAATATTTTCTGTGCTATTTTGTACAGAAATCCTATCTTTAATTTCATCCATTTTGTTGTCCGCATTGTCTTTCAAATTGGACAACCCTAAAATTTCTTCGTTAGGGAAAGGGTTAATTACCAGCAGGATATGAGGCCGATTCAGATGGAGGTGTTGGAGGATCACTTTCAGATTTACCGTCACCGTAACCCTCATCTTCATTCTCGATTGTTGGCTGAAATATGTACAATAAGATGTGTTTGTGAAACTTGAATGCCCCTGAAATGGCCAATGTTAAGTTTTCGGAAAGATAGATGGAGAGAAAGACAGATGGACAGACTGACAGACACAAGTAAAACAATATGCATCCAATCTTTTGATACAGGGGCATGAAAATATCTAATAAACTGCTTAGTAAGTTTGACTTATAAACTCTTTTTTATACAGAATTTATTCAAGCTGATAGAATACAGAAGGTCAGACTGCACATAAGTGCAGGCTGATCTTGCTCTATTTGGCAAGCCAAAGGGACAGGAATATTCAGGGATCAGCAAAATAATGATAATACATTGAAGGTTGACAATTATCTATATACATCATATTCTAAATTTGTTATTTCAAATCCAAACCCCATGTTGTTGGTACTCATTTGAATCGTCTCAATGAGACGATTCCAATGAGTACCAATAACATAGGTTTTGATCAATAAATGAAATTTGACTTTTTTTTAAATCCTCCACCCGATGTTTTATATAGCTTTATATACTCACCAGTACACTAGTAATAGTTCTAGTACTGCCAGCAGACATGGGTCTGTCTAGATTAGCCAACTGTTTCTGTAATATTTCATCTTCGTTTACATCGACGTCGGATCTCACCAGGGTCAGATAGTACCCGTTACCATAGCGATTCTTGAGGAACAAACTAGAACCCACGCAACACAGTTTGCCTTGTGAGATGATAGCTATACGATCTCCCAAAACATCAGCCTCATCCATGTGGTGGGTGGATAAAATGATTGTACGACCTGCAATAAGACAAAGATAATAACCGTTACCATAACGATTCTTCAGGAATAAACTAGAACCGACACAACACAGTTTGCCTTGTGATATGATGGCTATACGATCTCCCAAAACATCAGCCTCATCCATGTGGTGGGTGGATAAAATGATTGTACGACCTGCAATAAGACAAAGATAATAACCGTTACCATAACGATTCTTCAGGAATAAACTAGAACCGACACAACACAGTTTGCCTTGTGATATGATGGCTATACGATCTCCCAAAACATCAGCCTCATCCATGTGGTGGGTGGATAAAATGATTGTACGACCTGGAATAAAGCAAGTATCTTGATGATCAGTACATGCAAAATGTTGATTAAATTTGTTATATCTTAATTTTACTTGAACTTATTGCTTTCTCAAGTGATTTTTAAACACAAATTCTGATTGGTTTTTGGCCATATTTTCCATTACCTAGTCCTATGTACATGATTACTGTAAACCAGGAAATGGTTTCGCGCTTTTTAAGTTAGCGTCTTTCGCGTGTGGGTGTGATCCGCGAACTCATAACGCCGCGAATAGGCTACTTTCAATAAAAACGCGAACTTTAATCGCTTTGGTAGTTTTTGTTTCGGGAAAACCTATGGGGAGATGTTTTACATTGTGTTTGTTAGACATGTATGTTACTATGTAAACAAGCGAAATAACTTTTTCATAACAATGTGTAAGTGAAAAGTTTCTTTATCTTAGACTACTTTCGTTTTTATCTAAAAATGCATAGATCTTGTGACATATTGAAAAACACGACACGAATGCCAAGTATGATAGCAAACGTCGATTGACGTTTAAAACCTCGTAACTGTAGATTGAATTAGCCACAGCTACAAGGTTTGAATCGTCCGTCGATGATATTGAATAAGGAATGATTTTCGCGGGCTCGTGTGCTAAAAATAGATTTCTGATGGGAAATCCCTCAACAACGTTTGCCGGGTACCAGTCTAATATTTTGTTTATCGGTCATGAATCGGACAATTTTTTCGTGACAGTGTTAGCGAAAAATTATCATTTTCAAGCGAGATATTAGTCGATCATAGATAATGCAGGCGGGAACTAAAACTACGAAACATTGCGCATATTCAACATGCAATATTGATTCCAGATACGGAGACAGACCAGAAATGACAAACTTTTTTCTTCAGATTCCTCGGCAGCTTAAACAGAAAAAACATCGAAAAGTCTAAAAGTAAAGTAGCTATGATCATGAAACTTCGCGGGTAGATAGATCTCACCAAGGAGGAGTGCAACGTACAATGAGCATAACTCTACCTTGTGTATTTTATGAGTTATTGCCCTCTGTTGTATGCCTAGTGAAAGCCTATGGGGGTATCAAATCACATTCAGCGACAAATTCTAGTTTTTTCCTTATAAATCCTTTCCTAAACAAGACCGGTTTTGACGTCCCCAACAGAAAAGTATTGGGAAAACATTGAGACAAAAGAAGAAAATGATGATCGACCAAATTGAAAAGACCTGCACAGCAAACAAAATGAGTGTGAATAACTTCTTTGGATATTGATGATCATTCTACTTTTGCCTTGATATTTTCCCGGACATAAAACGCTAAAAGAATTCACACCCGTTTTGTCATCTGCAGACTTTTTTCAATTTGGCCCAACATGACATTTGGCGTTTTGGAAAGGGTAAGCGAGTACACACGAGCGGCACGGCGAATCTAAGGCAGGACCGTATGTGTAAACATTACTTGTCAACTAGTTATTTCATAGTTACCTATCTTAAAAAGTACACGACAGTGCAGCAACCTTCTCAACTCTTAATTATAATGTTTCTCAACAAATGATTACGGTAATCCACCTGATCCAGCTCTTAGAACGTCATCTTCAGCAAGTTGATCGTGGAAAAACTTCGCGAGATTCACAGCCATATATTTGTACGATAGAGGATTCCCAATCTATTTTTAGACCAGTGAGGCGTGACGATGACGTATTTGTTTAAACGAAAAACCGACTCCTATTAAACGTTCACTATCGCTTCTCGATCCTATAGGTAAAGAGGTGTGAAGTTAATGTACACTCAAATTCTAAGTATTGTGTTACAAACTGTAATCCAGTGTAGAGCAATGTCGGGTTATTTCGACCATCGGGAATTATCGACCATTTACTGTTTTGATAACCATTTCCTTCATATGATCTCATTAGATTTCATTATAACTTAAAAATTCGACACAATGCATCTTTACCAAGTATCATGTCTTCATTTCTACCCAAAATCAGGCTTTTTTATAGGAATTTTAACCATTCACTGCAAGAGGCACATGAACGTAATTTACAAAATGGCCGTCTTATCGGGTGAGTTAAGAGCTATGTTCATTGAAAAAATGGATTTTTATGATATAGCGCTTTGTATTTTTCCATTTCATTTATCAAAACAAGTGCCAAATTGAATTTCTCACCTCTCTAACTTTGTCTGATGACTATATAAGCTGTCTGACCTTAGATACATGGGTGGTCGGTAACTGCCACTAACATTTATGGAGTGCGGGTGTTACCGACCAAAGAAGTGCCCTTCTTCCTATAACTATGTTCAGAGGTCGGTAACACACACAATTGAAAGGCATTTTTTGAATATGGCTGACAGTCTACGATGTTAGAACAAAAGTCAACCCATTTCATCTTCCACGTGGTTTGAACCTCCAATGGTCGATAATACCCCACACTCTTCCGATCAGTCATTGTTGTTCAGTTTATTACTAAACAACCTCCCTAGAAGTAATCAATCGTTTGTAAAAGCGATAACCTCTGCATAGAGATGACGGATCTTACACCCGTACATCAACTTTTAAACTATAAATAACATTTTGGGTAAATGGTCGATAACTGCCACACTGGTCGATAACAGACTGCTCAAGGTCATCTTATAAAAACATTGGTACTTTATTACATTTCAAAGATATATGGTCGGTAACACACGCAATCCAAAGCCAATATTTGAATCTCGGTGACAGTCAATGATGTTAGGAGGACAGTCAGCCGGTTTCACCCGTAACATGATTTGAACCTTAAGTGGTCGATAATACCCGTTGTTGCTCTACTATAAAGTGTGAAATAAAACAATAGGTCGATTGACACTTACTTCGATCAAACTGTCAATGGCGACTAAAATATCGTAAATACAGATTGAACAATGCTGCAGTTACGAGATTCTCGTCAATCACTCATACCCAAAGGCGATGACCGATAGTCAGTCATAATTCAATATGTTATTATTCGATTCTCCATATTATTCAACTTTTCAATTTTTGTTTTGTTTCGCACGATTCGCGGACAGCATTGGTCCGCGAATTTAAAACGCCGCGAACAAGTACGATAGCATGAAAACGCAAACATTTCTTGACGCGAACTTATCCTGGTTTACAGTATATAACTAACAGAAAGCAGTAAGCAATCAATTTCTTCATTTCCAACAATGTTTTCTACCAACAAAGAGCCCAAAAAGTAAAAGTTTGTCGTCTGGTGATGAGTTAAAGATACATACCTTGTTTGAGTTTCAGCAATAGCTGCCAGATGGCTCTCCTTGCATAAGGGTCTACACCCGCTGTTGGCTCATCCAGGATTACTGTTTTAGAATTACCAACAAACGCGATGGCTACAGACAGCTTTCTCTTCATACCACCTGAAGATTGAGAAAAATAATTAAATGCAAAATCTGGAAAGAGAGCCCTGGTGGCATTTGAGACCAACATGGATTTAGATCAGCCTGTGCATATGCACTACCATAAGATATTAGTAAATTTTGTTAGGATTGTACTTAGACACATGCTGATCGGCAAAATATGGGAGCCTCAAGAAACAATAAAAGCATACTTTATAATTTAGAACAATAAATGAATACATCTAAAGTAAGAATTATGTAATGGACATCTTACCAATTTCCCTTTACTCTCAAAATGGTTGACTCATGTGTTTGTACTCTCCATCGATTTTTTTACATTTTGAATAAATATTATGAACATTATCTCGTCATCAAGTAAACAATTCACTGTCCATTTTAGACGGGAATAAAATGCAATATTCTTAAAGAATATTCCCTGTTATGGTAAAATTTTAGCTGCCTTTTTTCTAAGTTTTATACATGCATTCCCAGTATATTACCTGATAGATTGCATGACATTTCCTTTCGTTTATGAGGCAGTCCCACATCCCTGATCATTTGTTCCATCTCAACCTTGACATCTTTAGAGCTGGCTCCCTTCAGTCTCGCATAGAACCATAAATGTTCATCTACAGTCAACCTGTAATAAATCAAAATATGATAATGTATTTATGAACATAATGATACCAACTTCCTTCTACTTTTGATCAAACAAATATTTCTGTAGAATACCATTGGTAAGTTTTTTCTTAAATTTGTGATATTGTATTTACAGACATTTAATTTGAAAATGGCTTAGAAAACATAATTTAACACTCTAAGTGGAAAGTCTTAAGACCAATCATGCAGATTTTAGCCCAAAACACATGATTCTCTAAATTGAAATCAATTAGTGCATTGTAATGGGAACCATCTTTAGACAGAAGAATGCTATATGTAATCTAGGATTTAACCCTTTCCCAAATGGCAAAATTTTAGGGTGGTCAAATTCAAAAACTGCCACAAATGACAATAAGGAAGGTATTGAAGATATAATTTGTGTAAAATATGGCATAGAAAACATTGAGACAAAAGGAGAAACTGCTGGTTATCAGCAGTTTCTTCTTTTGTTTCAATGTTTTCCCAAGTCTTTCCTTTCAGGGGCGTCAAAACCAGGTCTTGTTTGGGAAAGGGATAAAAGAGTAAGACTTACTGATCAAAGAGTACATTATGCTGTGGACAGGTCCCCAGACTATGTCTAATCTGGTCCATATCTACTCGTATATCGTTACCATGGATATAAGCTGTACCTTCTGTAGGGGGAAATAACCCTGTCAGTATGGACCTGAAAATAGCGGAGAGAGTCAGAGTGATGAATTGTCAAGTCGCAGAATTTTTACTGTCAGTAAAAACTAAATCGCCAATATAAACTATTTCTTCCGTTCATGTAGTCCAGCCCTAATGAGATTCAAGTGATGTCTGAATCTTTCAGACGATGTCGTAGTCATCTAGCGGTGGAAAGTTTTGTTTTTTTAACTTGTTATATGTCAGGTATATATAGAATATGGACAACATCGCATGAAAGATTCTGATATCACAAAAATCTTGTTAGGGGTGGAATACCTAAAGAGCAGTTACTATGCACAACCAAAACTTTATCAGATACTAGTATCTTTGTTGATATTAGCAAAACAAGTAAGATTAAATCATAAAGAATACTAAATCCTGTCAAATTTTATAATGGTTTAAATCATGTCTTGTAACAAATATGGATCTAGACTTAATGATATTTGTCATCAATTTTAATAAAATTAGATGCGAAGACAAAAGCAAAATAATATATAACACTATGCTCCTTTTTTATTGAAAACAATAATATGTAGCTGTAAACAAGCTGTAGTTACAAGTTTTTTGAAGAAAGCAAAGATACATACATGGTTGTTGTTTTCCCTGCACCATTATGACCCAAGAAGGACGTAATCTGGTCCTCGTAAAAGTTCAGTGTGAGACCATCGACTGCTAGTTTCTTGCTGGACGAGTACATCTTCTTCAGATTCCGTACAGCCACACCAACATTCTTGTCTGCTGGCTCTTTCTCTACGTTCTCTGCATCTACAAATATGAATCACTGACTCATCAAGTACTTCTAAATAAATGTTTATGTCATGGTAAGCAGCTAGTATTTTCAATTCAACCAATTACCATATGACAAAATTTTAAGTTTGTCGAAATATTGAAAGAAGTTGCAAGAACAATGTGATAATATTTCAAATTCTTTTGATATTTTGGGTAGAAAACATTTTTGAAATTGAAGAAATTGCTTCCAACAACAAATTTAGTTTTCCACCTTTTTCAGTAGCATTTCAGTCTTATCCTAGCAGCTGCAGCACATAACCATGGATTCCTATCATTTCTCTACCAGTACTACCACAGAATCCTTTCTGAGACTCCAGCTGCTCATACCATTCAAGTTTGCCTTTATTCACCAATTGACCAAACGCCGATTGTCAATCAAAAACATCGATTAGCCAATGGACGATCAGAAAAATGTCATGCCCCAATTGTTCTTCGTTGCACGTGTTATTGTATCCATTTATCGACTGATTATCAAAACAATCGTCCAGCCAATGGCAAAGAATTTTGTGCTAATAATAGACTAGGTTTGCCGTTATGTTTTGATAAACCGTCAGTGTTGTTACAAAATCTCGTAACAACGGCTTGAATCAAGCCGTAGTTACGAGATTTTATAACAACACCTTCGAAATACTATTTTGTTTGTCCGAATTTACATCATGATTAACTGGATTAAATCGTTCCCTATTAACGATCACATCCCCATTGTTTGTCTTAAATTATATGTTGGGCGGAGCAATCTGTAGATTGGCGTTTGGTCAATTGGTCCATGACATTGAATTCAGACAGATGGAAAGATAATTACATTGTTTGGAATACATTCAGGGAAAATGAGAAACTCACCAGTGCCATTGTACGTTGAATTCTATTGCTCTATCAATAAAATATTTAACATTACCGTCAGTTTACCTGCTACTTCCATACCAATGAGACTTGGTCATGAGAAATGAAAATTCAAGATCATTATAAAAATCAAACACTGTTAGGGAAAGCACTGTGGTAAAGAGAAAAACTCACCCGTTCCATTATAAGTGAGTTCCATGGCTCCACCACTTATGTCATTACCATCAGTCTTGCTACTTGTTCCACACCAAAAGGACTTGGTGACGGGGAAATAGAACGGCTTGGGAATACCATATTGACCTGAAAATAGGCACCAGCATATTACAGTCAAGTGATCTCTTCTGTATTTCTTTTATCAATGTGAAGATTTTAACTTAAACATTGTAAATATCTTAGGCTTGAGGTAGGCTAGTCCACCCCAGATGAGATTCACCCAACAACGGAATATTTTGGGCAACATCATTAACAACAGGCAATGGAAAGTGACAATTTTTCATATCTCAAAACATGTCCATATGGATCAGATATGTTATGAATGTTTACGGAGTTGCATGCATATTTGGAAAGTGTATTCTTCTGTGGTAATTTGTTTAAACATAATCTAAGCAATTCTATTCCTAAAAACTTAATGAATGAATTGGTCAAAAGTAAACCATACCTGGGAACACTGCCTCTATGTACCAAGTAAGCATCCCATACAAGATGGCATCCATAATCATCATGAAGATGCAGTCCATCATGTTAAAGTTGTCGTCCGTGACGGGGCTCTCGCCAAAATTGTCCCACTGTAGACCGATAGCCTGTTCCTCCCACAGCGCTATAAAGTTACACCCGTAACCAAATGCAACATTTGACGATATACTCTGTGGATTGAAAAGGAAAGTTATATCTGATATGTAAGATAAATTCCATTTGTATACACCTTTCACTCCCAAGTTTCATATTTAACTTGCAAGGATTATCTTCAACTTAACTTAGAATTATCTTATTCAAAGGTGGTAATGTTAAATTGGTAATAGGGCCTACACAGGACTGACAAATTGACAATATTCCCTATAATTTTGAAAATGTAAAGAAGGTTACATTTGGGCAAGGATCAACAATGCATTCTAAAGCAAACACTCACCACGGCCATTTTGGTACTGCGTGTCAACACATCGTCAAACTGCAGCATCAACATGTAGGGGAGATAACCCATGAAGTAAATAAATCCCGCGCAGCAGGCTGCCATATTGGGACGTGAGAAAAATACACTGATCAGGAAACATTTCATGATGGTTACGATGGAAAACACAGTCATGAAGAATAAGATACAGCTGGGGTCAGAATACTCCAGGACTCCACCGACCTGTAGATAATTAGATGTAAAATGTTATGTACTCTATGTAGGTGGCCATGTTGGGATGAGAGATGGTCGCCACAGAAAACACAGTCATAAAGAATAGGATACAGCTGGGGTCAGAATACTCCAGGACTCCTCCAACCTGTAGATAATTAGATGTAAAATGTTATGTAATCTATGTAGGCGGCCATGTTGGGATGAGAGATGGTCGCCACGGAAAACACAGTCATGAAGAATAGGATATAGCTGGGGTCAGAATACTCCAAGACTCCTCCAACTTGTAGATAATTAGATGTAAAATGTTATGTAATCTAAGTAGGCGGCCATGTTGGGATGAGAGATGGTCGCCACAGAAAACACAGTCATGAAGAATAGGATACAGCTGGGGTCAGAATACTCCAGGACTCCTCCTACCTGTAAAATGTTAGTTTAACATGTATTCATTGTATTGATTAGTTGAATAATTACAAGACAAATGTTATTTTTTGCTACCTGTAATCTCTATTGTTTTGAATTTTGTGATTTAGAAAAACTTTGAAATGATAGAGGTGTAATTTTTGCTTTCAAATTAAATCACTCAAACTTTTAATTATCAGCTTTTAACTCATTACAAGTCGGCAAAATCTTTGACTTCAAAAATGTTGCAGAGAACAATTTTAAATGAATGAAATTTGACAATTTTGGTCACAATGGGTAGAAAACCTTGTTTGAAATGAAGCATTTTCTTCATTATCCACAATATTTTCCTAAGCCTTTTATTTTGTAAGGCATTAAATAGCGTTAATAATGGAAATAGGTTAAGCATACCTTCAGCAACAGCACAAGCAGTAGAACAGTAGCAAACATCAGCACAAAGGCGTTGATGAACCAGGCCAGCCAATGCACACCATTACCCAGTCCCATAATCTTCATCACCTCCTTCAGACGACGATCTTTCTCGTAAACGATACTCTTACACAACATCGCTGTCGTCAACAACCAGGCTAGCACCATGAATAACGGCAACATTCGTGAGATCGCATAGATAAACCTGTCAAGAAGATACGATGGATTTACAGAACTCTTATTTTTGTACATTTTTTATTACATGTCATATACAGTCAAGGGACATAATTATTCGCCACCCTGCTGATTTTTGCATAAATTTTACGCATAATTTCAGACTAAAACTGATGCTAAATCCTCATTTTCTTACACACCACACAATATTTGGTATTATTTAAAAGTATAACCAATTGCGGACAAATTATGTATAAAAAACATTTTTCAAATGGTTCAGAGACATGGTTGCTAGGCAACTTAAGAAAATCGGTGAAAATTTCTGACCAGCCTCCATAACATTGTTGCCATCGTAACATATGTTTCACTAAAGATATGATTTAATGAAAAATCAATCTACAATAGGTAAACTAATTAACTTTTATGTTTGTTGCAATATCCATAGAGTTTCCTTTGAGAGACAAATGTTTGAAATTTTATTTTCGTTGCAAAAATACCAAAAATGCAAAATTAACATAGGAGTGAATGGAGCGTTGCATTTTTCTGTGGTAACTTGGTCAAATAAAATTGTAGTACTTTGTAAGTAGCCAACCAATCTCATGAAAAATTTGCCACTTTTATATCTAGTATGTTGTGCATATTTACAATTGCTCAGTTATCAAAAAAGTCACTATCTGTTGCCAAAATTTTCTAAGCTATATTGTACCCGAATGTTGTCTTCTTTAACACCAATTTTGTCGTCTATATCAGCTTTCAAGTTGAACTTCTGAAGAATTTGGTGGTTTGGGAAGGGGTTAAATACAATTTTTCAGTTATTCATAACAATATTTTGTTATCAGAAACTCATACAAAATCAGACTGTTCCAAATATATAAGTACTTGTTTGGGAAAGGTTTTTAAACAGTAGTGTTTTTTTCTGGCTACATAGACTGTTTCTCTTTTTTGTTTTTTTCTAAATGTGTGTGTGTTTTTTTTTTGTTTGCCTTCGGCTATGGCTCACGGTGGATGGCCTGGCATGGTATCTCTATCGATAAGCTAGGGATGCTCTGCCGGGTCAGAAATCGTGAGCTATATCTATTTATTGTCTGTTGTTGTTCTTTTCTTGTGCTATACAATATGAACATATCGTCGATGTGGGGTCGGGAATCTCGTAGTTACCGGTTATAAAAGCTGCGGCTGCGAGGTTTCTGACCTCCCATCGACACTATACTTTTTTTTTTTACATGCGAGGAGTGTTCATACCGTTTCTGGCTATTAAAGCCGTACATTCCGACCGGTGTCAAAACTCCTCGCATTCGCAGTAACAATATCAATAGACAACTAAAGTATTTTCTTGTAATTCGCACTATTTACGTAGTGACTGAGATTGATTTTGTTTTTGTAATAAAACGTACATGTTAAGGAACAAAGAAAATACAAAAGAGTTAGTGCCTTCCCTTGAGATTTCTTCTCTTTTTTTCGATATAGAAGATAACTCATGTGGGATAAATCAGTGCATAAACAACTCCTTCAGTAACTCAAAATGTTTTTATTCACTTAGATCTATACACAAGATCTATTATCCTTGACTATGTAAAAATCTCCAAAAAAATCTTCCGTTATTTTTTGTTTTCGATTTCTGATGGAAGATTTTTTTATAACAAGATATTAAGATACTAGAATTCTAATTAAAAAACAATGCAAAATCAAATATTTCAACAAAGTCTCTCAACTTTGAAAATTATTTCTTTTAAATTCGAAACTTAAAAACCCATAGTTTTTTTTATTTTATTTTATATCAGCGCTGTTCTTTCATTAAACCTCCCTACTACAGCTTGTTATTTTCTAGAATAATTTCATACTATATCTATTAAATTCGTTTCTGTTTTTTTTAAGTGCTTTTCCCCTTTATATCAACTGTATCAAACTTGAATATATTAAACTTCAGTTTTTGTCAGTGCTAGATATCCACAATTTACGCAACCCGATTCCTGATCTACGCTTTAATGTAATTTTATTGGCGTGTTCATGTGTATTGTACAGAAGCTTATTATTTACATGTTATTGTGTAATTTCTTTTATGTATAATCAAAATTGTCAGTGGCGGAGATATATTAAAATGGGTTTCAAGATCCTAATGAGTTGCAGTCTATAAAGCTTCTAAATGTTTGTCAATTTTGTATTATTTTTGCGATTATAAGCCAAATATGAACCTTTGTCTTTTTAGGTGACGTAAAACCCATTCCTTGTTCTGATATGTGTTAAGAAAACTATTATGTAACTTGATATTTATCGTTGGTGGGGAGTCAAAGGCTCGTAACTACAGCTTGACAAAGCTGAGGTTGCGAGGTTTTGATCCCCCACCGGCGTTTTGAAGTCTTTGGCTTTCTTTTGAAATTTTAAATTATTCCTACATTGGTGCAGAGCTGCTGTATGTACATATAGAACTTAAATGTAGTTACAGTGGTTTCTCTCACAAATAGATATTATAGATTACTACAACAGCAATATGGTCAATGTGATTATTCATACCGCAACTCTTTCCAAAACAACAGAATTTTTAAATGGTAAAGTTTGGTGGATTCGTCAAAACTAGAAAAAAAGAAAGAAAAAGGCTTTCCAAAGCATTTTTCTTCGAGAGATGAAAAAACCAAAAGTTGTTTCAGGAAAGTTTCTTAACCCATTACCAGACGGCGAAAAAAGACTGATCCAAATTTAAAGATGTTGTAGACGGCACGATTTAGCAAATGGATTATTTTTACATTATTTGTCTTTCTCGGCGGAAATCATTATGGTGAATGAGGAGAGTGATTGTATCAAGTAGTTTTTCTTCTTTATCCACGATGTTTTCTAAAGACTTATCTTGTAAGGAGTCAAAAAATAATTCTGTGGTAATTGGTTATATGCGAAATGACACCTTTTTCTTAAATTCATGTTATATGTAGATTTGTAACTGTACGATATGTTTCAAACTTTGCATGCTTTAAAAATGTCAAAAACATACCATTTCATGTACAAATGTTTAACTCATTACCAGGCGATAAAATTTAAAACTGGTCCAAATTCAAAGATGTTGGATACAACAAACCCATGTTAAGTAAAATTTACATTTTTCGTCTGTTTAGGTAGAAAACATGGTGAGAAATGAAGAAACAGATTTTTTCCACGACGATTTTTTTTTCCAAAACCTTCATTGTAATAGAAGTCTAAAGGCGTCACTGTGTGGTAATGAATTTAAGCATTTAATGCAATCCTGGTATGTTTTAGGTTGGGATAAAGGCCTGCACAAAGAATGAAGTACAATCATTGGCTAGATCGTTTGATCATTTCCAGTAACATAGGAAACTTAACGGTTTTTTGTTTTGTTTTGTTTTCTTACTTATTTTACATAGGAACTATCTAGTGTGACTCGATAGACTCGTATGTATTTAATTAATTCGTGTGGTATACCTAAACCCATTCCCAAACAAGACCTGGTTTTGACGTCCCTAATAGAAAAGGCTTGGGAAAACATTGAGACAAAAGAAGAAACAGCAGTTTCTCCTTTGGTCTCAATATTTCCTATACCGTATTCTACACAAATTCTATCTTTAATAACTTCCATTTTGTCATTTGTGGCATTTTTTTGAAGTGGATCACCCTAAAAATTTGGTGTTTGGGAAAGGGTTAATACGTAAGGAATCCTGGCCCATTTTATCTCTTTCTCGTACGAAATCATTTTGAACCTATTTCAAAGTTAGGCAGAGGCATAGGCCTACAACTTGAACAGTATTATTTGGAAAATCAAATTAAATACAGTTCAAGAGCTTAGTGATTCTCGAAATAACGAAAACCAATACGCTTTGATTCCAAATATTTTCTCAAAAAAAATATATATATGATGTAACATGCTCAAAATTTGATTTTATGAAATGGTAGGGATTTCTTCTTTCTGAACACCCTTTTACACTTCAGCTTTTTTCGGAAATAAAACAAACCCGACATATTCTTTCTTTGAAAATACTACATAGATATGTCAGATAAATTTATTCTTATTGTCGCGGAGGCATAAATGTGTTGCGATTGCAGATTAATTTCTGGTAATCGCGGCACTTTTGTGACTCAGCAATATAGATAAATGAGATGATTGTTATAGATATCAAGTCATTTATGACCATCAGCATTTTTTGTTTATACTTTTGTTTATTATTTTGTACTTTTTTTTTGTTCTTATGTTTGTGTTATTTGTAATTTCGTTTTTTAGGGCATTCATTCACCACAAAAAAGAAAAATCCGCGTTTTTTGATGATAGATTTTGCACAGAGAATTATGACAAATGGGCGATCAGAGTAAAGATATTCGAATAATGTCATACAACTGCAGAGGTCTCCACTGTACGAAAAAACGTTCTCTAGTTTTTCACCACCTACAAAATATGAAGTACAACGTATATTGTTTGCAAGATACACATTTTACTTCTGATATGTACAATACTTTGTATTCTGAATGGGGATCCGATTTTGTTTTTAGTTGCCATACCTCCCAGAGCAGAGGTGTAGCAATCTTTTTTAAAGATGTAGATTTTAAAATCCATGAACTTATAAAAGATCCTAGTGGAAACTTTATTATAGTAGATTTGTCTCTTGAAGATAAAAGGCTTACTTTAGTTTCAATCTATGGACCAAATAATGACAGTCCTGAATTCTACTTAAACATTTTTGAGCAAATCGACAAATTGGAAAACGACAATTATCTTATTTGTGGGGACTTTAACTTAGTGCAAAATCCTGATCTAGATTATGCCAATTACAAATATGTAAATAATAAAAACGCTAGAAATACGCTGTTAGAAAATATTACAAGTAGATTATTAGTAGACCCATTTAGAGAACAAAATCCGTCAGTCAAACTTTTTACATGGCGTAGACAAAATCCTATACAACAAGCAAGGTTAGATTTTTTTCTTTTATCTCCAACTCTTTTAAATAGCGTAACAAACTCGTCAATTAAACATAGTTTTAAGTCTGATCACTCAATAATAGATTTAAAATTACGTTTTAACTTCTTCGAATATTGCTCTGGTTTGTGGAAACATAATAATTCACTCTTAAAAGATATAGATTATGTTAATACCATTAATGATAAAATAGATGAAGTAATAGAACAGTATGCGCTTCCAGTTTATAGTCGGGAATCTATTTCTGAAATACCTAGTAATGAATTACAATTTGTAATAAACGACCAACTTCTTTTAGATACCCTCCTTATGGAAATTAGGGGAAAAGCGATCTCTTACGCTTCATACAAAAACAAACAAAAGCGAAATCGTCAAAAGGAAATTATTAACGAAATCCTAAACATTGAACAAAACTTAAACGAACAAAGCTTAGATAAACTCGCCTCTTTAAAAACAGAATTGGACCAACTCGTTGAAGAAAAGCTTAAGGGTTCTGTTCTTCGCTCAAAGATTAAATGGAGCATTGACGGAGAGAAACCGACAAAATATTTTTGCCATTTAGAAAAGTTCAACTCAGCCACAAAAACTGTCCATAAGATTACAAAAGAAAATGGAGATGTAATTGTTAAGCAAAATGAAATTTTAGTTGAAATTAAACAGTTTTATGAAAATTTATACAAAAAAAGAGACAGCCATTCTACTACAGACAATTTTGAAGATTTTTGCAAAGATCTTAATATCCCAGCTTTAGATGATCAACAATCAAATTCTATTGAAGGGGAAATTACTCTTCAAGAAGCTTCCAAAGTATTGAAAAACATGAAAAACAATCGTAGTCCAGGTACGTCTGGCTTCGGTGCTGACTTTTACAAGGTGTTTTGGAGAAAATTAGGATTCTTAGTTGTTCGTGCTTTAAATGAGGCCTTTCATGAAAACAAGATATCTGAAACACAAACTCAAGGGTTAATAACATGCATCCCCAAAGGTGATAAACCAAGACAATTCCTTAAAAACTGGCGTCCAATAACTTTACTTAATACGATTTACAAAATAGGAACAGGCTGTATAGCAAATAGAATTAAACAATTTTTGCCATTCTTAATCAATGAGGACCAGACTGGATTTATAAAGGGAAGATACATAGGTGAAAATATTAGACTGATTTATGATTTAATGCATTACACGGAAGAACGAGACATTCCAGGAATTCTACTTTTAATCGATTTTGAAAAAGCTTTTGATTCGTTATCGTGGTCCTGTGTAAACCAAACTTTAAAGGTGTTTAATTACGGAGAATCTATACAAAAATGGTTCAACATTTTTTATAAAGATGCAAAGTCGACAGTTACTCAATGTGGATTCCTCTCAGATTTTTTTAACGTAGAGCGTGGATGTCGCCAAGGCGACCCATTGTCATGTTATATTTTTATTCTCTGTGCAGAACTATTGTCAATAAAAATTCGAGCTAATCCGAAAATCAAAGGCATTACTATAAATGACAATGTATTTAAACTCTCACAATTTGCAGATGATACAAGCATCATACTTGATGGATCTAGCGAGTCCTTGAATGAAACGCTGTATGTTCTTTCTAAATTCTCTGCAATTTCCGGTTTAAACGTAAATTTTGAAAAAACAAAAGTCATTTGGATTGGAAAAAAGAAATACAGTACAGATACTATCAAAACAAGATGGAAATTAACTTGGAACGAACATGATTTCAAAATGCTTGGAATACACTTTCACGTTGACTTAAACAAGATGACAGAACTAAATTATAATGCCAAACTAGCTGAAATAGAAGACACACTAAGAAAATGGAAAAGACGAAATTTAACTCCACTAGGAAAAATTACAGTAATCAAAAGTCTAATTATCTCGAAATTAAACCATTTATTTTTAACTTTACCATTCAAAAGCGAAGTTAATTTCGAAAAAATTAAACAACTTGTACTAAATTTCATTTGGAACGGACCGTCAAAAGTGAAGCACTCAATAGCCACAAAAGATTACTCTGAGGGGGGCTTAAAAATGCTTAATTTAGAAGTTTTTATAAAAGCTTTAAAAATTACTTGGATACGACGTCTTATGGGCGACGATAACAAATGGTCAAGAATTATTAAAGAAAATATAAAGATTATAGACTTTCCTTTTTTCGGAAGTGATTATTTTTTTCAACTTTCAACAACAATCTCAAACAAGTTTTGGTCAGAAATATTTTTATACTATTCGTTTTTTATTGAAAAAATGTCCATACCAGCAAAAATAAGTGAGTGTCCTCTTTTTTTCAACAAATGCATTAAAGTAGCAGGGAAAAGTGTATTCAATAAAACATGGTATAAAGCAGGTATTTGTTGTATTGGCGATATGTTTAATAATGAAAATTCAATAATGAGATATGCCGAATTTACAGAAAAATATAACATACAAACAAACTTCTTGACTTACATGGGTATCAAAAGAGCCTTAGAACATTATCTTAAAGAATTGAATGTAGAAATTCAAACACTTCACAAGGTTGACAAACCGTTTTGCCCTCCTATACTTTATCTCGTATTAAAAGACAAAAAAGGTTGCAAATCTATCTATCAGAATTTAAATTCAAATAACATAAAGGCGACGTGTACCAAAACTTGGTCGAGAAAGATCGATATAAATTACGATGAAAATATGTGGAAAACAATTTTTATACTGCCGTTCACTCTAATTTCGGATACTAATATAAGTTGGTTCCAATATAGAATTATCCATCGTATTCTTGGTACAAATGATTTTTTATTCAAAATAAAGTATATAGCGAACTCTAACTGTACTTTTTGCAAAAATTTTCCTGAAACAATCGAGCATTTATTCTGGCATTGTGTAAATACAAAAGCATTGATAAACATCTTTCTACTGTCAAATTCAAATATATATGTCGATCTTGACATTAATAAAATGATTTTCGGTTATGTAAATTCAACAGACAAAGTTAAAAATCTGATTCTTATGCTATTTAAGATGTACATATTCAAATGCAGAAATACAACCACTTACCCATCCATTCGTGGTCTAAAATTATATCTTCTTTCCAAATACCAAATCTTCAAAGGTACAGCAGTTCAGCAAACTAAACTAAATAGGTTTTTGGCGGAATGGAACAGATATGTTGTATTTTTCAATCATTAAAGTGACATTTCACATTTATTTCATCTTTTAAAAGTAGTTCTGGATGCAAAGATTGTTTATTCTAATGCGTAGAAATGCTATCACTTTTTAGAAGTTGTTTTTAGAAGTTGTTTTTTATAAGCGAAAAATACACATTTAAAGTTGAGACAAAAATGACAAATTCTATATAAATCTAAACTGTTGTCCACAACAATTTGTTAAATTTTAGCACAAAAATATGTATTTCTCGTAAACGGTCAAATATTTTGGCTTGAAATTTTCAGAATTTTCAGAAAGATGCTCTTTCAGATAGAATAAAAGTAAAATGTGTGTAAAAACAATTCTGAAATGTCACTTTAAATGCCTTTGATATTACCGTAAACAAATACAAGCTCTTTTTTTCTGGTAAACGTATGAATGAATGCCCCTTTCTTGCGATTTTTTGTTTTGTGTTTCCTTTCATTTTCTTTTCGCATATTTGTTCATTAATCAAATTTATGAATTCGAGGGTGTGTAGTGCATTGTTTCCCCCAATGTTAAACAGTGTTTTTTGTAACAATGCATTCTAAACAAAGCCTTCTTTCTATACAGTAATTTCATACAGTTCAATCATAGTATGAGTATATTCCAACAAAAAGATGATGCAGATGACAAAGCTAATGTCACAAATTCCAGGAGAATTTTATAGGAATACACAAAACCGTAAAGGATATTGACAGAGAATGACATAATACTATTTAAATTGGTTTTTATCTTTGTCTGTCAATGATTTCCCGAAATTGTCTCTTATTCAGGTAATGGTCTTATCATATTCACTATTGTTAAAATGTTTTCATAACCATTGATATAATTGTAGATGTAGCATTGTGGAAATAATGTGGTATACTTGTGTAAAATTTGGATGAATAAAGTGTGGAAAAAAAAAAAAAAAAAAAAAAAAAAAACTATCTGTTGCCATGGCAACGGATTTTCGGAGGATTGGCAGAAATTTTCACTGATTTTCTTATGTTGCCCAGCAACCGTGTCTTTGGGAAATTCCAAAAGAAATTTTAAGCAAACTTTATCCGGTAATGGTTATACTTTTGAGTCATATCTAAGGTTTTCTGCTAAGTGAAAGAATAAAGTTTCTGTGACAGTTCTAGTCCAGAAAATTACTTAATCTTTCAATGAAAAATAGGTGGGTGACGAATAATTATGTCCCATGAGTGTATCTACATGGGCTATCAAGCATGAATCAGCTAATGAAATGTGTGACCTTGAAAGATGATTTTGTCTTTGGGAAACACATGTAAATGCATAGAAAAGGTCTTACTACAGGGAATGAATTTGACAACCACAACATGCAGGGTCCGGTTTCATCAAAAGATTTTAGACGTATTTTTGACTTACCGATGTCTTAAATATTGCTTAAAACAACGATCGCATAACCCATGTTTTGATAGATTGGCGATATGCGTTTCTTGCCCTGATTTTGTCGTAAGACACCGGTAAGTCAAAAATACGTCTTAAATATTTTGACAAAACAGGCCCCAGGAGTCTAAATATAGTGTGACAAATATTGATGCAGATCAGTTTTTTTTTTGTGGTTTTATTGAGGGTTTTACCCCGTTTTCAAATGCTATGGTCATATCGCTGTGGCTGGAGCACCTAACCATGGATTCCTGTTGTTTCTCATACCAGCATTTACCACAACACCCTAACCGAGCCTCCAGCTGTTGCCCACATAGGTTCACGATATCAAACCATTGATGGGTAACATTTTGTCAGAAAGGGTATAAGCCCCGGCCGGGTATCGAACCCGAGGCCTCTCAAGTGAGAGGCAGATGCGCTACCAACTGCAGGAACACCCAAATTTTTGGCCTCATTGGAAAAGGCTAAGAACCACTTATTGCAAACAGTAAGTCATGCAGGATTTCAAGATCAAAGACATTAACTGTACAGATAGAACGACACAATGTACAAAGGAATATATCAAGGCTTTTCAACAAAAACCAGCTGCAGTTACAAGGTTTTCATTGAAAAGCAACAATATTTTGAGAATAAGAAATTTTTGAGTGAAGAATAACTCTGTCCTGGATGACAAAACTGGACATCTAATTGGTAACTTTTTTGTTAGTAAAGAAATTCTAAGAAATTTTACAAACAGTTTTCGTGATATTTATGATTATGTAGTGCTTTATTCACACAAACAATATTAAAAGCTTAAACACAATGTTATTTAACCCTTTCCCAAACAAGAATGAGTCTTGACAGCCCCATTAGCCGTAGAAAATGCCTTGGAAAACCTCAAATTCAAAGAGAAAAATGCTTATTATCAGCATTTTCTACTTTCATACCAAAATTTACTATGCGAAACTGCAAACAACTCCTTTTCAACACAAATTGTGCCATCTGTAACAGCTTTCAAATTATGCAACCCTAAAACAGTTTCAACCCTTTTATCAATTCCAATTCAAAAGGCACTGTAGACAACAAAATGGAAGTTGATATTAAAAGATAGGATTTCATTTGTGTACAATAAACCACAGAGTTTATTTAGGCAAAAGCACAAACACTGTTCATCCTTCTCTTGTCTTAAAGTTTTCCTAAGCCTTTTGAATTAAGAATATCAAAATCATTGCTCATTTGGGAAAGGGTTATAAAAGCTGAAAGAAAAATAGCAAAGATCTCTAAATCATATTGATGCATGTAGAGAACAACAATATTACAGCTGGGAATCAAGCGACACAATAAATTGCAGAAAACAGAAAGGGAAATATGAAAGAAAATTCATAATATTGTTAAAAGATTCAAACTTAATAAATCACAATATTTATACATGCAGAAATGTAATGCTTAAATCTGCGAAATAAACATAAAGTTTCTTTGTTTTTCTCCAGGTCTTCAAACTTAAAATGCATTTTCAGTGAACAATTTCAAATCTTCAGAAAGATTTTAGGTTAATTTTTCAACCAACACAAACAATCCATCAACGGGGAAGAAGGATAGCTTGATTCATTACACCTGATTCCCCACAAAATATTTAGGGGTCATCAAAACCAGGTACTGGTTGGTGAAAGGTTTGGTACAAACAAACACTTAAAGCAATTTTCGCATACTCATAGACTATGATAATTCAAAATTTCAGAATGTAGCAGTGACTGCAGTGTTCAGAAAATTACTGATACATGGTAATGAAAAGAAAAGATTATTGTGCTAGTTTACAATAACTATCAGAAATGCTGAAATATTGTGAAATAAAATAATTATCTAGTGTGTCAATCAATTTTCTCATTTGCAAAACAAATGTTAGGAGGAATAATTTACATGTCATGAGAGTTGTTCAACACAATACTACACATCACAAAAATTCATCAAATATTACAGAAACAAAGAGAAAATTAATATCAAATAAAACACAAGTATCTGGTGTTGTATGCAACACATAAAGTCCCCTACCGGCTTCACATTGACTCAATATGGTAATCAATAATAGATTAAGATGAACAAGTCATCAAAATAATTGTCAAACATATGAAATGTTATGCCCAAAATTTCGGAAATATATATATGGAGGTGATTAATACTGCTGCATCACCACCCTGACTAACATGGCTTATAAATTTTTTTACATTTTAAAACAGGTTTCATCAAGTTAGCTTGCTTAGTTATTAAGTTATTGCAGGATCCATTTTTTGCCATATTTTCACTATTTCCGTTACCATAGCAACCACACTTTTCGTCAAAGAACAAAGATAAAATGATGTGCATAATCTACACATTGCCATCTAGTCATATACCAAGTCTCATCAAATTAGCTTGCTTACTTATTAACTTATCGCAGGATCCAATATTTTTTGCCATATTTTCACTATTTCCGTAACCATAGCAACAACAATTTTAGTCTAAAAACAAAAATAAAATGATGTGCATAATCTACACATTGCCATATAGTCATATACCAAGTCTCATCAAACTAGCTTGCTTAGTTATTATCTTATCGCAGGATCCCATTTTTGGCCATATTTTCACTATTTCTGTAACCATAGCAACCTCAATTTAAGTCGAAAAACAAAAATAAAATTATGTGCATAATCTACACATTGCCATCTAGTCATATACCAACTTTCATCAAAAACCCTTGCTTAGTTATTAAGTTATCACGGGATCCAGATTTGAGCGGACAGACGGACGGACAGATGGACGGACGGACAGACGGATGGACAGACGGAGGGCAAACCTATAGTCCCCTCCGGTGTGAACACCGGTAGGGGACTAATAACATATTCATTGTTTGTGAAGTGCTCAAAATGCAGGGTGAATTAATCATAATAATACAAATGGATGATTTCTGTTCTACAAGCATGGCTGACCTAGGTTTAATCTCTCAAAGCTGCAGGATCAGGAAAGGCCCATTATGATTGATGTGAAACAAAAAGATAATGATTTCGGATAAGAGGTATTTCACAACATTGTATTCAGCTTTTAATCAAAGTAACAGATCAGACAATTTTCCATTTGTTCATTCAAAATTCAAACCCTATGCAGTGGATACTCATTTGAATCATCTCAAGGAGACGATTTCTAATGAATACCTAAACATTAGAGTTTTTGTTGAACAACAAGACATTTTGTCTTTTAAAAAGCAAATGCCCCCTTTTTATTTAATTATTTATGTCTATTTCTTGAACGATAATGAACTTGTGGTAAAGGGGTCATTCTTTTATCTTACTCAAATACCAGTATAAGGCTTATTTATTTTGTAAATAGCAAATGACTCATTACAAAACTATCAAATCCTATACGGTGGGTCTAAAATATGATATATATGCCTAGCAAGTGATTTCTACCTCTTATCTAAGGATGTGAAAAATAAAGGTAAGTCTACGACAATAAATTATTGTATGGGCAAATCAATGAATTTTTCTGATACATGAATGTGCCGGCAACGACTTTGGTTGAGAGCTATGCAAATCATTGGAAAAGTCTTTTGACAATTTACAGTAAGTCTGCTGCCTACAAATATTAGCTATCCATACAGGTTCACATTCCTCTGTTGCACATACAATTCAGCCTAGACGTTACCCCTAAATAAACATATATGAAACTAGACTATGAGAAAGAAAACACAATGAATGAAGGGACTCACGTATCCTCAATATAACAAGGATAGGGGAACTGTTGGGTAAAAATGCCCACACCGGGACGGCTGCCCCCTATCCCAGTATGCAGTTTGATGATCGAGTGCTCGATCATGTCCTGGATATATACAAAACCTCCTAAGAAATACTTTAAATCCGGGAATGGACGTCGTCGAGGCCCGAACCTGTAATATCTGTGAGGAAAACAATAAAAGATCTGACTGAATGTTTTGTTCATGCATTTTATAACAGAGTTCCAGATCAGCAAGGGATGTTTTGAACGTTCATTTTCACTAGTTGGACAAAATTCTATCACGTTGGACAATCATGTGATACAATATTTTCAAAAAAACTTCAATAATTTTGTAATTACTGGACCGATTTGAATTCGCTTTGAAGCAGAGAATGTGGGCAGATGTCACGCATTAGATGGAAGTGGTTGATTTTTGAAAAATCAACTGATAAAAAAGTTATTGAAGATAAACCAAAATTTTGGTTTATCTTCAATAACTTTTTTATCAGTTGATTTTTAAAAAATCCAACACATTCAGCTTATTCCTGGCATTTTCCCACCTTCTCTGCTTCAAACCGAATTCAAATTGGTCAAATATTAAAAAAGATATTGAAGATTATCGAAAATTCACATGAGTCACATGATTATACACCGTGTCTATATAGACTTTGTCACTATCATAGTCATTCCGGCCCTGTATAGCTGGTCATAAAAAGAATCAATGTCAAAACTTCCCAGCCAATCTGGAGCTCCGTTATCGTCTATTTTATCACAACACTTACTTATCTTCCGTGTAACAAGGGAACGGAAATTGTTGTGAGAATATCCCGACCCCCGGCTTCGTGTCCCCCACCCCCGTGTGAAGTTTTATTATAGCGTGTTCGACCATGTCCTGAATGTACACGAACCCGTACATAAAGTACTTTAACTGCCATGGCTGTCGTCTTGGCCCTGGACGTGGATATCTGTAACATTCATAATTATCAAAATGATTCTTATAAAGCATGATATTACTTATAAAATCGCCAAAATATTTTTCGTTAAAAAAGAACAAAAACATAATCATACAACTAATGGCAAATTACCACGAAAACTTTCAACCCACTCCCGCATGATGAGGCCTTTTGATGTTCCTTAAGATAAAGGATTTTGGAAAACATTGTGGAAAATGAAGAAATTGCTTGTTACAAGCAATTTCTTCATATCCCACAATGTTTTCTACCCAAAAAACACCTAAAATATTTAAATTTCATTCACATGAAATTGTCATCTGCAACATCTTTGAATTTGGGCCAGTCTAAAATTTTGTCCCCAGCTGTCATCTTGGCCCTGTACGAGGATATCTGTAACAGTAATACTTATCAAAATGATACACTTGTAAAATTCATAAGAAATTTCATATGGGAATATAAAGCATGATTGATATTATTGTAAAATCTTTACCTTTTTTTTTTTAAATTTATGACAAAGTAGAACTTGAAAATATACATCACTTAAAGTGGTCAATAATCAAAAACAACTAAGACATTTCTGCTATTCAAAAGACTAAACAAATTTGTTCAGCATCTTTTCATATCTTTCAAGATATTTTCTTAACCCTTTTGAAAATGACTCATTTTATTAGTTGTCCCATTTCAGAGCTGCCGCTGTCAACAAATTAAATGCTTATAAAGATACAATTTCCATACAAAATAGCTGAGATAAATGCCAACATTTTCTTCTTTAGCCTAAATGTTTTCCAAATCTTGTTTAATAACAGACATCCAAATCAGGTCTTGTTTGGTAGAGGGTTAATTTACCCTTAAGCAGGCACTTAACCCTTTCCCAAACAAGATCTGGTTTTACGTCCCTAATAGAACAGGCTTGAAAAAACATTAAAACAAAAGAAGAAACTGCTGATAACCAGCAGTTTCTCCTTTTGTCTCAATATTTTTTATTCCATATTTTACACAAATCCTATCAATAATCCATTACCAAACGACAAAATTTTGACTTGTCCAAATTCAAAGATGTTGCAGACGACAACTTAAAATGATTGGAAAAATACATTTTTTCATCTTTTTGTATAAAAAATATTGTGGAAAATGAAGAAATTGCTTGTCGCAATTTCTTCATTTTCCACAGTGTTTTCCATAGTAAGTTTCTTGTGGGGAGTCCAAAAGAGTCACTGTGTGGTAATGGGTTAATAACATCCATTTTGTCATTTGTGGTAGTTTTTGAAGTGGACCACCTTAAAATTTTGTGGTTTGGGAAAGGGTTAAAATAATATGAAGACAAACTAGACTGGTAAAAGTATAAAATAAAAGTCTATACAGACTTGTTCTTCATCAAATTAATCAAAATGTTCATTGTTTTTACAAACCTTCCTTGAAAATCAAAAAGGAAAGGATAAAGAACTTTCTAATTATCCCTTTCCAAAACAGCACATTTTTAGAATGCTCCAATTTGAAAGCTGTTGCAAGTGACATGTTGATTCCGATAACATTTATTTACAATGTAGCATAGGAAATATTGAGGCAAAAGGAGAATATCGTCTGTGTAAATGCAAAACCTCGTATGTCGATTCCTGCGATTTTCAAAGTACAAAATTGTGTGCCCAGTTTAAAAAATTCTCGCAGGTTTTGAGATATTTATACTGATCAGTATTAATGACACATTATTTGTGAACAGTATGTCAAAATTTAAAGTAAAACATTTTAGTTTGAGAAAAGTTATTACACTTTTTTCCCTCCCCTTTGAAATTTTCAAAAAACGAGATACGAGGTTTTGCATTTACAACGACGATATGTTGATTATCAGTATTTTCATCTACTGCCTCAATATTTTTGAAACGTACTAGGATTGCAAAAATGTGTCACAATTCGAAAAAGGATTATATACCTAATATGTGAAAGATCATTGGCTATTCCTTGCTGTCAATCAAACTATTGATACAGTTTTCGAGACCAGGCCGCGGTTTCTCGAAAACTAGAAAGACCTGAAGGTCTTGAGTCGCTCCACAGGCCTGAATTTCTTGTGGTTTACAGTTACTATATAAAAAATTTGACAAATTTATCTAAATGCTTAAACCGGTATATTTTTAAATTCTTGTGATTCTTAGAGCAGAAACAAAGTAAAGAGAAGCAATTATGTGGTCAAAGAGAAAAGAAGGTAAATGATTGACTAATATTTTGGAGATTTTTAGAGTGATGATAAAGTTGAAAACTGTCATTATGCCAAATTCAAGGGCACATAATTCAATATGTGAGTTAATAATTGTGGTAGACTAAGGGAAGTAACTTTTGATAGGAGCAATTTAAAGTTCAGTAAGAGTTGTTTTTCTTTATGATAATTAGTTCAAGAAGTTGCCATTGTGCATGTAACATAGTGGTCATGAAAATAAAGATACATTCTGATCTAAAAATATGATTTTGACTTGATAATTTATGTCTTGAACACCACAATAATCAAGCTGAATATCAAACTATAGCAAGATCTTATGGTCTGTCCAAATTTTGTCAGTATTAATCTATATATGTGGCCACAAAAGTGAAAAAAAGTGTCGAAAACTGAAATTTTGTCCATTTCTAGGGCACATAACTCAGATTGTAGCAATGCAATCATCCTGAAAATTACACAAAAGCAAGATCTTATTGTCAACAAGATTCTGTCCAAATATCATCTTGATTGGTTAACAATTATGGTTGTTAGAGTGAAAACAAAGTCAAAAATTGAAATTTTGTCCAATTCAAGGGCACATAACTCATGATGTAAAATTCCGATCAAGCTGAAAATTAGACACAGGCAGGATATTATGCTTATATATATTCTGTCCAAGTTTTGTCTTGATTGGTTGATATTTGTAGATTTTAGATAAAAAATAAAGTCAAAACCAGCTATTTTTGACATTCAAGGGCAGATAACTCAGATTATTCTGGTTCGATCAAAATTCTTTGAAGGAATCTGAGAAAGGGTCACCCAAGGATCATTCCTGTGAAGTTTGGTTGAAATCCATCCAGTAGTTTCCGAGAAGAAGATTTTTAAAGAAAAAGTTTACGGACGCACGGACGGACGGACGCACGGACGGACGCACGACGGACACACCGCCATGACAATAGCCCGCTGGCCTGAAAGGCCAGTGGAGCTAAAAAAACTTAAGTACATACTCATGAGAACATGCTCAACTTCAAAGGAATACTCTCCAGTGTTGAAGGGTATTTGATTGAAGTTCATGTGGATTTCCTGCGATTTGAGCACGGTGCTCAGATTTGAGCATGAGAAGGTACTTAAGTATTTTCGAGAAACCGAGGCCTAATGTAATATGTACATAAGCTACTTAAAGCTTCTATAGGCCCTTTATTTCTTTTTTTTGTGAGAAGAGGCAGTAAGTTTTACCTCACTGCAACCCACTCCATACAGCTGGGTAGACTGGGGCTGACAATGAAGTGTCTTACCCAAAGACACACCGGGCTACAAGTCGAGTGCGCTAACCACTGCACCATTCCGGCTGTCAATCATGATTAACCAATCACATGACTGTTTTATTCCCATGTCTTCAACAACACTTGACATTAATATTGTTATCTCACATTTTAGTGCTAATTAACCCTTTCCCAAACAAGACCTGGTTTTGATGTCCCTAATAGACAAGGTTTGGGAAAATATTGAGGCAAACAAAGAAACGGTTGATAACCAGCAGTTTCCCTTCTAACTCAATATTTTTTGGCTATATCTAACACAATTTCAATCTTTTATAACATCCGTTTTGTCATCTGCAGCAGCTTTTGAATTGGACCTGGCAGCAGCTTTTGAATTGGACCTGCTAAAAATTTTGTTCTTTGGTAAAGGGTTAACCAATCACATGACTGTTTTATTCCCATGTCTTCAACAACACTTGACATTAATATTGTTATCTCACATTTTAGTGCTAATTAACCCTTTCCCAAACAAGACCTGGTTTTGATGTCCCTAATAGACAAGGTTTGGGAAAATATTGAGGCAAACAAAGAAACGGTTGATAACCAGCAGTTTCCCTTCTAACTCAATATTTTTTGGCTATATCAAACACAATTTCAATCTTTTATAACATCCGTTTTGTCATCTGCAGCAGCTTTTGAATTTGACCTGGCAGCAGCTTTTGAATTGGACCTGCCAAAAATTTTGTCCTTTGGTAAAGGGTTAACCAATCACATGACTCTTTTATTCCCATGTCTTCAACAACACTTGATATTAATATAGTTGTCTCATATTTTAGTGCTAATTAACCCTTTCCCAAACAAGACCTGGTTTTGATGTCCCTGATAGAATAGTCTTGGGAAAACATTGAGGCAAAAGAAGAAACTGCTGATAACCAGCAGTTTCTCCTTTTGTCTCAATATTTTCTGTGCCATATTTAACACAATCCTATCTTTAATAACATCCATTTTGTCATTTGTGGCAGTTTTTGAAGTGGATCACCCTAAATTTTTGTTGTTTGGGAAAGGGTTAATTGATATATGGGGTTTATCACCTCTTTCAAGTGATATGGTCATATTGTGGCTGGTGGAGCACCTAACAAAGGATTCTTATTGTTTCTCTCACCAGTATTACCACAACATTCTTCCTGGGTCTCCAGCTGCTTGCCAATATAGGTTTATAATTATCCAACTACTGGTGCGAGACAAGCCTAAATTGGATTTCGCTAGCCTAAACTGACAAAGCATAAATCTCTCCCAAACTATGACTAACTTTATAGACATAAAATAAGACCCATCATGCTAAAAGGGACCTTATGGGAAGTGTGAAAAATATTGACCATAGTCAGTCTGTGCAGTCCGCGCAGTCAGACTAGGGCCGACACTTTTCACTTTAATGTAATATTCTAAATCCGGAATATCTTACTATATGTTCATTTTTCGCATACAGGATCTGGTTGACTTGTGCTGAGTCTGACAAGTTTGTCAAAATGTGGATTTTTGGAGTTCAGATAAGGTCCCTTTTAGCGTGAAGGGTCAAATTTTAATTGATTTAGAAAACCTTAAGAGAGATGAAAATCCTGAAAATTATTGCAATTGCAGCAGCAACCAAAATCCTTGATATTATCAATACATGGTGTAGCAACCGCTAAATACCCAAACAAAACTAGCACTATGATAGCATCTTCATAAACAAAATGAATTCTCCAACAAAGAACAACTTCTTTTCAAATCAGAAAACATAAGTGGGAAGGATCGCTTCATTGGTATCTTTTTTTTTAAGAAATTCTTGAGGGAAAAGGAGAAAATGCTGGCCATCAGCATTTTCTTCTTATCCCTCAAGTGTTTCTAAATTTGTATCCGTAACCAGGCAATGACCTTTCAGAAAAGTGTAACCATTTTGTTGTTTATGAAAGGGAAACAGGGAAACACATGTAGTACATACTTGTCCATAAGCCGTTTAGGACTGTCGACTTTATCTGTAAAAATCTGATGTTATAAGATACATGTACATAAATTACTCGGGGGCCTGGACTGGCTGCATACAACAGTTTGGCTGCTATCCACAGGTGGCCGCTAACACAGTTTCGACTGTACATAAGTGGGTAGGGTATTTCACTAGCATTTTTTTTTAGAAATTCTTGAGGGAAAAGGGGAAAATGATGGTTATTAGCATTTTCATATTTTCCCTCAAGCGTTTCAAAATTTAGTGTTCAAAACTTAGCCTAGCAACATGGGGTCCATATTATCAACGATTGTACAATTATTTTTTGTGCAATTACATGTAACAACAAACCTGATTGGCCCAATTTTTCGTCCAATCATACGTTTCGTTACACAGTGATAATACGGGTCCCAAGCGATGCTGTTTTAGAAAAGTGTTAATCCTTTTATTCTTAACCCTTTCCCACAAAATTTTAGGTTGGTCCACTTAAAAAACTGCCATAAATGACAAAATGGATGTCATTAAATGTAAGATTTGTGTAAAATATGGCACGAAAACATTGAGACAAAAGGAGAACCTGCTGGTTATCAGCACTTTCTTCTTTTGTTTCAATGTTTTCCCAAGCCTTTCCTATTAGGGACATCAAAACCAGGTCTTGCTTGGGAAAGGGTTAATGAAATGGAAACCAAACACCTACTTGTCCATAACCCGTTTTGTGCTGTCAACCTTATCAACGTCCATCCTTATCTTGTACGATACGTGAGTGGGAAGGGTCGCTTCATTGGCGTTCGTAAACTCGATGGCGGCCCAAAACAAATCCTGCTCAATCAGTGATATTCCGTCTTTCATCATCTGACCTTGATCTTCATAACCAATAAACTTGTCAAAGTTGAAACACTGTAGAAAAGGAAAACCTGTGTTAATCTTTTCCCATACAATTATATTTCTATGACTGGTCCACGGACAAAATCAATTTGGCTTTGTTATTTGACATTGCATAGATAGGATAGAGGGAAAAAGTGAAATGCTGATTCTCAACATTATTATAAATCAATGAGGCTATGGAAAAGGGGGCCCTTCAGGCATTTAAGAAAGGTTCCAGGGGCCGTTTTACTAACGAACTTACGCAAGAATTCTTTGTAGATTTGAACGTAAGTTCAAATTATTTGCGTAAGTGAGTTTTACTAAAATGTTCGCAGCTAAGATTTGCGTAAGTTTTTGCGTAACTTTACGATAAAAAAAAGTTTGCGTAAGTTTTTTCGTAACGAATGCCAGTGCATCAATTTACCTTTAAAACGCCCCGTAATGCATGTTAAATGATTCAGAAAACTTAAAATAAAGCCTAATTATTGTCATTTCTTTTATCCTCGATTAAATTTCTTTAATGAGCCCCTGTGCACCCCAAAAATTTATCGTGTGTTGTAGTGACGTAATATATCGGCATATGCTGACCTCATTTACAAGAGCCGTCAGAGACGGACAATGCTCCCCGATTAAGGCATTGTCACAATAAATGTATGCCATGCAGAGCTAAGATTAAGCTAACAAACGTTAAGCCCCCTTTTTCCATGACATACTATTTAAACGCAAATTTCAAGTAGTTTATTGTCAAGGGCATCTGATTTGCTACTCAAATATGAAATTTCATCAAATTCTGACCATTAGACTATGAGAAATTAGAGAAAAACTGTATTTTACCTTAAGTCCCCTTTTCCCATGACGAGGCCTCAAATCCAAAAACTGGGAAAAGTACATCGGCATTATGTCATAGGGAGTTCACATGGTAAGTTTCATTTGATTTGGCCCAAGGGTTATAGAGAAATCGCTTCGGACGGACGGACGGACGGACGGACAGACGGACTGACGGACGGAATGGCGGACGGACGGACGGACGGACGGACAGACGAAGCGGCGACTATATGCTCTCCCTTCGGGGAGCATAATAACGTGTAAAACAACCGATGTAAACAGCATAGAAAAGAGTGGATTTTGTTGACAGGCAAGGATAGAGATGAATGGGTAGTCAACTTATTTCAAGGAAATGATAGGCCTGTATTATGAATCGAGGCCATTGTTATCTTTGGAATTTGCCACCTTACCAAACACAACATTTGACGATTTCTCGTGTAAAAATAATGGAAACTTCACTTGTACAAACACTATTCAAGGACAATTTGGACTGAGGAAACTTAGGAAAGTGATTGTGGAATTCTTTTTATCCGACAACCAAATGGATTATCGATGGTAGGTGTTATGTAGTTGTTAGAGTTTGATCCGTTTTCCTGTTCAAGTTTTGAACAAAATTAATGTTAAATTTGTTCTATGTTTCTAATCCCAGTCCACACTGACAACACACGCCCTGAGACACGGGCCCAGCCCAGACACAAATCGCTCAATTCCATGCTCATTTTTAGTTAACATTATTTCGCCAGTACTTGCAAATCGAAATTATGCTTTGAGATTTGAAATGAACATTCTTGAGGTTGACTTGAATGAACAGATAGCGGCAGCCTCGGTGCTTTACAAATGTTCACGGCCGAGTGCTTCACTCAATGCCTTGCAGGCCTGTTTCAGTATTTTGCAAGCTTTTTCCATTGTTTATCAACTTCTAAACGCTAGTAATGAATAAAAAACACTATACTGCAAAGATAACTTTACAGGATTCGTTATTTTTGTCGGAAAACTAAACCGAGATGAGAGCAAAAATGTCCGCCATTGTTGTTTTATTTTTAGAGTTACGACAATTTTTTTCTTGCGTTCAAAATTTTCTTACGATCGTTTAGTAAAACGCACTTAAGAATTTGCGTAAGTTATTTTTGAACGTAAAGTTACGCAAAAACTTACGCAAATCTTAGTAAAACGGTACCCAGATCATCTTTTCCATGAAATTTTCTAAAACCATTATCTTGTGGGCATCAAAATATGTCATTGTACGGAATGGGGTAACGATTGATCAGGTATAACGACAATAATTTAACCCTTTCTCATACAAGACCTGATTTTGACGTCCCTAGTCAAAAGGTTTGGGAAAAAAAGGAGGCAAAATAAGAAAATGCTGATAATCCGCAATTTCTCCTTTTGCCTCAATGTTTTCTAAGCAATAATATTAACAAATCTTACATCTAGTAACATCCATTTTGTCATCTGGAGCAGCTTTCAAATTGAACCAATCTCTATTTTTTTTTTTTTTTGGTAATGGGTTACTTCATACCTTGGAGTATGAAGAGACAGCGTCAAAGAAGGAATCTAGATAACCAATCGAATCTCTCCAATCATATTCCGTCATATTTGGTCCGTTATTCAAATACCGCTTCAAGAACGCACAGTAACTTCCTGTATAGTCTAATTCCGGAAAATTCCTTCGGATGACCGTTGACTCCACAAACGAGCAGAGATCGCTGTCGACGAGCGTACGTATCGTGTTGATATTGTCGCTGTTATTGAGGTAGTTGTAGAGTTCCGGAGAATATCGAGTCCAGTCATCAGCAAGACGTCCCACACTGTCTAATTCTCGGAAAAATTGTTGTGCCTGGAAAATTTTAAACAAAATTCTAAGCAAGCTACTTTTATAAAACAGATTCTTACATTAATGATGTGAACTAGAACTGTCGCAAAGTGGACGAATACCCCCCACTAGGGCCTTGTCACTGAAAAAGTGCTATCGGTCAAATGGTTCTTGACTTAGAGCATGGAAACGGATTTTAATGAAAGTCCAACTGTGACCTGGACCTTGGTGACCCCAAAACAATAGGGCACCTCTTTGGGTGATGGGCAACAACTGTGTAAAGTTTCTTGATCCTAGATCAAACAGTTCTCGAGTTAGAACACAGAAACCAAATTGTAAATTTTGACTATCCCCCCCCCCCCACTAAAAAGTTCAAAGTGGCATAACTCTAAAACTAATGACTGGATCAAGATGAAAATTGCAGGTGCACAACTTCATATGATAGGAAACATCCTGATAAAATTTCAGAAAAATTGGTCAAAAACTGTGGGAGGAGAAGAGGACACAAGATTATGTCCACGGATGGACGGACGGACGGACAGACGGACGGACAACCTGATTCCAGTATACCCCCCCCCCCCCCTAACTTTGTTGTGGGGGGTATAATTACTCAAAATCAACATTATTTGTACCAATAAACAACTTATATCATTCACAGCCATATAAAACAAGTGGTTTGTTTATAGATAGAGATTTGGGTTTTCCAGGGCCGAGGGAGATGCCCTCTTATCCATGGCTGTAAGAAAACATTGTGGGAAATGAAGAAATTGCTTGTTACAAGCACATGTAATTTTATCATTTTCCAAAATGTTTTCCAAAGCTGTTAATTGAGGAACAACAAAGAAGGAGAAAGAGTTGTCCCTTAACCCTTTCCCAAACAAGACCTGGTTTTGACATCCCTAGTAGAAATGGCTTGGGAAAACATTGAGCCAAAAGAAGAAAATGCTGATAATCAGCATTTTCTCCTGTCTGATAATCAGCATTTTCTCCTTTTGTCTCAATATTTTCCTAACTATATCACTCACAAATCCTATCGCTATTATCATCATTTTTGTCGTCTGCATCAGCTTTCAAATTGGATGACCCTGAAATTTTGTCACTTGGGCAAGATTGACTGTACTCACATTATATGTAATCTGCTCAGTGACCGGGTTTTTCGGGTAGTAAAGGATACATCCTCTGATGAAAGGCTTCACCTGTCTCCATAGAAACCTGGTAACTGACTCGCTGCTACTTAGGCTGGCAAATAAAGCTTGGCATTCCTCAGCTGTGAAAACAAACAACAAAAAAATATACAATGTATCAATATTTAGCTTAACCCCTTCCCAAATGACGAAATTTTGGGGTGATCCACTTTAAAAACTGCCAAAAATGACAAAATGGAAGGTATTAAAGATATAATTTGTGTAAAATATGGTATAGAAAATATTGAGACAAAAGGAGAAACTGCTGGTTATCAGCAGTTTCTTCTTTTGCCTCAATGTTTTCCCAAGCCTTTTCTATTAGGAACGTCAAAACCAGGTCTTGTTTGGTAAAGGGTTAAGGCCTGGTCACGTACACCATTCTGCGTCCACATCACGGACAGAAAACATCTAAAACAGGGGACTTGTGCAGTGTAACTTTGGATGTGATGTCTAACAGAAATAATTTAGTTGATATAGTAAATCACTCTTTTTCAATATTTTGGCCTTTCGTGGCATTTATCAAGATAAAAATAATGATAAATTGTGTCTTCCTAGTCCCTACATTCTTGTTTTGAATTAAATGCTTACGGTAATGTCATATTTTCTTATGGACAATAAAAGTCAGCATTAATCCAGAACATTTATACTAACTCGGTTCCTGTTGACATGGCCCCTTCAATGGTTCCTCTGTGCTCTGATTGGATGACGACTGAGTCGAGGCCGTCGTTGATTGTGTAGTCGGAATGGTCGGTGGAGGTGTTGTCATTGATGATGACGAAGATGGAAGTTCCGAATTGACAGGTCGTCTTTCAACCTCGTTCAGTCTCTCTGCTTGGTCTTCATCGATGGACAAAAATGTTCCCGATCTACCACAGAGTAATCGACCAAAGTCGTTAAGCGTGTTTCCCGTAAGGCCCTGTGTCGCACCAGATACTGTTTCCTCCGGAAAGAGTCTAGCGATTCTCTGGAACACAGCTTGTAGATCGTTGAATGGTTCTTCCCAGCTGTTGTCTGTTGCTAACTGTATAAGAGCAATCATCACTTAACTACCAAACAGTAAATTTTTTGGCTAATTCGAAGATGTTGCAGAAGACAATTTCAAGAGAATGAAACTTTGTCTATTTTTGGTAGAAAACATTGTGGGAAATGATGAAATTGCTTTCCAACAGCAATTTCTTCATTTTCCATGATGTTTTACAAAGCAATTATCTTGTGATGAGTCAGAAAGTCATTGTGTGGTAATAGCTTTAGAGAAGATCATCATTTTGAGCGAAGATCTGGAAAAAGGACCTTTACGGCATTTGAGACAAACATGGATCTAGATCAGTCTACGCTTACGCACAGTCTGATCAGGATCTGTGTTGTTCACTTATGACTTTATCAACTGAAAGACAGCAATTTGGATTTGTGACCCGTCACGCTAAAAAGGACCTTATAGGAAGTGTGAAAAATATCGACACTAGTCAGTCTGCGCAGTTGCGCAGCCAGACTAAGGCCAATGCTTTTCAGTTTTATGTAATTTTCTGAATCTGGAATGTTTACCCAATCTTGCAATTTGTCCATTTTTTACATACGATAACTGGTTTTCCATTGCGGGGTCTGTCATTGTCAAAAGTTGGATTTTTTTTACTTCTGACAGGGGTCTCTTTTGCCGTTATTGGGCCCCATTCCCAATGGCAAAAAGTATCTTTTTTTCCCAATTCTCTGGTGAAAATTCCCAATGAGGACCAAGAATGCCCCATGTTAAGATCATCTTCATTTACAAACATTTTGAAGATAGTTTTAGAGTAGATTCTTAAACAAGAGTATGTACAAATACATTTTACATCACTACAGTCTTATTTGCAGCTGAAACTGAGTGACAGTATGAAGGCAAACTTGTTAAAGTTTTTCCCAATTTAGGTAAAAAAGTCGCTATTTTTCCCAATTTCACTGGCCCCTGGCCTCAAACAAAAATTGGTAGAAAGACCCCTGTCTGATAAGGTCCCTGTTAGCATGATGGGTCACATTTTGATCAGGCTGCACTTTGGCAAACTCTAATTTGGAGACATGGTAGCTGATAATTTTTTTTTTACCCTTTCCCAAACGACAAAATTTTAGAGTAATCCACTTCAAAAGCTGTCACAAATGACAAAGTGGTATGTTATAAAAGATAATTTTGTGTAAAATATGACATAGAAAATATTGAGACAAAAGGAGAAACTGCTGGTTATCAGCAGTTTCTTCTTTTGTTTCAATGTTTTCTCAAGCCTTTCCTATAAGGGACGTCAAAACCAGGTCTTGTTTGGGAAAGGGTTAAGTTATTAAGTCAGCTTTTGAATTTTGCATAATTTATCCACAGCTCTTTCACAATCAGATGTATTGCATCATAATTTAGATTTAAACTATATATTTAACCCTTTCCCAAACAAGACCTGGTTTTGACGTCCCTAGAAGAAATGGCTTTGGAAAACATTGAAACAAAAGAAGAAACTGCTGATAACCAGCCGTTTCTCCTTTTGTCTCAATATTTTCTGAGCCATATTTTACACAAATCCTATCTTTGATAACATCTATTTTGTCATTTTTTACAGTTTTTGAAGCGGATCACCCTAAAATGTTGTCGTTTGGGAAAGGGTTAAATGAGTACCCACAACATAAGTTTTGATTAACAATTAATCATATTTTGCTTTTTTTACCCATTACCACACATTGACACATTCTGATGCAATACAAAATCTAGGCTTTGGAAAACATTGTGGAAAATGAAGAAATTGTTTGTGACAAGCAATTTCTTCATTTCCACAATATTTTCCAAACAAATACACCAAAAAATGCAAAATTCTATGCACATGAAATTGTTGTCTGCAATGTCTTTGACTTTGGAACGGTCCAAAATTTTGTCGTAAAACATACTTACATCAAAAGCTAGTCTTGTAAAAGTTTCTGTCAAGTTCCGGCCAGTATTGGACGAAGCTATGTTTCTGACCTAGAAATAAACAGGAGATGTTTGTAATACATGAGTGCCCCCTCAAGGATCTATTGTTGATGTTGCCATCGAAAGATGGAAGAAGTCTAATAAAAGCATCAGTGGCGGATCCAGAGGGGGTTCGGGGGGTTCAAACGAACCCCCCTCTGTAGCCCGATTATTTCATTTTCATGCAGAAATTCAGTCAAAATTGTGTAATACTTAAAAAACGAACCCCCCTTTTTGTAAAAACGAACCCCCCTCACAGAAATCCTGGATCCGCCACTGAACATTTATTAAGTATGAACATGAACAAGGGCAATAACTTAACCCTTTCCCAAACGACATAATTATTTGGTAGTCCAACTTGAAAGATGCGGCAGACGACAAATCAAAAGCTGATAAAAATAAAAAAAAAATGCACAATATAGCACCAAAAATATTGAGTCAAAAGCAGAAAATGCTGGTAATCAGCATTTTCTTCTTTTGTCTCAGTATTTTCCCAAGGCTTTTCTATCAGGGATGTCAAAACTCGGTCTTGTTTGGGAAAGGGTTAACATGATCCACAGTGTTCAGGGTCAGACACTAACTTTTTAAGCAGGTGTCCCGAATGCATAATTCAGCAAAATCAGGGACACTTCACTCTATAAAATGTAGAATTTCAGGGGTCCCTCCTTAAATTTTGGTGTCCTCGGGATCCCGGGACACTGTTAGTGTTGACCCCTGAGTGTTATGATCCTTGTGTACTGCACTTATCAATAATAAGTTCTATCCACCTATGAAGTTTCATCATTCTACTTTGCATACTTTTTAGAATTATTATGCTCTGGACAAGGTTTGGTCAACGGACCAAGCAACCATCCGACCATTACCATTAATCCATTACCAGACAACAAAATTTTCTTTTGTCTCAATGTTTTCCCAAGTCTCAGCGATTAGGGACGTCAAAACTTAGTTTAAACATTTTGTATGGGAAAGGGTTTATTCACTACTAGACTACAAAATTTAGACTGGGAAAAATTGTACAAACTTATGTATGACAATTTCTAATTGATGCACACTTAAAATTTTGTGGTGCTTCTTGGTAGAAAACATTGTAAGAAATGAAGAAATTGTTTGTTTAAGCATTCATAATTCTATTCTTTACCAAATTGTTAACCCATTGCCACATAATTATGACAGTTTTTGACACCCCAAAGATAAGTGGCTTGGAAAACATTTAATTTTTGGAACATGAAGTAATTGCTTCAATCTCCATAATTCTTTCTACCAAGAAAGGCCAAAAGATGTTAAATTTCATTCAACTGAAATTGTCGTCTGCAAAATGTTTCATATTGGACCAGCTGAAAAAAATTTGTTTAGTAAAGGGTTAACTTACCTCATCCAAAAATATTGTTTCATTAAAAGCGTCCACAAAATCGTTGACAAGGACATAAAAATTGTCTGGTGAGAGAGCACACAATTCTGCATGGACGTTGTCCAAGACAGTGCTGTTTGGGAAGTCGAAGATTTCCTTGAGCCGCGTCTCATTACACACTTCCTGCCTGATGAACGTGATCGTGTCGTTCTCTGACACATACTGTGCGGGTATCAAGGATTCCAGGATGTTGATCAGAGACGTGGAGTTAAGATCAGATACAAAAACCTAAAATAAAACAAGATGTGTTTGTGAAACACTAACGCCCCCAAACTGGCTATTTTCAAAAATGTTAAGTTTTCGGAGAGACAGACGGATAAATACGAGTAAAACAATATGCCCCTGATCTGTGGGGGAAAAATTTGTATGAGTCAGGATCTAGAAAAAATGTTCCTTTAGGTATTTGAGAACAACATGGATCCAGATTAGTCTGTGCATACACACAGTCTAATCAGCATCCAATGTTGGGCTCTTTTAGCTAATTCATGACCTGTAGAAACTGTACGAGATCAGGCACATGCTGGTCTTGAAACAAGATAACTATATCACAGAAATAGATGCTATGAAAAGGCCCTTCTCCATTTAATTAGCATATTATCCACATTTTCTTCTTTTACCTTGAAGTTCAGCAGTGTTTTTTCCAAGCTTTTTATACCATGGATGTCAAATTCAGGTCATGTTGTGGAAAAGACATGAAAAATTGCCTCACCCTTCTATCGAGTATATATACATGTATATAGCATCTATGAGCCAATCCACCATGTCAGACGTCCAGTTTGTTAACCCATTACCAGACTGCAAAATTCTAGTATGGTCTAAATTGACTGAGGTTGTAGACAACTTTTTGAATGTGCCGAGATTTTGAACTTTTATGCCTTTATGGGTAGAAACATTGTGGAAAATGAAGAAATTGCTTGTCACAAGCAATTTCTTCATTTTCAACAATGTTTTCAAAAGCTTTTCCTGTAAGCGTCAATATGTGTTAATGGGTAAAAGATCTTACTTGTGCGTGCAATACAGCACAGAAAACTTTCATGCGAAAGGAGAAAATTTCAAAAATTGCCTAACCCTTCTGTTAAGTATAGCATCTATGAGCCAGTCAACGACATCCGAAGTAAGATTCCAGTTCCGTGTTATATTCTGATCAAGAATCTGCTGCCGAACTTCGGTGGGATTTATGATTAAAGAATCCCCCAGGGTCAGATTACCTGTAATAAAATAAGGAGAAACAAAATAATTTTTTTCAATCAGTTACATCAAAACCAAGGCATGTTTAGAAAATGGTCAAAGAATATTCTAGTTAAAAGCAAAGGGTACTGCATGCTGTGAGCGTTCAAATATATTGGTGAAATAATCAACTATCTAGATAGTAGATTCAAAGGGTTGAATTCTGTGGTAAAATTTGGAATCTATTTGTTTTACTTCATTTCATAGAACAATGCCAAAATTTTAACTAAAATGGCTTTCGAGCAATATTTAACTTAGAAATTGGAGTCAGATTACAATTTTGACAGAATAAAATTCATTTCACATAGTACGTGTATATGGAATAACAGTGGAAAATGTTTATTTACCATCTAAAGTCCCATTGACTAGCTGTCCGTATAGATCTGTTATAATGTTAATATCATAGAGCGTGTCCGATATTAACTCAACGTCAACATTATTGTTCAGGATTTCTTCCATGTCCGCTATTATCCGATTAAATCTGGAAAAGAAGTTGAATTTAATTAGATTTCAGATATTAAAGATACAAATTAAAAATGTTGAATGGGAAAAATACATCATACATAATTATTGTATTGAGAGGTACATATCCAAGGCACTTATTTATTACACTGAGATTTTTTTGACAAGGTTTTGTAAACACCAAAATTTCCAAAATAACCGATTGCCATTTGCCAGATGATATAATTAAAGAGCTATTGAAATTCAAATATGTCGCAGACAACCATTTCCAGTTAAGCAAACAGCTGTTTTTCATAGGCTCAAAACCCTTTCAAAAATAACAACAATCCAAATCTAAGACCTTATGCAGCAAACGACTCCAAAAACAGAGAATCTGTAATACATGTGACCCTTATCACTAAAAGGGACCTTATAGGAAGCGTGAAAATATCGACCTAGTCAGTCTGCACAGTCTGTGCAGCCAGACTAGGGCAAACACATTTCACTTTTATGTAATTTTCTAAATCGGGAATGTTTTCCCTATCTTACTATATGTTTGTTTTTTCGCATATGGGATCTGGTTGACCAGCGCGGAGTCCAACAAGTTTGTAAAAATTTGGATTTTTGGAGTTTGGATATATAAGGCCCCTTTCAGTGTGACCGGTCACATATATAAAGTAGCTACTTACTCTGCGTCGTTGAAGGAGCCAACATTGTTTGCGAGCTCATCTGGGTTGACTTGTGTATGGCACGTGTTGTTGAACGTACAGACGAACGATTGTAGGAAAGGGAGAATCCCACTAGAGGGCATAGCCTTGCCATCAAAATGACCTGAAAATAGCACAGGATAAAGCTTAAACCATTACCAAACAAGACCTGGTTTTGACATCCCTTGCAGAATAGGCTTGGGAAAACATTGAGGCAAAAGAAGAAAATGCTGATAATCAGCATTTTCTCCTTTTGTTTCAATATTTTCTATGCCATATTTCACACAAATTCTGTCTTTTATGATTTCCATTTTTCATTTATGGCAGTTTTTGAAGTGGATCACCCTAAAATTTTGCCGTTTGGGAAAGGGTTAAACCATTACCAGATGAGATAATTTGAACCTGTCTAAATTCAAAGGTGTTGCAGACAACAAAATTTATCAGTCTTTGAGAATCAAATTTCTTTCACAAGGTAGGACATATTGAAGAAATCAGCATTTTTTTCTTACCTCTTCTTAGATATTTTCCTAAGCTTTAGTACTTAAGATGGATTAAAAGGTATCACTGTGAAAGAATTATCCCTTCCCAAATAATACTTGTTTTTGACATGCTTTAGTAGTTTTGACATGCTTATGTTTGACTTTCAGGTCTTACAATCACCAAAAGCAAAACCATGACAAAACGAAAATAATTTTCATTGAAGGTAATGAACTCTTTTTAATGCATATCCATTTTACATTTATAATGATTTATAATGCCATTGTCCCTGGAATTGTTCTAGTACTTCTATACATGTACTCACATTCTGGATGTTTGACTTTCAAGTCTGGCTTTGTCACTCTAACTATCACAAGTATCAAAAACAGCGCTAGTGGAAAAATGATCTCTGCAACTAGTCGCAACTGTAAAATAAAACAAGAGATGTTTGTAAAACATGTATGCACCATTGACGGCCAACCTATCAAGTAGTCATCTTACAATTCAAGCAGTCCAATGGGAGTATTTATCAAGTATGAAAATCAACAAAATCTCAAATATAAATGCATACCTGTAAAAAAACAACAACATAACAAGAGCCGTCATAGACGGATTATGCTCCCCCGAATAAGTGTTTGTCACAAAATAAAAACTATCATACATTAAGCCCCCTTTTCCCATGACAGATTTTTTTGTACACACATTATTTATAGAATATGGTCTAGAACATCTCACAAAATACAAAATTACAAAATTTCATTGAATTCTGCCAGTTAGATGAAGAGAAATCAGAGAAAAACTAATTTTTACATTAAGGCCCCTTTTTCCATGACGCAGCCTCAAATTGAGAAACGGAGAAAAAGTCCATATGTGAAGTTTCATTAAATTTGGCCCAAGGGTTGCTGAGATCTGGCTGTGGACGGACACACGGACGGACGGACGGACGGACAGCATGGCGACTATATGCTCCCCCGAAATTTTTTCACAGATCACAAGGGAAAAATGCCAATAACAAGAAAACAATCTCATTTCATATCTTGTTCTTTAAATACACTTTTTCCATTTCAAAATTAAAGCTATGGCAGAAAATATTTGTCTATATTAAATTTTGTCTCTACTTACCCGCTGTCTTTTCCTGAGTGTGAAGTTTTTCCACAGCAACAACAACAACTGATTAAAGAACCCCATCTTCTGTATGGGCCCTTCTATTACCTCCCTTTATTGACAAATTATCTTCTTAATCTGAAACGAGAATTTAGTGGTTTATTACTTTAACCCATTACCACACAGCAACTTCTCTTGATGCCCACAAGATTAAAGCTTTAGAAAACATTGTAGTGGAAAATGAAGAAATTGCTTGTCACAAGCAATTTTTTCATTTGCCACAATGTCTTCTACCAAGACAGACAAAAAATGTAAAATTTGATCCGCTTTATTTAAATCGTCATCTGCAATATCTTTGAATTTCGGAGAGTCTACAAATATGCTGTCTGGTAATGGGTTAAAGAATCAAGTCTCCTGTAAGGATCCTTTCATAACCTCCCTTTGTTGACCAAACTATCTTCTTGAATTTGGACCAGCCTAAAATTTTGCCATCTGGTGATGGATTAATGTGAATTGGACTGGTTCATATTGAAGACAAAAATTTTATTGACAGCAAATTACAAGAAAGTATTTTTTCTGTGGGCATACTATGTCTGCTATATTTGCTGTCATGCAAAATATTGCAAACAAGACTGATGTGTTTGTGAAACACAAATGCCCCCGAAATGGCTATTTTTGTAAAATGTTAATTTTCGTAGAGTAAAGGGGTAAGTGATGACCTTGAGGAAGGTCAAATTGCATGGAACAGATAAATATCATTGAAAGGAAGTTGCATACCAAATTTGAGCTTTGTTTGTCAAATACTTTTGGCGAAAAGGCAAATGTTAAGTTTTCGGAAAGACAGACGGACGGACAGACAGACGGACATGAGTAAAACTAGAAAGACCTGAAGGTCTTGAGTCACTCCACAGGCCTGAATTTCTTGTGGTTTACTATAAAAAATTTATCTAAATGCTTAAACTGATATGTTTTTAAATTCTTGTGATTCTTAGAGCAGGAACAAAGTAAAGAGAAGCAATTATGTGGTCAAAGCGAAATTAAAGAAGGTAAATGATTGACTAATATTTTGGGGATTTTTAGAGTGATGATAAAGTTGAAAACTGTCATTATGCCAAATTCAAGGGCACATAATTCAATATGTGAGTTAATAATTGTGGTAAACTAAGGGAAGTAACTTTTGATATGAGCAATTTAAAGTTCAGTAAGAGTTGTTTTTCTTTATGATAATTAGTTCAAGAAGTTGCGATTGTGCATGTAACTTAGTGGTCATGAAAATATAAAGACATTCTGGTCTAAAAATATGATTTTGACTTGATAATTTATGTCTTGAACACCAAAATAATCAAGCTGAATATTAAACTCGAGCAAGATCTTATGGTCTGTCCAAATTTTGTCAGTATTAATCTATATATGTGGCCACAAAAGTGAAAAAAGTGTTGAAAACTGAAATTTTGTCAATTTCTAGGGTACATAACTCAGATTGTAGCAATGCAATCATCCTGAAAATTACACAAAAGCAAGATTTTGTTGTCAACAAGATTCTGTCCAAATATCATCTTGATTGGTTAACAATTATGGCTGTTAGAGTGAAAACAAAGTCGAAAATGGAAATTTTGTCAAATTCAAGGGCACATAACTAATGATGTAAAAATCTGATCAAGCTGAAAATTGAGCCAAGGCAGGATATCATGCTTATATATATTCTGTCCAAGTTTTGTCTTGATTGGTTAATATTTGTAGATTTTAGAGTAAAAATAAAGTCAAAACCAGCTTCTTTTGACGTTCAAGGGCAGATAACTCAAGTCATTCTGGTTCAATCCAAACCCTTTGCAGGAATCTGAGGGAGGGTCACCCAAGGATCATTCCTGTGAAGTTAAGTTGAAATCCATCCAGTAGTTTCTGAGGAGAAGATTTTTAAAGAAAAAGTTTACGGACGCACGGACGGACGGACGGATGCACGACGGACACACCGCTATGACAATAGCCCGCTGGCCTGAAAGGCCAGTGGAGCTTACAATATGCCCCCGATCTCTCGATACGGGGGCGTAATAAAAATCATCATAAAAATAACCTCTAAATGCAGTTTCTAAATAATATGCCTACATGGTAAAGATAGCTGGATCAATCTCTAGCTGTGTCACTTGTTACCTTAGCAACTACAAAATTGATAATTATGGCGTTTGACTGTCTGACTGGTATATAATATGTCTGAAAATATAATGTGAGGGATCATCGTAAACTTTCCAACACATAGATCTACATTACTGCATTTGATCTTGCAGGGTTTCCACCGACCATCAAATCTGGGGGTATAAACCATACTTTTACAGCATGCTTGTACCCCCTCTATTAGAGACAAAGAAGGCTGCTAGCAAAAACTGGGGGTACAAGATTCATTTTGGGGGTAAAAAACCCATTTGGAGGTTTTTGGACGCCCTGTCTTGACACTTGTTCACAATGTGATCCATCAGTTTGTGAAGTTTAACCCATTACCTGATGGCACAATTTTAGACTGGTCCAAAATAAAAGATGCAGCAGATGACAATATCAAGTGTATGAAATGTTACATTTTTGGGTCTTTTTTGGTAGAAAACACTGTGGGAAATGAAGAAATTGCTTGTCACAAGCAATTACTTCATTTCCCACAATGTTTTCTAAGGCCGCTATCTTGTGTAGAGTCCAAAAGAGTCACTGTGGTAATGTGTTAAAGTTGCTAGTATTGTACATGACATTGTATATGGTTTAGGAAATGAGGAGCTATTTCGGACAAAATTCAAGATCAAACTATCAAGGGGCAATAACTCAAATAGATATATGAGTTAAGATTCTTCAGAATATCATTATTGCTCCTCAATACATGAATGATGTTTTAAGTTTCTAGTACAGGCCCGTAGGAACAGGGGCGGCTAGGGAGGGGGGGGGGGGGCTAAGCCCCCCCAATGTTGGCCAAAAATGCTGAATTTTCTTAATTTTACACTGAAAATTTTGGGAAAATCCAAATTAGCCCCCCCAGTATTCAGGACTTGGGCTTTAGCCCCCCCCAATATGAAATTGCTTCCTACGGGCCTGTAGTATGTACGGTTTCTAAGGAGACATGGCCTTCAACAAAAAAATCTGCAAAGACACATTCACTAACTTACAGATATGTGGCAGCATAGAAGTGATTTTGCATTAATCCTTTCCCAAATAACAAAATTTTAGCCTTTTAGGGCTGTCTAATTTGAGCTGCTACAGACTGCAAATTGGATGTTGAAAAATACAGGCTTTTTGTACAAAATAGCATGGAAAATATTGAGGCAAAAGAAGAAAATGCTGATAATTAGCCTTTTCTTCTTTTGCCTCAATGTTTTCCCAAGCCTTTTTATTAGGGATGTGAAAACCAGGGGCCTGTTTCAACAAAACATTTAAGACGCATTTTTGACTTACCGAGATCTTAAATATCGTTTAAAACAACAACTGCATACCCAGTTCTTGATAGATTGGTGATACACGTTTCTTGCCATAAACTTGTCGAAAGTCATCGGTAAGACAAAAATATGTCTTAAATGTTTTGATGAAACTGGCCCCAGGTCTTCAACTCTTGTTTGGGAAAGGGTTAACTATATCTCTCTCACAGTCACAGCACACAGACACACAAATATAAAATATTAACATTTTAAACTTTCACTTTTGGACAATTCAAACAGTTTTGGGATTGAACTGTACAGCTTCAACAAAGAGTCACTTTACGAGATTTTATAACAACACCCATGTAATACTTTTCACTGTTGGTGAACTCGGCCAAAGCGTGGGACGTTTTTTCGCGATCATAGTATTCCGTTGGTGTTGTTATAAAATATCGCAACTACGGCTTCGATAAAGCCGTAGTTACGAGATTTTATAACAACACAGACGGTTTGTCAATACACATCAGTAAACCCGGTCTATTTTTAGAACAAATTCATTGTTATTAGAAAAACTATCCAATCAAATCTTTAAAGTCACATTTAAACGCAAAATATCTGTACCTTATTGTAGCGAAAAACGTCCCTCGCTTTGGCCGAGTTCACCACCAGTGCTATTTCGAGGGCTCAGTGCAAAACTATTGTAACTACATATTTTTCAGAAATTCACTTTTTTGCATTTTCTGAATCTTTAGGAAGGAATACATCATGTGTTCTAATATTATGTTTCAATTCTGTATATTTAAAAAGATATTTAGAATTTTAAAAACAGTTTTCCTCTTTAACTTTGAGAAAATCAATAAGTTTTTTCACTCTCCTGTAAAATTTTACAAAATGTAGTTACAATAGTTTTGCACCAAGCCCTCGATTTGTTTGTCCGAAATTACCTCACAGTTATGTTATGTCAAACTATCAAGTCATGTGGGTACACATTGATCTAAGACAAGCACTTAAGCCCCGTTCCCACTGTCACGGTGTTGGTCCCGGACACCCGCGGTACCTCCCGGTAGGGAAAGAGCCGGTATTCCGGGATGATCCGGGATCTTTTCTCTAAAAAATGATTCATATTCCCATATTCCCGACATTGCCCCGGTGTATCCCCGGTTTATTACTAGCATGATCTTCCCATTCTACCCCGGACTATCCCGATTTGTTCCCGGTTTGCCACGGTGTATTTACGGTGCAGGGGCCGTCGTGATCCCGGTTGATCCCGGTACGACCCGGTGTAACCCCGTTCGTCGCCGGTAGCGCACCGGTAGCCGCCGGTATCGCCCTTTCATATCACGATTGTGCGCCGGTGACAAGCCGATGTATCCCGCTGGTCACCCGTGGATCAGCATCAGTTCTCTTTCGTCTCTTGAAGTTCTGGTTTATGAGATAGTTCATCTTGTTTGCTTGTGCTTGCATCAGAAAATGAAACTACATTGATTAAGCTGAAAATGTCCACGGATCATCAAGGACTATCACGGTTGAGCCAGGGTAGAGAACCGGACTTGCCCCGGAATTTGCCGGTGTTTCCCCGGATAAAGCTGATTCTTGACATCCTCCCGGTGAGTCCCGGTGACTGCCGGTTGTATTAAATATTTTAAAACATCCGGGGTCGGTTGCCGGATCAACAAGGTTCATCCCGAATGGTCCAGGATGTTCACGGTGCCGCCACGGTTGTACTCCCGGTTTGTCACGGTTTCCCCCGGACCACTCATCCGGGACTAACCGGGGGTCCAAACCGTGACAGTGGGAACGGGGCTTTAGATTTGCAGAAACTGGATTGAAAATTGGATGTGAAGAAACAATTGAAATTGTTATCACTTCAGCTTATCTGAAGCTTTTAAGATTACTAGGCTATATTTTCTGGGAATTCAATCCTCAAACTAAAGTACAGGAAATGACTGTAACTGAAACCAAAAGTGATGTGGTTTTCCTCTAAACGCTTTCCCAAAACAGTGTCATTGTAATTGATGGTTTCCATTAATCATTTTGACATATTACTCAAGGGCAGATCCAGGATTTTTTTCCAGGGGGGTCCAAGCCCAAGATTTTTTTCCATGGGGGGTCCAAGCTAAAAAATATGGCTTAAAATGTAATAGATATGTATTGTTACACTAAATTTATATAGTCAAAATTTAATTTTCGGCCAATGCCAGGGGGGGTCTGGACCCCACTGACCCCCCCTCTAGATCCGCCCATATTACTTGCAGTGCTCTCAAGAACAATGACTAAAGAATATTCTCTCCTCTTTTTCCCTGTGTATTTTTATCCCACAACACACCATGTTTACTTTTAGCAAAATTGAAAGTCATAGATTTTATCAGTTGTAGAATTTTTTGTGAGCTAACAATCCATCGACTGTACTGCTATTTACCATTATTTTCTTACTTTCTTATTTTCATTTACTTAAAATTACGCTCGTATATCTTTATTAACCCATTACCACACAGTGACGCCTTTTAACTCTCTCTTAAGAAGAGGCTTGGAAAAACATTGTGGAAAATGAAGAAATTGCTTGTCACAAGCAATTTCTTCATTTTCCACAATGTTTTCTTAACCAAAATGGAAAGATTTTTAAAAATTTCATCAATTTGAAATTGTCATCTGCAACACCTCTCAAATTGCAATAGTACAAAATTTTGCCGTCTGTTAATGGGTTAAGATTTAAACCAACCTTCAATTATGGTAAGTGCCTGATGTAGATCTAACAGTCCTTCCTTTGACAAGACTAAACTGATTCTAAATTTGTTATCAACAAAAAAGGTAATGAGATTTTTTTCAACTTGACATTCAGAATTTTTCATGTAGGTGCAACATTGTCGTAAGTGAATATCAATTCTAAAAGCACTTACAGCATAATCATACTAACCACGCAAATTCATTGACTACCTGGCGATATTTATTATTCATTGTGGCTTATTTGTTTTGTTTTCACTTGATCTGAGTTTTATTGAAATCAATACGAAAATCCTCTCTCTTTTTTCAGTAAAAGGCAATATTTTTTTTCGTTTCAACATGCTTTTCCTTCTTTTACGACATATTATCATAATCAATAATGATTACTGATAATCTCATATTGATTCTGTTTGAACTCTTTCCCAAATGACATATTTTTGGACTGCAGGTCAACCTACAAAGAAGTTGCAGACAACAAAAGAAATGTTCAAACAAAGGCAGAAAATTGGTATGTCAAAGCACACATAACACATGAATGCTTTTCATCGACATTTTCTCCATTTACTTCAATGTGTCTCCGACCTTTAATCCTTGTTAAGGTCATCATAAACTAGGTATTTTTCCCAAGAGGGATTAACCCATTCCCACACATTGACGCTTTTCGACGCCCCATAATTTTAAGGCAGCTGGCTTTGGAAAACATTGTGAAAAATTAAGAAATTGCTTGTGACAAGCAATTTCTTCATTTTCCACAATGTTTCTACACGCAAAAGCCAAAATATTTAAAATTTCATCACTTTGAACTTGTCGTCTGCAACTTCTTTGAATTTGGACAAGGATAAAATTTTGTCGTCTGGTAATGGATTCAATAAGAATCCCTGATTTGTTGGAGCATGTAGCTACAGGTCAGTAAGTTCCTGCTGTTTCTGATAGTAATTTCTTAACATGTCCTATTAAATAATTCAATGGTGGTCCAAATCAAAAGCTGCTACACTGCCACATAACAAATTAGACATGGATAAATATCAGATTTGTGTACAATAGTGTTAAAAAAATATTGAGGCAAAATTTTATTATTTGATTATCAGCATTTTCTTCTTTTGGCTCAATGTTTTACCAAGTCTTTTCAATTTGGGACACGAAAACCAGGGCCTGTTTGGGAAATGGTTAACTCTTCCCCGAGCAGTGAAATTTTCGACTGCTCTGATTTGCAATCTCTTGCAGACAACAAAATGATTGATGTAAAAAATAGTAAATATGTATGTTATGTATTAGATAGAGGCTGTATAGTAGATTCTACGCGAAATAAACGCTCAAAGGCGCAGCCTTTGGGCGTTTATTTCGTGTAGAATCTACTATACAGGCTCTATCTGACTTAGTGTTCGACAACCAATCAAGGCATACAATTAAACAATCCTTTTTCAAACCACGCCTCCAACCGGAGCTATAATTGATTGCATCAGACTGGAATTACATCATTTTTCCAAAAATAGAAACAAGAAATTAAAAGCACCATATCATAGGCTCGTGACACTGAAACAACAATGCAAGCAATTCCCGCCAAAATAGTTCCATCCGATTGAGACCTAAATAGCGTATTCACAGCTTGATTATATAGCCATATACGATGTTTTTGGACGTCAATATTCTTCCTTGACCTCGCTACATTATTGGCTCATAACACTAAAACAACAGCGGAAGTAATTCCCCGCCAAAATTGTGTACAGATAAACACATGTCTTCTTATAACACTGAATTCATGAGGATGGTTTAAAAGAAATCGTCTGTGAGCTATGAAAGTGTAAGTGCAGGTTTGTTCAACCTGTAGTTACGGTAATTTTGTCGCCTACCGATGAAAAGCAATTGAAATAATTTGGACTGAATAAACGCCAAAACACGATTTCTGCTAGATGAAATTACCCTGATAAAACAGACGCATTTACCCAATCTCCGAGCAGAGTTGTCGTTCGTTACTCTCACATGTATACATGAATGTAATGAATGAACCGTGTGTAAGAGAGTGGCATTTACCCTTTCCTAAACATTTCTTTGTTTTGATCTCCCAAATAGAAATGACTTTTGAAAATATTGAGGCAATAGAAGAAAATATCGATTACCAACATTTTCTCCATTTGCCAAAATAGTTTCTGTGCTGTTTTATAGACAAACCCAATTTTTATCAACATAATATTTTGTTATTTAGAAGCTTAGAAATGGGATCCCTATAGAAATTGATTGGCTGGAAAGGGTTAAAACAAAAAACTTGCGAAGGATCTGTCATGTATCGACAGATGGGCGGAGCTAAAAATCACAGGAGACGGGGCGTGGCTATATATATAGGTCACGTAAACTGGCCGGTAGTGGTGTCTACGCGAAATAGAGCGCCGTTATATTTGAAAATACTGCAATTTCATTGGTCCAAAAACTAGGTTGAACACTAAAGAATAGAAAATAATGAGGGAAAAGGAAACATTGCTGACCATCAGCAAATTCTGCTTTTCATTCAATGTTTACCCAAATTGTTTCTACTAGAGCATCCAAGCCTGGTCTTATTTAGGAAAAGGTTCTTAATCCTCTACAGACCACAGCTCTTGAATTATCAATGAAAGAGAATGGTTACAGCCAACTGACAGGTCAAATCATGTTTCCTTAGTATCGGAGGTTGGATCAAAACCAGAACTTTCTTTTGAGAAAGAGTTAAAATAGACCAAAATTGTTGAAGGAAAAGGAGAAAATGTTTGTTTATCAGCATTTTCTGCTTTTGCCTAAATGTAATTGTTGACTGACATATATGACTTTTTTGCATCCAGCAGAATGAACCAGTCTAAAATACATGTATTTAAATCTTATCATTTAGGAAAGGGTTAATTGGCTTTTTTGTGGTCTGCAACTCTTTTCAATTCAGTCTAGAGAAAAATACTTGAGAAAATGGTAAAATTTTGTATGCATGTGTCATAACACGTTTTCGGGACAAAGAAAGTTATGAAAATTATTTATAGCTAAAGGAGAGAATAAATTACTTTTTATCAAAAATCTTGTTTTTGTCCCAATTATACCCTGCGGGTAACTGGGAAACTAATTTCATGTTTCTCTCTTGTTCTTGCAAAGTTCAATGAAATTTACCTGATCTATCACAATTTCGTTTTTGTCTCCAATCAAAAACTGGTTTAACAAATTATATTCTTACACTCTTGCCAAGCAAGACTGGGTTTTGACATTCCTGTTAAAAAAAAGGCTTGTCAAAATATTAAGGCAATGGAGGAAAATGCTGGTGCATATTCAGACCAAATCAATGCATATTTTACGAAAATACGCATCTTATTACGAGGGCTCAGTGCAAAACTATTGTAACTGCATATTTTTCAGAAATTCATTTTTTTGCATTTTGTGAATCTTTAGGAAGTAATGTATCATAAGTTCAAATATTAGCTTTCAATTCTGTATACAGTCGACACTCGTAATTCCGCTTATGTCGAAGTGAAAGTCAAGTCCCATACTCAACATATGGATATCAAAATGAATTCCGTATATATATATATAGTTTATTCACAATAAAAGTATTGACATAGTTCACAAAACATTTTACAATAAAACAATTATATGAGTCTAAAATTATAAAGCATGTAAATAACTTTTTAAATGTTTTTAAAACGAATAATACTAGTAATAATTTAGTAAGAATTTTACTTAAAAACTATGTATATACCTCCATTACAAAGATGGCACAAAAAAGATGTAAAATCTTATTTCCATTGTGGTCTTTTAATGGGAGTATAAACATAGAAAGGCATCATCTATCACAGAAAATATCTATATAGGAAATGAAAGACTGTAGGACAATAAATAAATGACTAGGCAAAACACACAATGCAATGACAGTAAAAAGAAGTAGTATTATTTGAATAAAGAAAGTTTTACTTGAGACTTAAATGTTTTAAAATTTGAAATATCTTTAAGAGAACTTGGTAAAGCATTCCATAATTTAGATCCAATAAAAGCGAAAGTTTTCTTCCTGTTGGAGCCAACCTTGGGTAAAATGAAATTGCCAGTGGAATGGGAGCGTGTATTGTAAGAATGAACTGCATTAAAAGAGACAATATTATCATTCATATATTCGGGGCTTAAACCATGGTTTATTTTGAAAAAATTGCATAGAACTATCTGCTCAACCCTTTTATCCACAGGAAGCCAATTCAATTTCTTGAAATGTGCAACACTAATATGCGAAGTATAATCTAAGTTTAAGACAAAGCGAATTAATTTGTTTTGGGTAGTTTGAAGTTTGGTTTTTAAAGATTTACTAAGGCCATTGTACCAAAATGAACATGCATAGTCATAATGACATTGAATAAGTGATGTGGCAATTAATTTTTTTGTCTGTTCAGTAAGAAAATTACGTTTTCTGTACAAAAACTTTAAACGTGAGTTTGCTTTCTTCAGAACTGAGGTAGCAATATCATCACAGGACAAAGACTGATCAAGTGTTACTCCCAAGTACTTGACAGAGGATGAAGATTGTATTTCAACGCCATTACAAGACACATTTAAAGATGAATTTGACTTAAGCTTATATTTTGAACTAAAAAGAATTGTTTCTGTTTTTCCAAGATGAAGTGATAGTTTATTGTCTACTAGCCACTCACTTACTGAGTTCAGATCTTCGCTAAGTTGATTTTCAATTGAAGCTCTTGATTTATCTGCAACTAAAATAGCAGAGTCGTCTGCATACAACAGAAGTTTATTTTTTATAACAGCTGGCATGTCATTCACATAGAGAAGAAAAAGAAGGGGACCTAAGATAGAACCTTGTGGGACACCGCAAGTAACACGTGATGGTTTTGAAAAAGTTCCAGATATATCAACAAGTTGCTGTCTACATGATAAGTAGGATTTAAACCAACGGATAATATCTGTACTCAAGCCTATACATTCAAGTTTCATAATAAGTATGGAGTGGTCTACAGTGTCAAAGGCTTTTTGAAGATCTAACAAAGCCATCCCTACTAGGTTTCCTTTATCCAGTTGGAATCTAACAAAATCAGTTAAATGAATTAAACATGTATCTGTTGAAAATTTTCTTCTAAAACCCGATTGAAAGCTATATAAAATATTATTTTGGTTAAGATATGATTAAAGCTGGTCATATACGACACGCTCAAAAATTTTTTATATCACACTCAAAATTGAAACAGGCCTGTAGTTTCCTACATCCGTTTTGTTGTTTTTCTTGTACAAAGGAACAATTCTTGCTGATTTGAGATCTTCAGGAACAACTCCTTGAATCAATGACAGATTAATTACATGTGACAGAGGACATGCTATCAAAGCAGAACCATCGACAACAAATTTTGCATTTATACCATCTAATCCTGTAGCTTTAGTTGGACAAATACTACTAAGATATTTGTAAACTTTATTTTCTCCAACTAATGAAAAAGAAAAACTATTAAGTTTAACCCTTTCCCAAACAGCCAAACTTTAGGGTGATCCACTTCAAAAACTGCCACAAATAACAAAATGGAAGTTATTAAAGATAGCAATTGTGTAAAATATGGGATAGAAAATATTGAGACAAAAGGAGAAACTGCTGGTTATCAGCAGTTTCTTCTTTTGTTTCAATGTTTTCCAAAGCCTTTTCTATTAGGGACGTCAAAACCAGGTCTTGTTTGGGAAAGGGTTAATACCTTTGCTGGAATAAAATCTAGAAACAAAACTATATCCAAATTTAAAAGACGGAGCAGGGAGTTTTGAGACTAAATTTGATGCCACATTTGTGAAAAACTCATTGAAATGTTCGGCTACTGTGACTTTGTCGAAACAGAGATCTCCATTGACCTTAAGACCAATACTTTGACCAGCAGAACATCCAGTCTTTTTGGATGGCATTCCAAGCTGTTTAAGATAATTCCATAATGATTTTGAGTCAGAACTATGATCATTCAATATCTGTGAAAAATATTCTTGTTTTGTTTTATTAATAATACTTTGGGTTTTGTTTCTGAGATTCTTAAATGTTTCATAATTTTCATCAGTTTTTTCACGTTTAAAAGTATAAAATGCCTGATTACGCTCTTTAATACTGAGTAGGACAGTTTCATTTACCCAAGGTTCAGTTCTCTGTTTAGTTCTTATTTCTTTAAAGGGGGCTAGCTTGTCAATGACATTTAGAAAAATTGTTTTAAACTGCATCCAAGCATCAGAGGCATTATCACACAACATAACAGGAGACCAGTCAACAGATAACAAAGCGCTTTCCAAGTTCTCTTTACTGTAATTCTTAAGTGATCTTATCTTCACTGTTCTATGCGTACCAATGACATTCTTATGAACCTTTCTAGTGCAATAAATCATGAAGTGATCACTAAAAGAAGTTTGCAACACACCATGCTGTAAAATTTTATCTTGGTCTGAAGTAAGGATTAAATCTATTGTAGTTGAAGAACTGGAACAGACGCGGGTAAAATCATTTATCAATTGGTTAAGATCAAACATAGTTAAAAAAGACTTTAGATTGCTAAGATGAACACATTTACTATATTTAGAAACATCTGTATTGAAATCACCTAAAATATAAGATTCATAGTCATTAAAATGAGAAGATTTAGAACAAACATCTTCAAGTACACTGTAAAAGTTAGCTTGTTTTGGTGGTCTATACACAGCAGCAATCAAAATAGGTTTTAGTCTAGGAGCCAGCTTTTACAAAGGGGGTTAAATTAAAAGTTCTTGCAACCGGTGCCCTATAAAAATTGGAGTGATATTTTTCAATACGTTAGGGTCCCACGCTTCGGTTAAGGGTGGATGACATGCTTAAAAGTGGTAGGATTTTTTTTAAATCAAGGTCAAAGGTCATTCGGTGCACTTTTCATACATACCTCCTAAAATACCCCATAACTTACTCATTTATTAAGCTAAAACAATTATTTTGGTATCAAAATGAAGCTGATAAATTGCACTTTGACTTACATGAATAATAAACAGCTTTTTGATTTTGTATTTTTGTGAATATTGATAAATATAGCAAAAATTGGCTAAAAATCACCAAAATAAGTTTTGTCAACAAGTGAAAAAAAAGTTTTTAAAATACAAAAGGTATGTTTGTGTGGTTGAAGTCATACTTAAAAATTGCCCAGAAACCTGTTCTTGAGTTATATGTATTTCTTCACAGAATTAGTCTTTAGCTTAGGCTTGTAGTCATAGCTAAAAGTGGGTGGGGTAAATTTTCCCAAAAATTACAAAATATGCAAACATTGATGTAACAAAAAATCTTACACATAAATGTGATGTTTTAGTATAAACTATGCTTTTGAAATCATATTTGCAGTGATTTGTAAAGCTTTTAGTGCATATTCCTGGAAATTAATTCGAATTTTAAGAGCCAAAATAACAATTCAATAAAACAGCATGTGAGATGGATACAGATTATAGCAACACCATAATGTCAAAGCAATGACTCTTAAAACGAATATTTATCAAGTATCTATGTACTAGAAATCGGCAGCTGAAAATATTCCCCCGACCCGTGCCAGATTTTTTAGGAATCAGAACAACATGGGACGGTCAGAGTTTGCATTGTTGGGTAGTGCATTGCTTTTATAGATCCAAAGGGAAAGGAATTTAGCGCTGGAACCAAATAGCTCATACACAAAATTTTGCGGTTCTATCATATAATTTTACATATGATGAATAACACATCACTTGAAACACAGTTTACAGTTTAAGCGAATAAAACAATACATCTGGTATTACATACTTATTAGGGATACAGATACATCTTTTTTTTCAAAATCATCTTTGTGTTTTGTCAAAAATGGCCAACTAAATTCAAGTTGACCCCCATAATTGTGTATATGTCGAAAATTTAATATAGATAAAAATAAGACCACAAATTAGTCATTTTGATGCCCCCTATCGATAGAGCGATGGCATAATATCGGTCAGTCGGTCTGTCCGTCCGTCCAGCCAGCCATTTGTCCGTCCGTCCGTCAGTTTGAAACTTTACATGAAAACTTAACATTGGCCTTTTCTCCAAAAATATTCCACATGCAAAGCTCAAGTTTGGTATGTAACCTTCTTTCAATAATATTTATCTGTTTCTTGCAATATGAACTGCCTCAAGGTTATCCATTAACCCTTAATCAACCCTTAACATGAAATTTTAAAATCAAAACTACTAGTTATTAACGTGAAAACTTAACATTGGCCTTTTCTCCCAAAGTATTTCACATACAAAGCTCAAATTTGGTATGTAACCCTCTTTTAATAATATCTATCTGTTCCATGCAATAATTTTATGACCTTCCTCAAGCTCATCCATTAACCCTTATCAACCATTTACTTAAAAGCTTAAGAGGTGTTCTCTGTAAGGACCAGAAAAGTTCGGCACGCATAGTCAGGGATTTTTTTCATATTGCCATATTTCAAAGAGTATCATGAATGATGAAGAAAAATGACCTTAGTTTTGATTCATTCTCTTTCGTTTCCATAGCAACGCGATAAAAGGAATGAAAAAAGTGGCAATTTCAATATTTGACCCCTTGCTCTTTCGACCACATATTATTTCTACAATATAACAAGTATTATTAAAAGTTGTATACCACTGTAAAGGTAAATGGTTAAAGATTCCAAAATTTACCAAATATTAGTAACTTTTGAATTGTGTGTCAATCATCAGGGTTTATAACACAAAAAAGGGAGTAAAATAGTGGTCTTGTTCAAACTCATTATTCTGACGAGTCAACAGTCTTTCAAAAAAATAGCTGATATTTTTCTGTAGAGGACTTAAAAAGTAATTCATATAAAGCAAAATCTTCGTGGGGAAACTGGTGACTTTTTTCTGATGAGGGATTGAATTCCAACAAAAGTGCAATTTTGACCTTCATATTACCTCCCTTTATTAACCCCCCTTAAAAATCCTGTCGGTTCATCGATTTATACCCAACCTACAGCTGAACAACAACAACTGTCATGGCTGCCTCCGTCGATTTGGGTCATGTTTTCAAGGTGAAAATATTCGTTTTAGTGCAAATGGAATGGATTTAGGCCAAGACAACCAGAAAATCAACATGATTCAACTAGATAGAGGTTTGTTGCATCCTATACTTCTCTCACCAGGAGAAGAGTGAAATAAACTACATATTTTGGTCTGCAATGTTAGATTATCTGGTTTAAACATAGTTAATCATTTAACAACTTGTGAATTAGGCTACATATTCATATCATACCAATGACCAATATGATATTGATCTAAATCTGTATACTGGTACTTGTCATGCAGATCCAAGCTTGTTTTAATTCATTTGGCAGACAGTAACCAGGCCTGTAGGAAGCAATTTCATATTGGGGTAGCTGAAGCCCCTGTGTCTGAATATCGGGGAGGGGGGGGGGGGGGGGGGGCTAAATTGGATTTTCCCTTAATTCTCACTGTAAAATAAGAAAAATTCCCCCCCCCCCTCCCTCCCTCCTTCATGCCTGGTAACAGCACAACTATATCAAGAGCCGATGTAGCGGGTGGCGATCCAGAACATCCCCTCCTGCATTAGCTGCAAATTAAATTTTGACTAGAAATAATGTTAGTATAACATTTTATTATATAAATTTTATTTTAACCCATTTAAAGTCATCAATTGGGCTTGGACCCCCTCTGTAAAAAAAATCCTGGATCCGGTCTTGCTGTGTCTCTGATGTTACCGACTGAGCTATCCATCGAGATCAGGCTGTGTCTAATTAATTTATTTCGGATCCATTCCTTTAATAATGAACTTGAAGTATTGATGACAAGCAATTTGAAATTGAATCAGCTTTAAGAACGTTCGTGGTCCAGTAGAAAAAAAATGATTTTTGAAACAATGTGATTATAGTACTGAAATAAATCAATTATTAGTAAAATGATTTTCTAATGACTTTATGAATTTATAAATTTCAGTTGAGCTGCAGATGAAAGTTATATTCTGTTTGTCTTGCTAAAATGGTCCATCCTAAAAGTCATCATCATCATCAACAACATCATCATCATCCAACTGATCTGTAGGGTTGAAATGTAATGCTGGAATGTTGAAAAATGTGCTGTCATGTAAAAGTCTGGTAAGTTGATATCATTTTTTGTTGCCCATTTATACAAGAAAAACAAAACCATATTATACTAATTTTCACTTTTTACAGCTGAAGTAATGACTTTGTCTATAAATTTTGCATGCAGATTTCAATGCTTTCACTAAATATGTAGGACAAGTTAAAGAATACAAATTCTAAATATATTGACCAATGACATATTTGATGTTAAAATAAATTGTTATGCAAATTAAGTGATTTTACAAGTAGTTGTAAAAGCAGTTTGATATATATATAGGCTTTGAAAACATTGAGGAAAGTGAAAAAAAATTGCTTGTAATAAGAAATTTCTTCATTACCAACAATGTTTTCTTCCAAGAAAGACCAAAACTGTAGAATTTCATTCACTTGAAATTGTCGTCTGCAACATGTTTTGAATTTGGCCAATCTAAAATTTTGCTGTTTGCTTCTGGTTTCGACATCCCTAATTTAGGAGACCTGAGAAAACATTGATGCAAAAGAAGGAAATGACGGCTTGAGAAAAGATTGATGTTCAAGACAAAAAAGTTGATTACCTGCCTTTACTGCTTTTGTCTCAATATTTTCTTTCTTAAATTGAACATGAATTCTATAATTGTCAACATACACTCTGAGGTCTTCAGCACTGAATAGTGTTAAAAAATGAAAAACAATAGGTAAACAGTGAAAATTCCTGTTGTACATGATTGAACAAAAAGAACAAAAAGATTGCTGTTTTAATTTCAGGTGATTTTTGGGGAACTGTGGCTACATGTATAAATGTGGAAATTGGAGATGGTACAATGCATGCACCATTGGTTAACAAACTGGTATGTTTTTCAGGTCTAAATCTTTATACTTTTATTTTGTAAATATTATTAATAACATCAAAACCGGGTCTAAATTGTGAAATGAATAATAGAGAAACTTTTTTTTGAAACATTGAGACAAAAGAAGAAAATGTTTACTTTATAACCATGCAGCATTTTTTTCTTTTGTCTGCCGAGCCCCGATAGCTCAGTCGGTTACATCTGAGTCTGCCAATCCAGAGGTCGCATGTTCCAATCCCAGCTTGGCCAGTATCTATTCTGACATTTGACAAAAATCATTTGTCTCTCACCAATGGGTGAGAATCATCTATGTGGGAGAGCAGCTGGAGGCTCTGTTTGGATATTGTGGTGGTACTGGTGAAAGAAATACCAGGAACCCAAGGTTTGGTGCTCCAGCTGCCATGTAGTAGCTGAAAACAGCGTAAAACCCTTATAAATCAAATTTTCCTTCTGTCTCAAAATTTTGTGTGCTATACTGTACATAAATTTCATTTTTAATTAAACCATCCATTTTTGTCATCTATGGCTGTTTCCAAAGTGGAACAAAAAAATTGAGTCAAAGTTTCTGCTCTTTGAGAAAATAGAGAAATGGTTAAAACATTTTAAGGGAATTTACATTGTACCTGCATTTTTTAAGTCCAACTGAAGAATGGGAAACTATTCTAAGAATGTTCACATATTTCTAACTTTGAAAAGCTTTTAAAAGGGGATATAAAGACTGCGCTTCAGGAGTTTTGTGTACACAAAAAATGGCAAATATGTCTTCATTTCACTCATCTTATATTCTCTCTTTTTCGTCTACCCTCTTGTCTAAACCCTTTGCCAAACGACACAACTTTAGACTGGTCCAAATTCAAAGTTTACTTCTGATGCTTATTTCAAGCGAATGAAATTACATATTTTTGGCCTTTTTGAGTAGAAAACATTGTGGGAAATGAAGAAATTGCATGTCACAAGAAATTTCATTTTTGTTAATGTTTTCCAAACCTTTTATCTTATATGTATATGGCACCTAAATGTGTCAATGTGTCACAGTGTGGGAATTGGTTAAAGTTGGGTAAAGTTTTTAGTTCTTGCATTTCAGATTTGGCTGGACAAAAAATGAATATATTCACACAGAAACTGAGAAAACACAGTCTACTTACAGATATGTAGATGATCAGACAATGGTTTGAAGAATGTGTTATGCTGAATGTGATTTGATCTTTTATCCTTAGTTTTAATCATCCTAAAAACTTTGAACTTGGAATGCATGATTTTGAACAAAGAAAAAATGAAAAAAAAGTTTAACAACTCCGAGTTGCTCCCAAAAAACATTTAAATAGTGTTATGTGTCTACTATTTAGTATTTAAATGTACAATGTATATGCATAATGATTTATAAAACTGAAAGTATGATGAATACATCACTGTCATCTTTATTTACACCTTTCTCAAACAAAGATCAACATTTTAGCCTTGTAACATAAATATTATGAAAGCTTTTGCTGTAAAAAATAAATAAGAGAATATAATTTGTGTACATTCAAACCATAGATTTTGAGACAAAGAGAGAAAATGGTGGTAATCTTGATTTCCTTCTTTTGGCACAATGTTTTCCCAAGCATTTATTTTATGTATAAGGGAAAGTCTAAACCAGATCATCTTTGGGAAAGGGTTTTGGAAAAATATCATGCAGCATGCTTGTTATGATATGAAACACTGAGAAAATAGTAGAAAATGCTTGTAACCTTCTTTTCCCCAATGCTTTCAGAGACTTTATTTGAAAAGAATAATCAAATAATTGAATCAGAGCTTGCTGCCATTTACCCTCAGTAAAATATTCTAGTGCAATGTACATGTAGAGTTAAACAATATACAAAAAATGAGCCATAAGCTGTGTCCAAGAGATTTGTTTTGTTAGCTCCACAGAATGTCAGGCCAGTGGGCTATTGTCATGGCGGTGTGTCCATCATGTGTCTGTCCATCCCCGTCTATGTGTGCGTCTGTCTGCCTGTATTTCCAGTTTGTTTTACAGGACTTCTAACTCATATTCCACCATTGACATCTAAATAAGTTCAACATTTCGATCTAAGATTAGCTATTTGGTTCTTAACTGAACCATTAAGGGGGATGGGGGGGGCTAAAATTGACTAATATTGACATATTATCAGTAAATTTTGAAATATATTAACAGTTTGTGCTATAAAATACTCTATTTTATCAATCTACATGAAAAGAATGAAAATAGAAAAATTGTCATTTTTCTGTGCTTACTTACCCCACCCACTTTTTTAGCCTTGTATCAGTTTTAATCACCACAACTCTATGTTAGTTTTGCCTTTCAATAATTTGTATTGGTATTACAATGGAATTAAGTGAGAAATATCCACAAGTTTATATTGTAATTCATAAAAAGCATTTGGAAAACACTGATTTGAATGGTTGAAAATGCATACAAATGCAACTTTTCGTAGTAAAACTTATGAAATTTTCCAGCAAATGATTATTTTGAGGATAAAGGGTTGAAATACAAGTTTTCTTAGTGGGTTTGCAATGATTTTAAGGTGTTTTGATAAAGAAAATCATTAAATAGGCTAAATTTTATGCTCTGAGGTGATTTTTGTCTTTTTTGGCACGGTGCCAACTTTGCCCCACATTTTTCATTACTTAAAATATTTTCCCCACTCAAATTTTTGCATATATCAATTCTACTATGGTGCATGTTTCAACTCTAGCAGACGATTAGTTGTAAAAAGTGTTGACTCATTTGGAATATTTCTCTAAAAATAACCAATTTTGACCTTTTTCCAAATTATGCAAAAGGGGTCATTTTGTGATGACAAATGCGGGTTCTGTGAAAGGTGTACAGATATCAGAGTAGCAACAAAGAAACTTTGAATAACAAACCTTTCATACATTTGTAACAAAATAAAAGTCTTATGGCTATAGTTGGTGCATTGTAAGCTCAAAAATGTGCCATTTTTACCCCAAAAGTGAGAAAAATATGCAAAAAATGAAATTTCCTCGTTTCCATGGCAACCATGCACAATTTTCAAAATCTAAGTGTCAATTGTGCATTAGGGGGTTAAAATGGGTTCACATACAAAATTTAAGAAAAATCCATGAGGTGCCGTGCCGGACCCCTATGTAAAATTTCTGGTCCTTACAGAGAATTCCTCTTAACATGAAAACTTCATTGGCCTTTTCAGAGGCATTCGTGCTTCACAAACACATCTTGTTTCAAGATTGGGCTGAATTATATATGAATTCTTGAGAGATAGCCAGTGATGTGCATTTTAGAAAGTAAGACCAATATAAAGAGTTTAATTTGTCAAATGATGACTGAAATGTCTTCTGCATGATAGTTGCGTAAAGCAGAAGTCGTGCATAAACTCATTGTTTTGTTCATTTTATGTATCTTGTATACTTTACTAAATATAATGTTCTTATATTCAACACTATCCTCATCATTACCATCACCATCAACAGCAACAACAACAAAACAACAAGACACATGAAGCAATAACCAGACTTTTAATATCCATAGCTACCCTATACTAAACACTTCAATACACTTAACTCAGGCCATATAATTATACTAATCATTATCACTGTCTAATGCACCAAGATACGTCTATTTATACACAGTTCTGACTCACAAACACATGCATCAGTGCATAAAAGATCTTCTCTTTGACACACCTTCGCGTATGGCAGTCAGTTTAACACGAGCATTTTGTGATGTCAATCAAAGCTAGAGGTGCAGGATCTTTATGCATTCTTATAGGAACTAAATTGTTGTTGTCATTGACATTGGCATTTTCTCCAAAAGTATTCAACATAAAAAGCTCATTTGGTTTGTATGAGGGCTGTTAATAAAGCATCCGGAATTATGTCATAACCTTTTCATGTACTAACTGTTAGGATATTTTCAAAACTTAAAATTTAGGAAATTATGCTTTTGATCCAGCAACAAAATCTAAATTTTTTGCATTAAGGTGCATTCTACAGTTGTTATGGCAACGTAGGGTCATATTGAGCGGCGCAACTTAGGTCTGAAATGGATACATCAGGAATGTCTGTCTTACACATCTAATATTTACATCTTTTCTATATGTTTACCACTGCACGATATCCACATTTCCCACATATGAATTTATTCCTTAAAGAAGCGTCTGAACTGTAGTTGAGAAATTCTAAAGATAGTTTCTGGGAAACAATTGGCAAGTCATTGACGATTTCGCCGACGTCCAGATCTATTGAGGTCAGAAGCATCATGGGTAAAATCATTTATAAATGCATTATACCACTCATAAATGCTTGTTTTTTCTCATAGAATTATTGCTGTACGTGTTCATAATCATAAAGATCGTCTCTGATTTTAATTTTCCAATTTACACTCAAATCATTATTGAATACCATTGCCCTAGCACCATATTTTCCATATAAGCTAAGCGATGTATTCACCTACGGTTGGTCACGGAAATTGACTCCAAATGTCAGCTGACGATGTTATGTTTGCTGAAAAAATGTCCGCTCAAAGGTAACAAGCATTTCTGACAACTGTTGAAGTGATAAATACAAAATATGATCGCTTTAAAAGCGATTGATAAGTCATATTTTTGCAAATCATCCAAAGTTTTCCTGCTCAACTTGACCCTATGTTTCCATAGCAACTGTCGAATGCGCCCTTATCCAAACAGCAGCGTTTTTGTTGCAGGATCAAATGTATAATTCTTCAAAGCATATGTGTTTAAAATTTCATCTCGGTTGGTTTCAAAGTCAAAAAGTCATGCTACTGCAAACGACAAAATGGATGATTTAAAAGATTTGATTTGTGTACAATATAGCCTAGAAAACATTGAGGCAAAAGAAAATGCTGATAATCAGAATTTTCTCCTTTTGCATTAATTTTGCCCAAGCCTTTCTCCTAGGGACGTCAAAACGAGGTCTTGTGTGGGGAAAGGTTAATGATTTCTTTGATATAGATTACATAGATACTTACAAATGATAGATGCACAATTGATTAAAAAAGTTATTACCAGAAATAGTTTTAGCCATGTAATAAGTAAAACATTGTCCAGATTTTTGTCAGGTATATTTTTGTGTGATTAGAGCTATAACAACCGTAGGTCCGAAGATTTCCACTATTTTATACCAAAAGTTTCTCTGTGTCTACTCAAATATGTATTAGTCGTGAATCAATAAACAAAGTTATGTTATCATGATGGGATTGTGAAGGATGGATCAACAACTGTCTTAATTTTCTACTATTTACTTGTAACATAATGTCACATGCAATGAATGATATGCATAATAAAAGATGTAGGGATTATTAGGTTCAATTTCTTGTACAATTAAAGCTTATTGGGTCACAAAATTAATTAAAAGACCAGGTACTCTGTTGTCCCTTTTGAAGGCATGTACATAAACGAATATACGGTGCTAACATGTTCATGGTTACTTTTGGAGACCTTCATAACCACACATCATAACAACCAGATTCCAGACTGATGATAGTGATTTGTATTCACAGAATGCAATATTCTGTTCCTAATTACATTTTATGTATACATGTTCGAATGTTTGCTTCCAGGTGTAAGCATTGTAATGAAGGCAGTTTCGTAATTATCTTTAAAGAGACCCATGCTAGGTTGTCGGGCATACAGTTCACGAAACATTGTATGGAATGGTCGACCTGGATAGCTAGATCATTTCTGCACAAGGAAATTTCAAATAAAGTTCATTTAGTTCTTCTAAATTAAGTATGTTCTTCTAAATAAAGTGTAAATAATTAACTTACCCGCACTTTATATTTATAGTAACATTTATGTGTCACTGAACCTTGATAGTGAAAAATTTAGTTCCAGCGCTAAAATTGCTTTCCTTTTGGCTCTATAAAAGCAATGCACTACACAACAAAGCAAATTCTGGCTGTCCCCATGTCGTTCTGATTCCTGAAAATCTGGCATGGGTCTAATGTCATATGCCCGTATGATAGAAAGAGGAATATGTTCAGCTGTCGATTATGCTAATTTGAGTCTTGCTTTATATAAAAAAAAAGTTGATGCTTGATAAATATTCGTTTTAAGAGTCATTGCTTTGACATTATGGTGTTGCTATAATCTGTATCCATCTCACATGCTGTTTTATTGAATTGTTATTTTGGCTCTTAAAATTCGAATTAATTTCCAGGAATATGCACTAAAAGCTTTGCAAATCACTGCAAATATGATTTCAAAAGCATAATATCTACTAAACATCACATTTATGTGTAAGATTTTTTGTTACATCAATGTTTGCATATTTTGTAATTTTTGGGAAAATTTACCCCACCCACTTTTAGCTATGACTACAAGCCTAAGCTAAAGACTAATTCTGTGAAGAAATACATATAACTCAAGAACAGGTTTCTGGGCAATTTTTAAGTATGACTTCAACCACACAAACATACCTCTTGTATTTTAAAAACTTTTTTTTCACTTGTTGACAAAACTTATTTTGGTGATTTTTAGCCAATTTTTGCTATATTTATCAATATTCACAAAAATACAAAATCAAAAAGCTGTTTATTATTCATGTAAGTCAAAGTGCAATTTATTAGCTTCATTTTGATACCAAAATAATTGTTTTAGCTTAATAAATGAGTAAGTTATGGGGTACTTTAGGAGGTATGTATGAAAAGTGCACCGAATGACCTTTGACCTTGATTTTAAAAAAATCCTACCACTTTTAAGCATGTCATCCACCCTTAACCAAAGCGTGGGACCCCAACGTATTGAAAAATACCACTCCAATTTTTATAGGACACCGGTTGCAAGAAAAGTTCCATACCAGGACCTGGCTCCTAGACTATTTAGTCTTTGGGAGCAAAAGTTCAATCCAGACAGCTTCAAGTTGATCATGTTGTAAGTCTATGCGTGTGTTGAAAGCCAAATCAGACCGTAACAAATACAGCCATTGAAATATAGTAGGAAAAGGAAAGAAATTGCTTGTTTCGAGCAATTTCTTTCCTTTTCCAACTATATTTCAATAATGGACACATATGATGCCTATCAAAAATGGTTAGAAAACGTTTTCATCGAAAATAATCAAAATCGGATGAGTCAAACTCCGGATATGTCGATGTATTTTGGCTGTCCCTCTGACTTCAACACAACGAGTGTCGACTGTACTTAAAATAATATTTAGAATTTTAAATACATTTTTTCTCTTTAGCTTTGAGAAAGTCAATAAGTTTTTTCCCTCTCCTGTAAAATTTTATAAAATGGAGTTACAATAGTTTTGCACCAAGCCCTCGATCTGGAGCTCTGTGATTGGCATGTCACTGAGCGCAGACTAATCAGAATCCATTGGATCAGTCGGCATGACGACATAGCCTCACTTTCATTTTTTCATCAAGTACTTCCTCAGTCTTTATCATTACGGGATACCATTTTTGAGGCAGAATATTTCAAACATCGATTCTTAAAATTCATAAACAAAACTCTTTCTTTAAGAAAGTCATTTAAACTTTCTAACAACCAACGCATTTTTAATAATCATGCGTAGTCGTCGAGATTTTAATGCTGAAAGTTGGTTATGCTTCAACTAAAAAGACCATAGCTTTCACCTCCACAAAATGAGTGCAGATGCGCTTTTTATGACTGACCAAGTTTTTGAATGGCTGAAAGGATTGTGCCGACCGAATCAATGCTGCTATGTACAAGTTGCTATTGTCCAGAAAGATTAACCCAGTACATCTGCATATGTAATGACCCCACTTTGGCAATGTTTTGATTAGACACTCAACTAACGGACTTTGCGCACGAAAATTAATCAGTATCAGTTTAATGTGGTCAAATAATACTTGCCATGACTATGTTATTTTGGTGTTAGAGAACAAAATGGATCTTAATCAGACTGCGTGATATGCTGATTATGCGCTGATCCTTTTCTATGATTCCTGCCAATACTGTAATGTTATAAGGCTAAGGTTAGTTCAATTGTACTCTTCAGATTAATTTCATGGTAAAGTATAAATGCCATATAATTATAAAGTAATAAACTCTTGACCTTTTCACATGACTATGTACATGTTTTTGTATTTACCCCCTATTCAATTTCAAACACGAAGTCCTCAATAGCAATGAATTTTGTGCAAAAAATAGACTTAGTTTACCTTTGTGATTTGATAAACTGTCAGTGTTGTCATAAAATATCGTAACTACGGCTTGAATTAAGCCTAATTACAAGATTTTATAACAACACCTATAGAAATATAATTAATAAATTGCTTGTCAAAAATTAGGTTACAGTTTAATTGTTGAAATCGTTCTCAATTTCACACACAAAGTACAGGTGAACTGCCCAAACCTCGAAAATAAGAATGGCAGCGTTCTCACAGGCTCATTAAATTGTTAGTGGCGGATCCAGATGAGTTTGGGGGTACAAATACCGCCATTCCTCCACTATAGCCTAAATTTCTTTTTCAAGCAGATATTAAGTAAAAATTGAGTAATACTATGACAACAACCCCCCCTATTTGTATGCTCGAACCTAATCCGAGTCTTCTCTGATGTAAATACGCTCTTAGATATTTTGATAGCGAAAAAATCAAAATATCAAAGAGCGTATTTACATCAGAGAAGACTCGGATTAGCTCGAACCCTCTTCATAGAAATCCTGGATCCGTCACTGATTCTGAATGTCTTAGTTCGTCTAAATATCATCATGTCGACAACATTTTGGATTTGTCCAAATTCAAAGATGTTACAACTTACAGATGACAATTCAAAGTGAATAAAATTTTACTTTTTTTATCTTTTGGGTAGGAAAACATTGTGGGAAATGAAGAAATTGCTTGTCACAAGCAATTTCTTCATTTCTCACAATGTTTTCAAAAGCTTTTATCTTGCCAGAAGTCAAAAAGCGTCATTATCGTGGGGTTAGGTTAACGATCTTGCTTTTGAACTCTGCATAAAGAGCTAGTCACGAAGGCATGTGTCAAAGCTATTTTCAAAAATATCATTTTGTAATCAAATTACAGTGCCTTTATTGGATTCGTTCCAGTTAATCATACATGCATGCAGCCTGCACATTCACCCTTTCCCAAACGACAAAATATCAGTGTGGTCCAATGATTAAGCTGATTGCCCATAAAGAAGTGATTTGTGTACAATATATCAAAGGAAATAATTTTATATCAAGACAAAAGGCTAAAATGCTGATTATCAGTATTTCCTTCTTTTGTCGCAATGCTTTCCAAAATCTTTTATTAGGACATCAAAACCAGGTCTTGTTTGGGGAAAGGGTACAACAAGGTGTAATAATTTAGAACATCACGATCCACGATTCTATCACGATACATCAATAAACCAATGATGTCATAGCATTTTTCCCCAAAAAATTCCACATTTTGTGGTCCCAGATACTGCAAAAAAATCCAGAAAAATATCCATAGTTTAAACCTTTTACCTCAATGCTTTTTTTAGATTTCAACCTTTTTTTTTTTTAATTTCTGTTAAAGTCAATGAAGATGATTTCTTTTCAACAACTTTGACTCTAAACCAGTCCAAATTTGGTTACCCTGGAAACATATTAACAAGACACATAACTTGTAACTTGCCGTCATCTTTCTTGGCCCTTTCTCAAAGCGCAAAAAGTTTAGTTTCAGTTAAATGAGTTTATTGGGGTTTTACGCCGTTTTCAACTGTTATGGTCTTATTGCGCGGCTGGAGCAACTAACCATGGCTTCCTGGTGTCTTTCTCATACCAGTACTACAACACCCTAACCAACCTCCAGCTGTTTGCCCACATAGGTTCATTGATGGGTAACATTTTTGTCAGAAAGGGGTTTTGCCACAGCCGGGTATCGAACCCGGGACCTCTTGAGTGAGAGCGCTACCATCTGCGCTAAGGCTGCTGCACAAAAAAAATTAGAACACTATGATTTGATTCCACTGTGTAGACTGTGACAAAAAACGAATTACACTGGTATAAAAATTTTGAGTGCATAATAGCCAAGAAAGTATTGATTATCAGCATTTTCTTCATTTGCCTCAATGTTTTCCCAAGCTTTCTCTCGTATAAACCTTAAAATTTAGGTGCGTTGAAAGGTGTCGCAGTGTTCGGGAAACAGCCAGTTTGCAGGACAAAGCACTTAAAATATCAAGCGACATGCATATCCCATATAATATGTCGACAAAGCCATAAAGACAATTAAAGAGTACCTAGGTTTAACCCTTTCCACAACAAGACCTGGATTCATTATCCCTATAATGAGAGTCTTTGCAAAAAACTAAGGCAAAAGAAGAAAATGAACTGATAATCAGCATTTTCTCCTTTTTCCTCAATATTTTCTTTGCTACATCGTTATAATAAATTCCATCTCTATTGACATCAATTTTGTTGGTGCCCATTTTGTAGCCTGTCGCAGCTTTTTAATTGGGAGTTTAAATTGCCATTTGGGAAAGGATTAAGCGGCAGAGTAGTACTTGATTATTGAATTTACAGACAGAATCGATTTATTAGCTTTGTTCCCACTGTACAAACATGCAACCTTGTATACAAGTCAGAATTTAGGACATAAAGCACCTCAGTGATCCTCAAAATTTTCAAAACGAGCCAATAAATGGCTTTATTCCATTACCATGTGATAGAAAAATTTTGGACTGTTCCAATTCGAAAGGTTTCAGACAACAATTTCAAAAGAACGAAAATTACATTTTTTGGTCTTTATAAATAAGTAGAAAACATTGTGGAAAACGAAGAAACTGCTTGTCACAAGTTTAACCTATTCTCTCATATTGATGCTTTTTGACGCCCCACAGGCAAAAGGCTATGGTAAACATTATAGAAAATGAAGAAATTGCTTGTGGCAAGCTATTTCTCCATTTTTTACAGTTTTTCACCCATTAAAGACCAAGAATGAAAAAAATCATTTAACTGAATTTGTCATGAGATCTACAACATCTTTAGATGGACAAGTCACAAACTTTGCTGTCTGGTAATGAGTTAAGGCCTTTCCCAGACAACAAAATTTGAGTTTAATCGGTAAGAATTGAGGAGAGTTGATTTCTTTTCTTCCCCAACTACTAGCCTGTAGGATTGTCAAAACAATGGCTTGTTTTAAGGAAATCTAGTTTTCAAAATTGAAACTGTCTCTTAATTTTTTACTCGAAAGTAAAGAAAGAAATCATAACCAATTCCCAGGTAATAATTGGTTTTGTCATTCCTTGTGTGAAAGCTTTAGGAAACAAAACCATTGAGGCAAAGGGAAAAAAAAGATGATAACCAGCTGCAACATTCTCTCTCTCTTCCCCATCCTCTTCTCCATCATCATTTACCAAATTTATTTGTCCTAGTTGATTTAATTAGGGTAAAATGTCTCATTAATCCTTTCCCAAACTAGACCTGGTTTTGATGTCCCTATGACAATTGGTTTGTGAAAACATTGAGGCAAAAGAAGAAAATGCTGATAACCAGCATTTTCTCCTTTTGCCTCAATATTTTCTATGCTATAATGTACACACTAGCAATCTTCTTTAACATCCATCTTGTCCAGTTTTTAAATTGGACCACCTTAAAATTTTGTCGTTTGGGAAAGGGTTTAACACTTTTGCAGTCATTTTGTGACAGCTGGTGCACCTAACCATGTATTTCTGCACAAACACAACATCCAGCCGTTCTTTAAATCTAGTGGTGAGAGACACATGACTTTTGTCAAATGACAGACAAGATATTTGGCAAGTCGGGATTTGATTGGTTAGTAAATTGGGTTTAAATTAGGTTTAACACCGTTTTCAACTGCTGTGGACTTATAGCGACAGCTGGCACACCTAATCATGGATTCCTGTTGTTTCTTATACCAATACTACCCAGACATCCTAACCGAGCCTCCAGCTGCTTGTGCACATTTAGGCACACCTAACCATGGATTCCTGTTATTTCTTATACCAATACTACCCTGACATCCTAACCGAGCCTCCAGCTGCTTGCGCACATCTAGGTTAACAAAACCAAACCATTGGTGGAAAAAGATTTTGACTGAAGGGAAATTAGCCGAAACTAGGATCAAACTTGAGACCTCAAGAGTGAGAGTCTGATGCATTACCAACTGTGCCAAGTCTGTGACCTTAGCTAGGGTTAGATCCCGCAAGACCCTTGAATGGATAAACTTTAACGTTACTGAGGCATCCCAACTAAGGTACTGATCCATAGTCTGGCCTGGTCCTGGGTCCAGTCGTCAATATACAATTTGGTAAATTAAGATAACACTTAAAAATTGATACCCATTACATATTGCGGCACCCGTTTTTGATCGTATTGATTATACAGGGGTCTTGTTTGCCAAAATTTGGGGCCTTTATTCGGCCCCATTCCCAATGGCAAAAAGTATCTTTTTTCCCAATTCTCTGGTGAAAATTCCCAATGAGGACCCAGAATGCCCCATGTTAAGACCTCATCTTCATTTAAAAACATTTTGAAGACAGTTTTAAACAAGAGTATGTACAAATGCATTTTACATCACTATAGTCTAATTTGCAGCTGAAACTGAGTGACAGTATGAATACAAACTTGTTTTAGTTTTTCCCAATTTAGGTAAAATCGTCGCTATTTTTCCCAATGTCACTGGCCCCTTGCCCCAAACAAAAGTTGGTAGCAAGACCCCTGTGATATTGATACTTAGACCGAAGAAAGCAGGGAAAATGATCAGACTGGAACCCGGTCTACTGATCCTCCTCAGACCTAGTACAATATACCCGAATATTCTGATAAGGCAAAGCCTACTAGTGCTCCAGAGCAACGGATAAGAGGACTATAAAGAAATTGTACATTGGATATTTCAAATCGAAACCCCATGTTAACCCTTTCCCAAACAAGACCTGGATTTGACGTCCCAAATAGAACAAGCTTGGGAAAACATTGAGACAAAAGAAGTAACTGCTGATAACCAGCAGTTTCTCCTTTTGCCTCAATATTCTCTTGGCTATATCACACGCAATTTCAACCTTTATTTACATCCATTTTATTGCATGCAGCAGCTTTCAAATTTGATCACCCATAAATTTTGTCATTTGGGAAAGGGTTTTAAGAGTACTCATTTGAATGGTTTCAATGAGAGTATACCCCCTCTCATCTGCCTCATACAGAGACAGACTACTGTAGTGCGCCGGTCTGTAAGATCCATCCATAGAGTCCCAAATTTAAGTTCATCTGCACTAAATCATTTAGCTCTCTATTTGTTTACAGTGTGAGTGAATGTACTCGCTTTACTCAATTAAAATTTCATTGATAAACAATTATTATTATCTTTTGTCAATATGAAAAAGATAAGGAATACTGTGTAAATACCTTGTCATCCGTTTATTCCTTTTTTCACTTGTGTAACGGTCGATATTGCAATATAAGTAATGTAGGACTGTTGCATAAAGAACCTATAAAAAGATCTATTTTTAGTCACGAGAGCCCACACGTGAATTGATTCATGTAGAAAATGTTCTAAAATTTAACCCAGATTTCCGGTAGGTGAACTGAACATCAATAAACATTTACTGAACCATAACAAACTTACAGTCACGATTGTCATCCATGTCATCAACGAAGCGAGAAATTTTTCAGTGGAAATTGTTTTTGTTTACATAAATGTCATGAAGACGGGAACCAACTTTGCGGCTAAACTTGAAAGGAAAAGTGCGACCCGAAAATCGTTAGAAAACATGATTGGGGCATAGTGGATATCTGATTCAAGTTTCCACCTCGTCAAAATTAATTAGAATTCAATCTTTTAGCATAAAATATCTGGCAAAGTGTCCGGAAAAGAATAATTTTACCGTTTTGTTTGGTGATTTTTGTCTACAGTCTATGACGATGGTCCCTCTCCTGCGGGTAACCAGCCAAAACTTTAATCCAGCTTCCGGTTTTTATTTTCCGTAGAAAAGTAAAAAAAAAAAAAATACCTTTGTACCAGCTTCTGCGTGTAGTTAAGCTGTACTCTTGGGCCTTGTTTATGTCTGCAAGGACATGGGATGATCTAGATAAAGAAAAATGATCCAGAAATGGCCTACACCCTGAAGTGACAGATTCAGAGGATCAAGCACACAAAATGTTGATTCAGACACTCTATCTTGTGTCAGGTTAGTAGATTTCTGCATTACTTCTGCTGCTTTAAAAGTAAGATAGCATTTGCAACTGCTCGGATTTTCCTTTTCAACATAATTAGTCTGGTTCCCGCACCTGAAATCTACTACGGATTTAGGTACGGTTATTGATTCGGTCGGCACAATCCCTTCAGCCAATCAAAAACATTGTCAGTCATTAAGTGCGGACCTGCACTAATTCGGTGGAGGTGAAATCTTCGGTCTTTTTCAACGTAGTGTATCAGAGGCGGGAACCAGACTATTTCAACATATCCTGTATTGATTCGGTCGGCACAATTCTTTCAGCCAATCAAAAACGTCGTCAGCGGACCTGCACTCATTCGGTGGAGGTGAAAGCTTCGGTCTTTTTCGTTGAAGCATTACCAACTTTCAGCATTAATATCTCGACGACTACGCCTGATTATTAAAAATGCGTTGGTAGTTAGAAAGTTTAAATCACATTCTTTAAAGAAAGAGTTTTGTTTATGAATTTTAACGATGGATTTTTTAAATAATCTGCCTCAAATTTGGTATCCCGTAACGATAAAGACCGAGGTAGTACCCTCGATGAAAAAATGAAAGTGAGGCTATGACGTCATGCCGACTGATTCTACAGAGCAGATTCGGTGCGTCGATCACATGCGGCATAAGAACTGCAGGTACAGTACTGCTCGCTTGTTTTTTTCATGCATCACCAAGAATTGATTTCGGGTGGATTGGGGTTGGAATATGCCATGGCTACGATGAGCATCTTTTTCCAACCAAACATGTGGAATCACTGTGATTTACCACCGCGACAGAGGTTCTGAAATCCTTTGTCCAAGTTGCACAGGTTATCCCAAAGAGGTTTCGGACAAGTAGATGTTGCCAACATTTTACTCTCTATTGTTCATACGGACAACTGACTTTGTCAAACAAACTTACACAGACAAGTAGCTAATTTAAAGATTTCAGAGCGCCTGCACGATTTTCCACTAGGCCACTGTGAATCACAGTGATTTTTGTGGACATGCTTAGACTATACCTGGCATTTCCACTCCGCGGATTGAAAAAGTTGTGGTTGCAATGGATAAATCACCGCAATTTTTCCACCCTATCTTTTTTGTCCACGGTGGGCATGTGTTTTAAGCGAAAAGCATGCGAGCTGTACTGTATAGTAGACCTCTTTGGTACTGCATCATTTATGGTACCGCGGTATTTAAAACATTGTTCCTTTGCAGACGAAGCACCACCTTGCAACTGCTGGTATCAGGAATTCAAAAAGCAAATTATTTACTCTAATCTGTGATGATTGATTACTTTCATACAGAGTGTCCCATAATATGTGTTACAGTTTTAATCATCTATGAATTTGAGAAATGTTGCCATAGAGTAAAATCAATTACAGGGGTGCAGGGTTTTCCATGACGCAAAAATCATGCGTCATTGTCGCAATTTCAATACAAATGACCCCTCAGAAATTTACTTCAGGGACATTAATGACGCAAGTTTCAAAATCCAAATTTTCCTATCATACTTGAGTACTTGGGCATTTGACCCACAAAATAGTAGAAATATCCCCTAACTTTGAAGGCAAGGGGGTCACAATGACCCCCAAATTCTCATGCTCAGGGAAAACCCTGGGGGTGAAAAGGGGACATGATAAAGTTTTGTTTTATATATAGAACATCTATATTTAGTTTCAAAATCTATTCTACATCACGTTTAATGAAATATACCACTTTTTAACTTTTATGCCAAGTGACGTCAACGACGTCATATGTTTAATTTGACAAATTTACTTTTCCATGCTAAGATGCTCATATTGATTGTTTTAATTTTGTCTTCCATGACTATTACAGCTTAAATAGTTGCAGTAGATATTTTAGCATCATTAATATTTGAAGGGGTAACATGAATCACAAAAAAAACAGAGTTCGATATGAGGACAGTTGTTCTTCACTTGATGTTGGATGATGGCAAAATATGGTGCTTTGAAGGGGAGGGGGCATTTTTGCAGAGACAGACATTTGTGTAGGGTAATTACATGTAGTGAAAAAGTATTGAAAGTGTGAATCATATTCATGCACAAGTGACCCTTGCAAGTAGTGTCATAAAAGGATATAATTCAAAGTTTATCTTTTAAAAAATCCGAACATTTCACACCATCGATGATGCAATTACGGATGAATTATGATTCAGAAAGAACTAGAGGAAGGGCTACCGATAACTTTTTTTTCATTTCTAACTCAAATTTTGTCATTAATCTTAAAAGTAGTAAGACCTTCACTATGTCCTATAAAGCGATAGAATACTAAGAAACACAAATTATTCAATAAATACAGAAAGTGAGAAAGATAAATTGCATTTTCAAAGATGACGTTGATGACGCCATTTGACAAATAAGTTAAACAATTGTAAATTTCACGAAGTGTGTTGTTGAATTATTTTAGGAAAGTAAAATATGGATGTTCTATATGTCAAACAAAACTTTATCATGTCCCCTTCATACATATGTTACTCATCTTACTCAATGGCAACATTTGTCGATTTTATAGAAGTTTAAAATTGTAACACATATTATGGGACACCCTGTAATTATTTCGGCTGCGTTGAAGTGTCATAGATAAACAAATCATGGAATTTTTCCATGTGTTCATAATTTATTTTTACCGACGCCATTAAGCAACGTGGAACCCAAGAGAACCATCCTACATGCAGTGTTCTGTCAAAGACCAACCATTTTGGGATTGGCAAGAAAAAAGTTACAAATGCCCTTCCCCAATTATGTTAGACGGACTAGCCAGTAGTTAGATATACAACACCTGCGCCATAAGTATGAATAATTATTGGGGCAAAAGAACCCGGGATTCCCAAGGCTCTGTTGAGGACACAGATACATACCGGTAAGTTGATTTGTGGAATGAGGGAATCATTATGTGTTAACCCTTTCCCAAACAAGACCTGGTTTTGACGCCCCTAATAGAAATGGCTTGTGAAAAAATTGAGGCAAAAGACGAAACTGCTGATAACCAGCAGTTTCTCCTTTTGCCTCAATATTTTCTTGGCTATATCACACACAATTTCAATCTTTATTAACATCCATTTTGTCGTCTGCAGCAGCTTTTGAATTGGACCTGCCTAAAATTTTGTTGTTTGGGAAAGGGTTAAGCAGCCAGAAAGAGCCAGAAAATGCTCAGACTGGCATAGAAAGAACAGCTTGAGCCACATAAAGGATATATTGTGGTAGTAAATTGTAATGGTGAGAGAAATGATTGGAATCCTAGGTCATCATCAGTTCTCACATATTGACACTTTTTATGCCCTACAAAATAAAGTGTTTGGAAAACATAGTAGAAAATGAAGGATTTCTAGTGACAAGCAGTTTCTTCATTTCCCACAATGTTTCCTACTAAAATAGACCATATAATGCAAAATTTTATTTACTTGAAATTGTCATCTTGAACATCTTTGAAATTGAACCAAACTTAATTTTTGCCCAATGGTTTGATTGGTTAACACTGTAACACTGTTTAACCCTTTCCCGAACAAGACCGGCTTTTGACATCCTTAGTAAATATGGTTTGGGAAAACATTGAAACAAAAGAAGAAACTGCTGATAATCAGCAGTTTCTCCTTTTGTCTCAATATTTTCTGTACCATATCCTACAGAAATTACAGTTTTCTCAACATCTGTTTTATCATCTGCAGCAGCTTTCAAATGGGATAACCCTAAAATTTTGTCGTTTGGGAAAGGGTTAAAAATATTGTTTAAAAATGGTTATCAATATCATATATGTTTTTCAATTGAATTTCAGGTATCCTTGCCGTCTGTCTTGGTATAAAATACTCTGTAAGACTTGAGCTTGTCAACACCTGCAAGACAGCAGCCGAGTTTGAATGGTTGATATTCGGACTTGATGAGGACAGTCCAGGAATCAGCTGTTCGGTGCATTACGGTCATACCAGAGACTTTAACATTGGTCGTGTCAAAGAGAGGCCTTACCCTGCCATGAAAAATATGGGGAGCTTTACGTTACAAGGACTTGATTCATTATCGGGGCAACAGTTTTCTGTACAGTTAATATGTGGTGACTCCAAGTCAGATGTCAAAACATTTGTTGTTAATGGTGAGTAAAACCTTTTCCAAATAAAGATCTGGTTTTGACTTCCCTTAATTAGAAAAGGCTTTGGGAAACATTGAGGTAAAAGTAGAAAATGCTCATAATCAGTATTTTCTCCTCTTGCCTGAATATTTTCCATGCTATATTGATGTCACAAATTCAATCTTTATCTATATCTGTTTTGTTGTCTGCAGAGGAGTTTCAATAACTTTTTAGCCAACCCGGACTCGAGGCAAAGTAAGCAGAAGATTTCCTACAGTTCCTTTATTAATTAATCCATGCAATATTTACAAAAGTAGCAGGGGGTAACATCCCGGGCTCCAGCCTCTTAATGAAACCCCTGATAACACCCACAGCATCCTAAAAGTTTGTTGTTTTTCATATCTTTGCTTTATGTGATAAAAATTGTACCTACATGTATTTAGCTCAGCTGTACTCCACCAAATTTAGAAGAGCTGATAGTGTTTCAAGGTGAATCATCATTTCTGTTAATAACAACAGACTTATTGTTAAGAATTGTAATGCTTGTATTCTCTTCTTTTGCATCAATGTTTTCTCAGTTATTTGTGTTTTCATTTTCAGATAAGAAAGCCTGTAATGATGCAACAGATAAACCATATACATGTATATAGGAGAGCCGGTCGTATTTAAAGGTGAATCATCGTTTCTAGGAGCAACTGACTCTTTGTTCCGAATCGCAACTGGGTCTAGCAAAGTCCAGAAAAATGTTGAGGGAAAAGGAGAAAATGCTGCTTATCAACTTAGCAGCATTTTTAGCTCACCTGAGCACGTAGTGCTCAAGCTGAGCTATTGTGGTCGCTTTTTGTCCGTCGGCGTCCCTCCGTCTGTTCACATTTTGTTGTTACCACTCTAGCACCCACAAATATTGACCAATCTTAACCAAACTTGGTGAAAACATGTTTGACCATAAGTTCTCGGATGAGTTCGATTTTGAGTCTGATCGGACTAGGAAGTATAGAGTTATTTGCCCTTGAACATCAAAAATGGCTAGTTTTGACTTTGTTACCACTCTAGTATCTACAAATATTGACCAATCTTAACCAAACTTGGTCAAAACATGTATGACAATAAGTTCTTGGATGAGTTTAATTTTGGTTGAGATCGGATTACGAAGTCCGGAGTTATGCGTCCTTGAATATCAAAAATTTCTAGTTTTGACTTTGTTACCACTCTAGCATCTACAAATATTGACCAATCTTAACCAAACTTAATCAAAACATTTATGACAATAAGTTCTTAGATGAGTTCAATTTTGGTTTAGATCGGAGTAGGAAGTCCGGAGTTATGGGCCCTTGAATATCAAAAATAGCTATTTTTGACTTTGTTACCACTGTAGCATCTACAAATATTGACCAATTTTGACCAAACTTGGTCAAAACATGTATGACAATAAGTTCTTGGATGAGTTTGATTTTGGGTCAGATTGGATCAGGAAGTCTGGAGTTATATGCCCTTGAATATCAAAAATAGCTAGTTTCGACTTTGTTACCACTCTAGCATCTATAAATATTGACCAATCAAGACAAAACTTGGCTAGAATGTTGGTAACCATAAAATAATGAATGAGTTCGATTTTCAGTGTCATCCAAGTAGGAAGTCTGGAGTTATGTGCCCTTAAATTTGACAAATTTGCCGTTTTCGAATTTGTTTACACTTTAACATCTACATTTATTGACCAATCAAGACAAAACTTGGCAAAAATGTTGGTAACCATAAGATACTGAATGACTTAAATTTACAGCTTGATTGGATTAGAAAAACCAGAGTTATTGGCCCTTGAATTTCACAAAATTGCCATTTTCGACTTTATTTTCACTCTAAAAAACACAAATATTGACCAATAAAGACACAACTTGGTCACAATGTTGGTGACCTTGAGATCTTATATGATTTCATTTTTCATATTGATCGGACTAGAAAAACTAGAGTTGTGTGCCCTTGATGGTGACAAAATTGCCGATTTTTTTTTTAATTTCACTCAAACAGCAATAAATATTGACCAATCAAAAAACAACTTGGACATAAGGTTGATGAGAATATCTTTATCAGAACAGAGTTATGTGCCCTAGATTATGACAAAATTGATGTTTTTTTATTGACTTGGTTTTCACTTTAACAGCCACAAATTTTGATCATTAAAGATTAAGAATGCTGTTTTCAGCTGGATCATAATCTCTCATCTTAAGTTTCGTGTTCTTGTCTTAGAGATACCTAGGTCATGTAAAAGGTGGGTCTTGTTCTGCATGGAGAAAGTTTCAAACTTCTATCAGGTGAGCAATCCAGGGCCATCTTGGCCCTCTTGTCTCCTTTTGCCTCAATATTTTTCCAAACATTAACTATCTTTGTTTCTTTTATAAAATACTCAATTCAATATTTCGGCAAAATTTGCCTTTTTCAAAGAGTTTAACTTAAGTTTTTCAAACTCTTGAAAAAGGCAAATTTTGCCGAAATATTGAATTGAGTATTTTGTAAAAGTGTTTTATTGTATTCCCTGAGGAATAATATTGTGATATTGTATCTTTGTTTCGTTTTCAGATAAAAGAATATGTAACAATACAACAGATAAACCTAATATAGAAGAGCTGGTTGTGTTTAAAGGTGAATCATCATTTCTCGGAACAACTGACTCCTTGTTAGGGATCGCCATCGAGTCTATCGAAGTCCAGAAAAATGTTGAGCGAAAAGGAGAAAATGCTGGTTATCAGCATTTTCTTCTTTTGCCTCAATATTTTTCCAAACATTAACAATTTTTGTTTCATTTTCAGATAAAAGAATATGTAACGATACGACAGATAAACCCAATATAGAAGAGCCGGTCGTGTTTAAAGGTGAATCATCGTTTCTAGGAACAACTGACTCTTTGTTAGGGATCGCTATCGGGTTTTTAGGACTATTAATAATAGCTGTGTCAACATTTTATATTGTGAGAAAAATACGAAGACGGAACAGACTGGAGAGAATAAGGCGCTATCTAGGGTAAGGTATTATTATCATTCATATTATACACAGAGTATTTTCTCCTTCTTTGCTTAGGTCCGTAAAACGAACTTGTTCCCAATGCTAAAAGGGTAACTTTTTTCCCAAAATACTGAAAGAAAAATCCCAATACAAAATTTAAACATTTATTTTTAAAGAAAATAATGCTCAATCTCGTTAATGCTGAGCCAAAATATCCAAGAACAATTTGGATTCCTTACAGTTTGTTTGGCTGTACTAATTTATACAGAGGACTTTTTTCGCACTTTGTGATGAAAATATTTTTCCTAATTTTTTAGAAAACTACACATTTTTCCCAATTTGGCTGGTTTTGGACCCATTCCCAAAACTAACAGAAAAAAGCTGATACAGTCATGTGGAAAATAGTTGATTTTCTTGTCTGTCTGGTGAAATTCCAATATCACTTGAAAGTCTAGCAAATATTTCTGATTGGTCAGTCAGGCCCTACATTGTCTGTGTGCTTGTAATCCGATTCGGTCTTGTTAAAATCAAATTGAATTTGTACACCAGAAACAAATTATACAAGGCAGCAGATAATATATAACAATACTATTTTACAATATTAACGTTTGAATATCCATTTATGATGATTCCCCATTAAATTTTTGTTTATTATTTTACCACATTTTAGCTCATCCCTGATAGATCCGTTTGATAACTTACAAAATCGTATAGACACAGATCGGGACACTGGTAGTGAACGATTAATGGGCTCATCTGATCAGCTTTATAATGCACAGAGATCAGCAGGTTAGAATATTACTGTTTAATCATACCCCTCACCTACGAAGTAGAGGGGGGAATATTTGTTTCACCATGTCTGTCTGTCTGTCCGTCTGTAGACTTTTTTGTTTCCATGCTCTAATTCAAGATCCGTTTCACCTATGATCATGAAACTTTACACAGTTGTTGCCCATGACCCAAGGAGGTGCCCTATTGTTTTTGGGTCACAAAGGTCAAGGTCACAATTGGACTTTGTTTAAAATTCGTTTCCTGCCACAATTGGACTTTGTTTAAAATCTGTTTTCACGCTCTAAGTCAAGAACCGGTTGACCTAGGATCATGAAACTTTACACAGTTGTTGCCCATGACCCAAGGAGGTGCCCTTTGTTTTTTTGGTCAGGAAGGTCAAATGTCAAGGTCACAATGGGAATTTCTTTTGAAATCATTTTCTGTGCTTTAAGTCAAGAATCTGTTGACCTAGGATCATGAAACTTTATACAGTTGTTGCCCATGACCCAAGGAGATGTCCTATTGTTTTTGGGTCACAAATGTCAAAGGTCAAGGTCACAATTGGACTTTGTTTAAAATCCGTTTTCATGCTCTAAGTCAAGAACCGGTTGACATAGGATCATGAAACTTTACACAGTTGTTGCTCATGACCCAAGGAGGTGCCATATCATTTTTGGGTCACAAGTCAAAGGTCAAGGTCACAATTGGACTTTGTTTAAAATCTGTTTCCATGCTCTAAGTCAAGAACCGGTTGACATAGGATCATGAAACTTAATACAGGTGTTGCCCATGACCCAAGGAGGTGCCCTATTGTTTTTGGGTCACAAAGGTCAAAAGTCAAGGTCAGAATTGGACTTTGTTTAAAACTGTGCTCCAACTAAAGAATCTTTTGACCTTTAGCACTTTTTCAGTGACAAGGCGGTAGTGGGGTGGTATTTGTCAGCTCTGCGACATTTCTAGTTTCATCTACCAATATTTTGTAACAAAAGGCCTTGGTTAACCCATTACCAAACAACAAAATTTTAGACTGTTTCAAATTCAAAGATGTTGCAGACAACAAAATCAAGTGATATGAAATATAAAATTTTCCTGGTCTTTTGGGGAAGAAAACATTATGGGAAATTTCCCACTTAACATTTCCTTTGGCCATTACCTTGTCAGACATCAAAAAGCGTCTTTTTGTGGGGAATGGGTTAATGTCATCTAGAGGTATTTTGTAATAAATGACTTTGTTTAATACAATGTCAGCCCTGTTTGAAGGGCCAGACAGTTTTGACTTAAAGAAATACTTTTCATGCCCCTTTATCGAAAGATTGCGCTCATATTGTTTTACCGTTGCCAGTCTTTCTGTCCAAAGCTTAACTTTTAAGTTTAACTCAGGGGTAAAAATGATATTTCACTATTATATCTTGCTGTCTTTGAATTGTGCTACAGATATTAGGGAGAAATGACTTTTCAAAATGCAATATTTCATTAATTCTTCATCTAACAATATGGTGGGTACCAATTTGAACTGTTTTGTCGAGACAATTTAAAATAGTACCAACAACATAGTGTTTGGATTTGAAATAACAAATTTAGAATGCTTAAAACCCTCTTCTCTGTTGCTCTATTTCAATATGTAGTACCAACTGAAATCCAACTTTTGAAACCAGACTTTTCAGCATTTTCTCCTCTCATTGCTGTTTTTGTGACATTGGAAAAAGATTAACCCTTTCCCAAACAACAACATTTTAGGGTAATCCAATTTAAAAACTGCCACTAAAGACAATATGGATATTATTAAAGATATGATTTGTGTAAAATATGGCATAGAAAATATTGAGACAAAAGGTGAAACTGCTGGTCATCAGCAGTTTCTTCTTTTGTTTCAATATTTTCCCAAGCCTTTTTAGCTCACCTGAGCACAAAGTGCTCAAGGTGAGCTATTGTGGTCGCTCACCGTCCGTCCGTCTGTCCGTCCGTCCGTCCACAATTTCTTTAAACATCTTCTCCTCCTATACCATTGGGCCAATTTTTACCAAACTTGGCAGGAATGTTCCTTGAGTGACCCTTCTCAAAACTTGTTTGCGGATTTTTGATTGGCCAAAAAATGTGGGCGTGGCAGGGCGGGGCTTATAAATCTTAAGAAAATTCTTTAAAAATCAACCATTTGGCCAATTTGAACCAGACTTGGCAGGAATGTTCTTTTAGTGATTCTTTTGAAAATTTGTCCTCAAATTTTAAGATTTGTCAAGAAATGTGGGTGTGGCAGGGTCAGACTTCAAGAAATCCTAAGAAAATTCTTAAAAAATCAACCAGGTATAATATGGTTAGTAGAAGTCAAAACCTCATAACTACAGCTCGACAAAGCTGGAGTTATGAGGTTTTGATCCCCCACTGGGGATAGGTGTAATCCCCATAATATCAACAAAGACGAGAAATGTTTACTTTACGACCAACAAATGTTTACACTAGACAGGCCAGAATGGGGAGCTGCAGGTTAAAAGGGGTAAATACAATTCTATTTGTTATTTAAACTATCCTCTGTTGTTGGTACTCATTTAAATAGTTTTGGTTAGATCATTCAAATGAATACCCTCATCACAGGGTTTGATAAACATTGAAAGATATTTAACAATTAGGAAAGCCCTTAACCTCTCCTATTTGATTAAACCCTTTCCTGAAAATGCCTGGTTTGACATCCCTAAATAATTACAAAAGGCTTGGGAAAATATTGAGTCAAATGAAGAAAAGGCTGATAATCAGTAATTTTCTCCCTTTGTCTCAATATTTTATCTGCTTTCTTGTGCATGAATCCTTTCTTTATCCATATCAATTTTATGTTCTTTTTTTAACCCTTCCCCAAACGACAAAAGTTTAATTTTTCCAATTAGAAATCCACTGCAGACGTCAAAATGAAAGTCGACAAAGACAGGATTTGTGTAAAATATAGCACATAAAATATTGAGACAAAAGGAGAGTCTGCTGGTTATCAGCAGTTTCTTCTTTTGTCTCAATGTTTTCCCAAGCATTTTCTATTACGGACGTCAAAACCAGGTCTTGTTTTGGAAAGTGTTAATTGGAACAGTCTATTCATTTTCAGTTTGGGAAGGGATTAAGCAGGTTTTGGCTCACTTATTGAAAATGCTGGAAAATGCTATAGCAAAAGGAGAAAATGCTGATAGCCTATATTTGCATCTTTTGCCTCATCATTTTCTGGCCACTTTTGTACACGAATGCAGTCTTGCTCAACATTCTTTTTTTTAGCTACAGCAGATTTTAATTCTACTGCTCTGATGTTATGCTGTTAGGAAAATATTTAATCTGAATCAAATTGTGACTGCTCAGTGAATAGTTCCCCTATGTTGTGGGTTGACTGGGTTCCATATAAATATGATAAAAAGGGCAGTGTTTTACAATCTTTTCTCAAATTATAAGACAATCTTTTCTCAAATAATTATCCCTATGCTGTAGCTTCTGAACATAACAGAAAGTCCTTATATGTTATATGCCTTTTCAATTGACAAAATTACCATTTTTGCTCATGTCACCTATGTTCAGGTGAGCGATATAGGACCATCATGGTCCTCTTGTTATATTAGGGACGTCAAAACCAGGTCTAGTTTGGGAAAGGATTATTTTGGAATTAGTAGATTGTTTCGGTGTTGTAAGAAATCTTGTTTTACATGTATCTTTCACAGGTGGTGGTGAATTTAACAGTGAAAACACAGACTGATGACAAAACAGTATTATATTATTAATAGATTCAGACAAATTATTCCTGTGGGTAGTAAAAAATTGGTGTAAGACGATGGTTTGGTTTTATAGACCTTTTTCAAATGACCAAATTTTAGAATAATCTAATTCAAAAGCTGCTGCAGGCTACGAGACGTATGTTATTCAAGGTTGGATTTGTGTATAATTTAGCTCAGAAAATATTGAGGCAAAAGGAGAAACTGCTGATTATTACCAGTTTCTTCTTTTGTCTCAATGTTTTCCCAAGCCTTTTCTATTAGGGACGTCAAAACCAGGTCTTGTTTGGGAAAGGGTTAATAAATAAACCTTTTTCCAAACTTTCTTCTCAAACACCTCAAAATCGAGGGATGGTTGGAAAAGGATTTTAGGGACCAAATAGTGCATCATTTATAACAAAGTATCAAAAATAATTATGAATTAATTTATTATTCTGCTGAATATTTGTTAATCTATATTGACCAAAATTTCAATTGTGTAAGCCTTTTCCCAGGTACCCAAAATTCCTTCTGCTACAATATTCGAAACTGGTGCAGACAACAAAATTGATGTTGCTAAAAACAGGTTCAGCAGATGATGTTGATTCATTAGACCATGCTTTAATACTTTGGTCTATATATATGTTGTAAATGGTGCTTTTCGGAGTTGCAGGCATGTCAGATTGTTTTACATTCCAAACATATTCTGATTAACAAGAATTTGTAATTCAGGGCAAGATTGAAGAAATCAGTGTGAGAAATGTGTAATATTGTCAGTCTTTTTAAAACATATCGTAACTACAGCCAAAAACACATGTGTAGGTATACCATCTGCAGCAACATAAGTGAAAATTTGTTGAATTGTGTGTTTAACCCAAATCAATCTTTTTACAATTTGCACTTTTTATGGATTTGATTTATGGTCAGTATTTGAAATAGATGCATAGATAGATAAATTATGTTGGAGCTAGAATTATATCTTATACAATACTTTAAAATGTGCTTAGATATGGAAAAAGGAGCCCTAATGGCTTTGAATCTTTGGGGATCAAAATGCATGCAAATAAACCTGCATTTGGGTGCAGTCTTATTCTCTTAACCCTTTCTCAAACGACAAAATTTGAGGGTATTCCAATTTGAAAGCAGCTATAAAGGACAAAATAAATGTTGCTAACAATAAGATTTGCGCAAAATGTTGTACAGAAAATATTGAGGCAAAAGGAGAAACTGCTGGTTATCAGCAGTTTCTTCTTTTGCCTCAATGTTTTCTCAAGTCTATTGTATTAGGGATGTCAAAACCAAGTCTTGTCTACGAAAGGGTTAACCCTTTCCCAAACAAGACCTGGGTTTGACGTCCCTAATAGAAAAACATTGAAACAAAAGAAGAAACTGCTGATAACCAGCAGTTTCTCCTTTTGTCTCAATATTTTCTGTGTCATTTTTTACACAAATCCTATCTTAAATGATATCCATTTTGTCATTTGTGGCAGTTTTTGATGTGGATCACCCTAAAATTTTGTTGTTTGGGACTTTTAAGACAACAGCATGGTTCGTGATGAAACCCTGATGTTTCCCATGCTGATCTTGGTCCATGGTCCTTCCAGATGCTATTAGGCCACCTTTTCCCATATCCTGGCTCAACTTTAAACTTGTGATAAACTGATGCTCATAATTGTTGTGTGTAAATATGTGATCTGTTATGCTAAAAGGGAGCTCTCAGCAAGGCAAAAGGTCAACTAGATATCGCTGCTTTTCAACAAAAACCTTGTATCTGCAGCTTAAAAGAAGCTACAGATACAAGATATACGTTGAAAAGCGACAATTGAATATTGTGTTTCAAATTTGCACATATAGATTTAGTAATTTAGAGAAAAAAAATCTATATTCAGAAAAAATATCTTAGAATTAGGTTTCCATGCTAGTCAGCTGATATAGTCTGCCCAGACTAACAAGGGTTGGGTATTTTGACACTTACTGGAATGTCCCTTATAACATGATGGGTCACAATTATGTAAATGTATGCCTTATATCTTGAAAAGTGCCATGTTTCTAAATGATCCATTCACTTAGTTTAGTCCGACTTAAGGTAGAATACCTGTAATGAGATTTGCGCGATGTCGGAATTATTGGGGCGCGATTGAAAATATTTGGCAGTGGAACTCGCCACCGCCAAATTTTACGACCGCGCCCAAATAGGTTTGGGTACGTAACAACGCCGCTAAAAAAAAGCCAATGTTTTATTTAATCTCAAAATGCAGACATTACGGGTATTCTACCTTAAACTCTGAGGTGAAAGTTACTGATGTTAGTGATGTTTAGTTAACCCTTTCCCAAACAAAAACATTTTAGGATGATCTAATTTGAAAGCTGCTGCAAACGACAAGATGAATGTTGATAAAGATAAGATTTGTGTATGATATAGTACAGAAAATATTGAGACAAAAGGAGAAACTGCTGTTTATCAGCAGTTTCTTCTTTTGTCTCAATGCTTTCTCAAGTTTTTTCTACTTGGGACGTCAAAACCAGGTCTTGATTGGGAAAGGGTTATACATGGCTTTTGTTTCAGACACACCAAAACTAGATCTTGCTTTGGTAAGGATTTATTCTAAATGAAATGAATGGTCATTTAGAAACCTAGCAGTTATTGCATTGTTTTTAAAGTGCTATTTTGAAATACATGACTTTGTAGTTTTGCTTTAGGAATATAATCGGTTACAGTTTTAGAAATTTACCATAGTTTATGATTTCACACAGTAGCATCTAATTTAACCCATTACCAGACAGCAAAATATTGGACTGTTCCAATTTGAAAAGTGCTGTAGAAAAGAGAATACTGATAACCTGCATTCCATTGCCACATAAGGATGCCTTTTGACACCCTACAAGATAACAGTTATGGAAAACATTGTGACTTGCAATTTCTTCATTTCCCACAGTGTTTTCTACCAAGAAAGACAAAATAATGTTAAATATTCATACTATAAGTCTTCCACCACCAATACAATGTTGAGAAGTCTTCAATGATTCAGGTATAAATAAATAAAAAAAAAAAAAAAACAGGAGAAAACAAAGAACAATTTCTCCTCTCCAAAAGTGATAGTTTTCAAGGCTTATCTGAGTTTCATTTTGAATTTATTATTCAAAGAGTAATGTTAGACTTGAATTAACTCTTTCCTAAACAAGCCCTGTTTATGATAGGAAAGGCTTGGGGAAATATTGGGGAAATATTGTGGCAAAAGGAGAAAATGCTGACTATCAGCATTTTCTCGTTTTGCCTCAATATTTTCTATGCTGTACTGTACACATTTCTCTTTCAATATCAAATTCACGTGCTGCAACTGCTTTCAATTAGAAAAGTTAAATTTTTTAATCGTTATGTAAAGATTAAGAACTTAACAACTTTTCCAATGAAGTCAAATTTAATGCGAATATTAATTATACCTCCGCAAACAAAGTTCGGGGGTGGTTGGTATATAGGAATCGCCCTGTCTTTCTTGTCCACATATTTTGTGAGCGCAACTCCTCCCAAATGACATGACATATTTTGAAGCAAATTCATGTGAATGATCACCATGCATAACATGGAGTTTGGTATGAAGCGATTTCTTTGCTCTCTGATGTCAAGCAAGGGAGGAAAAATTACTTTGACTTTGTGACCCACGCCAGTAGGGAGTATTAGTCCACTTTGCAACAGTCCTTGTTGCTTCTAGCTTTAAGCCAAATTGCTCATTAACTTTAATTTAGCTTTACATGTTGTAATGTTAACTAAATACTTCATTTTTTTTCCATTGTGCATCTCAGGCTTAGTACAAAATAATTGAATGTGTGTATGTATTATATGCCCTACCAATTGTTTTGCTCTTAGGCCATCTTTGCAAGCCAAGGGTGACATCTACTATGTAACTGATATAAGCCAAGTACATGTATATGTTTTGGATTTTATGCCCTTTTCAACTGCTATGGTCATATTGTAGCGGCTGGAGACCTAACCATGGATTCCTGTTGTTTCTGGTACCAGTAGTCCAGTACTACCAAAATACCCTAACCAAGCCTCCAGCTGCTCGCCCACATTGGTAATGATATCAAACCATTGGTGGTCAACATATTGTCAGAAAGGGTATTTGCCTTGGCCGAGTATCGGACCGAGGATCTCTTGAGTGAAAGGCAGATTTGCTACCATCTGCGCTATGGCCGCAGCCTACATGTATATGTATTTACACATTTGTTTAACAACCTTTTCTTGACAAGAAAATTTTAGGCATGTTGAAATTGAAAGCTGCTGCAAAATCATTAATGGGTTTTGATAAAAATAGGATTTGTGTAATGTATAGCACAAAAAATATTGAGGCAAAATGAGAAAATGTTGGTTATGAGCAGTTTCTTCTTTTGCCTGAATGTTTTCCTATGACTTTACTTTTAGAGTTGGCAAAACCAGATTTTGTTGAGGAAAGTTTTAATCCAATTAAATCTTGCAAGAGTTTGTGTACTCATCAAAATGTATTCATTTTGTAAATAGATGTATGTTTGGGTTATATGTTTTAGTTTGGCTATTCAAAGAATAGGTTAATGCTTTGTTACAGGTTTTATGTGTGCAAGTTTCTTTATCTCAACGCATACTAATGGGGTTGCATTGAAACTTTGTATGGTGGTCCTGAGATAAACTGATGTTTATACAAACTTTTAACCTATATAAACATGTTATTAAAATATAGAGACACATATGCACATATAAAAAGTTTAAAGAAATTTTGTACTCTTTACATGCAATAATGATGAAAGTTTATGAAATATTGAAGAAAACACTGGTTATCACTGTTTTCGTAGTTTGTCACAATCTTTTCTATGCCTTGTGCCTTGTTTACTATAGATATCAAAACCAGGCTTTGTTTGGGAAAGGGACCATAAGAGTTAACAATTAACCCTTTTCCGATCAAGACCAGGCCCCTGTTTCTCGAAAATACTTAAGTACATTCTCATGCTCAAATCTGAGCACCGTGCTCAAATCGCACGAAATCCACGTCCACTTCAATCGAATACCCTTCAACGTTGGAGAGTACTCCTTTGAAGTTGAGCATATTCTCATGAGTATAAACTTAAGTTTTTTTCGAGAAACCGGGGCCTGGTTTTCACTTCCCTTATATAAAATGCTTGGGAAAACATTAAGGCAAAAGAAGAAAATGCTGATGATCAGCATTTTCTTCTTTTGCCTCAATATTTTCCATGCTATATTGTACAAAAAGCCCATCTTTTTCAACAACCATTTTATAGTCTGTATCAGCTTTCAAATTAGACAGCCCTGAAATTTTGTTATTTGGGAAAGGGTTAAATCAGCTTCCATTTTAGAATCAAGTATTTGACCACCTTTTTAGGGTAGAAAAGGCATAATTTGAGCATTTCAGGTAAATTTATTATGAAGTTATGAATTTTATAATTTAGATTATTTTATGTATCAACAATATAATGCATGTATTTGACAATTTTCTGTTCATTTTCATTGCAAATATTTTTGTGTTTATATGTGTTTAATGTATATAATGTTTCGTGTATGTAATACTATGAAATACACATACTTATTATTTTAATATTTTATTTGTAGCCCTTAAATGAAAAAATGTTTTTAGGCCTTAAAAATGCTTTTGGAAATATTTTAGGGGAGGAATTGATCAATAGATACTTCTCCTTTTCCAATTAGAATCTTTTAACTATGTGGTCAGTTTATAATTATTAACCATAATAAAAGTTTGAAAGACAACTCTTTCGAAAAATATCAAAAACTTTACTACCGTCAAATTTGCACTGCAGACGTCATTACAAGGGGTTGTTTGTGAAGGTGTTAACCCTTTTGAAAAGCATTGAGGGAAAAGATGAAAATGCTGATGATCAGTATTCTCTCAATTTGTTTCCATCTTGTTCAAAGATCATTCTTTTTATGATACTTAACCCTTTCCCAAACGACAAAAATTTAGGGTGATCCAATTTGAAAGCTGCTGCTGAGGACAAAGTGATGTTACTAAAATCAAAATTTATGAATAATACTGCTAAGAAAACCTTGAGACAAAAGGAGAAACTGCTGGTTATCAGCAGTTTCTTCTTTTGTTTCAATGTTTTCCAAAGCCAATTCTATTACGTCAAAACCAGGCCTTGTTTGGGAAAGGGTTAATGAAAGCAATTATTGAAAACTTGTAGTCAGATGTGCTATAGATCTAGATAGATATATTATATATATGATGCTTATATTTGAATTTGTTAAAACTTTTATGAACAATGCAATGCATTCAGCGATTTCTAATAAAAAGATTAAAAATCAAATATAAACAGTATTATTTTCTGTGTCCCCACTGTATGAAAAAAGGCTTATTGAAACACTGTAATAAGGTCATTTTCCAAACAGCCAAAATGCAATATTGTTACGAGTTGGAAACTGAAGCAGACGCCAAAAATGAGCTTGATTTAAAAGTGACTAATCAGCCATTAAATTACAATTTCTGGTGGAAATCAAATACGAAATACTCTCTGTCCATATGCAAGTACCACCACATCATGATAAAACAGGGTTGCCACGCGTCAGGGAAAAGTCAGGGAAATTTGAATTTTTTCAAGGTCAGGGAATTGTCAGGGAATTTTGTGAACTGTCAGGGAAATTTGAAATTATTGGCAAATGTCAGGGAATTGTCAGGGAATTTTGAAAAAAATAAGATGCAGTGCCATATAACAAATGATTTCTACATCGCCTTTGAAAATTGTGTCAAGACTTCGCGAGTTACCGCGAAATTACCGTGATGAATAATGTCAGGGAATTTTCCAATTTTGTCAGGGAAATGTCAGGGAAATGTCAGGGAATTTTATTTCCTCTGACTAGTGGCAACCCTGTAAAAGCTACATCTTCACATTCCAAATGTCAGGGATTCATTTGATGTAATGGATCCTGTAAACAGCACCTGGTAAAAAAGATATTGATAAGTAAACAAAATTTTGCCATGTGATTCTTTGCTGTTATATATGAAACACAAGTCAGTAATTTGGTGTTGTTATATGAAGGACAACCGTTACCCTTTCCCAAACAAGATCAGGTTTCGACGTCAATTTAAGAATAGGTTTGAGAAAACATTGAGACAAAAGAAGAAAATGCTGAATATCAGCATTTTCTCCTTTTGCCAAAATTTTTCTGAGCAAAACGTTTCTCTATCAACAACCAATTTCCTCTGCAGCAGATTTTTTACACGATGGAGATTGTGTTTCATGGGATGAAACCGAATAGCAAACAATTTTGTGCTAAAAATAGATTTAATTATCGTTATGTTTTGATAAACCGTCTGTGTTGTTATAAATCTCGTACCTACGGCTTGAATACCTACGGCTTGAATCAAGCTGTAGGTACGAGATTTTAACAACGCCAACGAAAAACTATTTGTTTGTCTGAAATAAAGTCACTGTTTACTTGAAAAAATCGATTCCTATACGGACAACTTTGCCCCGTTTCATGTAAGAAATTTTGCAATAACTTTCTCATTTCTGCATCAATTTTCAAGGGGTTTGTTGCATGTATACCGCCTTACTGAGCTTTTTCCTCAGATATATGACTTGTTTGTGGAGTCATTGTCATTTTCCCCAAAAATTGATCCCAACCGTACAGAAAAACGATAAAAAAAATCAGATCGTTTTGCTGGTAGGTTGGGATCAATTCTTGGGAAAAGTACAAACATCTGAGGAAGGAGCTCAGTAAGGTTGGGGCACATGCAACAAAACGCTCGAAAATGAACGCAGAAATAAGAAAGTTATTGCAAAATATCATACCAGAATAGAGATTTGGTACGTATTCGTTAACCATCCAATGATGCACAATCTCCACCATGTTGAAGTAGACCACCCAAATCTTCTTGTTCCAGAAAGGGATATTTTTCCAGATGTCTCGCAGAACAATACAAATGAAAACATCAACATACAAAATCTTGGATCTGGAAAATGACCATTATGACATTTGAGACCAACGTAGAATTAAATGAGCATACACACATTTAGGCCTAGGTGCGTTCAAAACTTGATTTTGCATTTTCATTGTATGTATCAGAGAACAGCATTAGTCTCGCAGCAAACCCCAGATTTTCATTTGAACTTTGCAATAGCGTCTATAGAAAATGACATTAATAGAAGATACGCGGTAGAGTTTGCTACTCTGTCTCCATTTGGAAATTCGCTAGAAGTTTCACTAAATATATCATACCAAAAATGGTAAATTCATATCCTCATAATAATTATTTATTTATTATGTATGACATAGTATGACCGATTTAGCCACATAACAGGGCGGATGTGGTGCAGTGGTAACGCGCTGGACAGGTCGCTGGTTCGATCCCTCGCTTCTCCAGTCTTTCGTATGAGACTATATACCGAGGTCCCGTCTCCAGATGACCTTAGTAGTTTAGTGGGACGAAAAATTCCATTCAATCCAATCAATTAGACATATAACAAGTGTTAGATAGACCGTTACATGCGAAAGATTAGTTTTGGCCTCTATCTTGGACGCCATTTTGCTTCTAGCGAAATGTTCAATGATGTCTGAATGGCATCACTTGGTTTCATAGTCTACCATGTTCCCTCCATCAGAAAATACAAAAACGTTTTCTTTAAACACTATTGCACGGCCATTCTGATTTGCTGCCGGACAACTTGGACGTTAATCAGACTGTGTGTATTTATAAGAATGAAATGCCCTGGATATAAAGCCATAGATAAAAGGGCCCTTCTTCCAATTCACAACTCATTTCCTGTTTGAGAAAGGCCGAAATACGCGTTTCTTTTTTCATACCAAACAAAATCAAAACACTTTTCCTACAACAATGAAAAATATGGTACTTGAACGTTTTCGGGTTCCATTTTGCATTTGAATCAATCGCATAGGCGGAGATTTTTTTTAAAAAAGGTGGATTTCTGTTTTTGTTTGCCTTGAAATTAACACCCGAATCGCCATTAAAATGCATACCAAATACCCACCAGGAGCCACAAATGACCATAGTCATTCGTGGCTCTAGGTGGGTATTTGGTATGAAGGGCCTACATGTATTTCATATGCATTATATTTTCTGGGAGATGCCCGCAGGACCCACCCCCAGCAGTGTGGAGCCCGCCATCAAGCCTCCCATGATACATTAGGCATACGTTTTACGTACACTTTATTTTCGGCTAGCTACATGTATAGGTGCACTCGAAATAATTTAATCGTCTGTTTTCAATTTGTAAGGAAAGTTAAATGACTTGTAGTACAACAATGTAGATCAATGACCAAAACATATACGGAAGAACTTTCTTTCTATTACTTTGAAAAGTTAACGGTTTGACTTCTACACAATATTGACGGATTGCGAAAAGAAATACGACTAAAATTGAGACAGGAAAAGCCTGATAACTTTTTAATAGTGATTCAATTAAGTCTGCTCCAAACGATGTATGAGTAATTTCCACAGCCTACATGCTTTCGATGGTTGCTATTTGAAAGAGATCGGAAATCTAAAATTTTGTGTTGGCATACTCGTAGCATCTAGTTATAGCACATCAAGTTTTTTAATCCGATATTTCGTGTTTGGTATTACCATGTTTATTAACTGTGATTGTACACATAAAACATTTTAAGGTAGAATACCCGCAATGTGGCCATTTTGAGATTCATAAAACATCGGATTTTTTCGAGCATGGTCGAACTTATTCGGGCGCGGTCGTAAACATTCGATGGTGGAAAGCTCCACCGCCGAATGTTTTCGACCTCGCCCGAATAATTTCGACGTCGCGCGAATCTTATTAGGGGTAGACTACCTTAATTCTTAGCTTTGCTGTTAAAAGAGTCTTGTCTACACTGATCTATCCAGGACTGACACTTCGTGTCTATATCGTCCTGTGAAATTTCCAACGAATGCAAAACATCCGAAAAGTTCTTCGGTGCTCGTTTGAATGGATCCTCTTGAAATCTTGTACGCTGTTTAACATTAGCCTTTTCCGGCCTAGACCTTTCACGCTTCATTTTGACGCCATTTTCAATTCTACTACTGAGTGGCTGATATGGTGGACTCCGTGCAGATTTTCGCGGTGACTGATACACTTGCTGATACTTTTCACCGTTATTAGCTAATTTGAGATCATTGGCATTTTCTTTTGTATCTTCTGTAATTGTCATTGAACTTCTTGATGATGATAAAATTTCTTCTTCGCTGGATCCCAGGTTGACTCTCGGAGATTTCTTATTAGGGTGCAGAATTTTATCAATCCTTTCTAGCATCATAAATGTTTTCTCACGTTCTATATTCTCCACATCAAAAACTTCTGGTTTATACGGTTTTTGATATTTTTCTATCTCCGGCAAGGGATCTAGCGGCTTTATGACACGGATGGTACCATTTCGAGAACGAAAATTGGTCATGGTTCTTTGATGGCGGTCCTTCTCGTTTGCCGCTACTCGACTCATGGGCATGGATCGTTTTGGTATGGGTTTGACAGTAAGTTTTCGACTGTCTCGAAACTGGAATGGCAGTTCTCTTGGCCTCATGTCATCCTCCGTGAGTTTTGTTTTGTCATCTAGTGTGGAGTGGCTCGTACCCCAGGGGTTGAAGGTTTTTGATGGTGGCTCTTCGTCTGCTTCAATCGTTTCTTCCTCCTCCACTGGTGACTCGAGAATAAATGGACGATGTTGTGTAATGCGAGACAGATTGGGCGGGAGACTCACGTGACTATTGGGGGTGTAGCCCGTTACCGCGGTTACCATGCTCTCACCGGACGATATTACAGATAAACTCTGACGTGGTGTTGATGTCATATTTAACAAAGTACTCCGCCGGATGTTGTAGTCCGGCTCGCTCAGAACGGAAGTCGTGACTTTCGGCAGCGAGGACGTCCGTCTGCTGACAGCCGGAAGTTTTGGTATATTTGTCTTCCATTGCGCCTCTGCTATGTGGTCCAACTTTTTGTAGTACTCGGCCCCTCGTTTGACGTCTGCCAGCCGCTTGTTACGTGTCCCTTGGTTATGGAAGACGGGTGCTTCGTAATTATACGAGGATTCGGCGAGCATAGTTAATCTTTCTTCTTTCCCTTACAAAGGAAATTCTCCTCTATGGTTATTTGTATATCCATCGTGCATGGTCAGACCTGAAAATATATGCACATGTACTATAAAAGATTGATATTAGCAAGCCAGTATGGTATAGCGTTAGTGTCAAAAGTAGACCTACCTAATATTCGTGCCACGAATGTTATCTTTTTCGTGACACGAATATTAGGTACTTTCGACCCTAACGGTATATATGTACCGAACGTTTTGGTTTAGTTTACCAGAAAAAAAACTTGGGTGTTCCGTAAAGAGGTGCATCTTTTTTTCAGCATATAATGTGCACAAATTGAGAAGCGCTGCGTTTCTTTTCTTTCTCGCTGTAAAGGTACTTCATGAGAATAGTGTTTCTTTCTTTATCGTGTAAGTATACTTGGTAATATTTACAATACTGTTCAATAAAGTAAAGGATCTGGTTGTTGACTTGAAGACTTAATTTTGGCTGTATCTCTATACAAGTCTATATAAACAATGTAGTAGTTGTCTTTACAAATCAGATGGTGTGATATTTGGCAAGGTGGCAACTCTTTATATATACCTATACAAACAAATCAATACAGCGATATCATACCCTTTAAATCGATTTGAACCAGTCTTAATTTGACTATAGAAAATTAAGATAAAATTATTTAAAATGAGAGAAAAAGATGTCGCCCTATGAAAATACCACGTTAAGAGCGATCTGGACCGAAAAAAGACGAGCACATGTATCAAACGTAATTTAGACGTACGAGTACATATAAGTCAGTCGGGATTTTGAAAAAGATCTTTTTAGCGTAAGATGAACCAATGTGTCTCAAAGCGGTCAAATGCAGTTTGATCAAAGTCTCCCTATCCCTCTTTGACAATTGCTACGAATTATAAAAGCTTATTAATCCTTTCCCAAACAGCAATGTTTTAGGTTGGTCTAATTCAAAAGCTGTTGCCGACCACAAAATGGATGTTTAAAACAATGGATTTGTGCGAAATATAGCATGGAAAATATTGAGGCAAAAGGAGAAAATGCTGATTATCAGCATTTTCTTCTTTTGTCACAATGTTTTCCCAAGCCTTTTCTATAAGAGACGTAAAAACCAGGTCTTGTTTGGGAAAGGGTTAAAAAAGCATGGATCTTGATTAGACTGTGTTTATGTACAGACTGATAAGCATCAGTTTTGGTTCCAAATACCATAATGATTATTTACACTTTTCCCATACTCTAGCTCAAAATGTTTTATGAAGCATTATTTTCTTCCTTATGAAAAACGACGAAAATGATGCTCATGTGTGTGCAATATAACTGATTCACAAACGATTGGATGTAGAGGATAAGAACTGCATGAAAAGAACTGTATGCCATCCATAAATGAAATTCTGATTAGCAATCCTCATTTTTTCTCTCAATGTTGTTCCTCACCAAAGACCGTACTATTTACTAGTACTTATCCAACGGGGCGAACAGCTGGAGACTTAGATCGGATGGTGTGATCGCAATAATGTGGGAAAACATAGACACGTGCACCAGCCGGCGCCTTGCAGCTATCCCTATACCATACGACAAAATTTTGGACTGTTCCAATTTGAAGGGTGTTCCAGACGACCATTTCTGGCTGGTGATTTTTTTAAGAATCTTTCCATTTTGGGTCACAAAACATTGTGGTAAATGAAGAAATTGCTTGTAACAAGCAATTTCTTCATTTTCCACATTGTTTTCCATATCATATTTCTTGATGGGCGTCAAAATGCGTCACTGTGTGATAATGGTTAAAACAAATGCATTGAACACGGAGTCTATTCATTTTTTTTTCTCTCAATGATGTAAAAGATGAAAAATTGGTAAAATGTTGATTAAGGCAATGCGATAGGATAAACAGATAAAATGTGAAATTGAAGGGAAAAGGAATTACAGTGGATCAAAGAAGAAATTGATTAATATCGCCAAAATATTTACATACGTATATATTGATCTTAACTCCGTATCTCAGGGATATGAAACCAAGTAGACAAAATGTTATAACCCTTTCACAAACAACATTTCGGACAAAAATGAAATACCGGTATATTGTAGACGGCAAAATTTGTGGAATATTTTAAATACGACATCAGTTGGGAAACTTTGTTTCCAAAAGCTGTCTGTTTTAGAGATGTCAAACCTAGGTACGTATTACTGTGGGAAGGAACCTTTTCAAAGAAAACTTGGAAAGCATATCAAGTTAAAATTCGTATGCTACTAGAAGAACTTAATTATTTCAGCAAAAATATTTGAAAATAGTTGACAAAACGAATCTGTAATCACTTTGCAAATTGTTTTCCTAAACGATGCTGACAATCTGACATAGAGATTTTTTTGGTGAAAAATGTTATGCCACCATGGTACTTTCAAGCCTTAATTTGAATATGTCCGGTGATGATTACAAATCTTTATAATACAATCTCTAGTTTTAAAATATTGGGAGAAAAGTAATGCGCCAGTCAACACTTTATCATTTTTTGAATTCTTTTCCATTTATGGTTTACAGATTTTGTACATGAATATATCAAGTATAAGTGACATCTATTTTGTTCGTTGTTTTTAAAGGGTTAAAAAATACAAGAACTCACCAGTTTTGTCATAATTGATCATTCCTCTGCTTTATAAATGTCCATATTTATTATGAAGTCATTTTGTCTATAACTTTACTCCAACTAATGAACCGATAGTACCAAATGTTGGATCATTCCTCTGACAAATCTATACTGAACGAAAAAAGAAACGGTCCGCGAATACTCGATGGTCGGTATTCCTGAACTGCGTCGCTCTTTGTTTCGTCGGCGAAAAATAAGTTGGTTATTTCCAATGCTGAGATCAATACGAAGTTCTTTTAGACTTTTAGTTGCTGACGGTGCATATGACGTAGCCTAATTGGTAATTTTATTGTTCAATTTATAGTTTGACCAAAAGCGGCGATTAGTCTAGTACACAGTGGATAACCCATTTTGAATGTTTGAAAAAAACAACAACATGGGATTCGTTGCAAAGTGAGTTAGAATCGTGTTCATGGTCCTTTCAAAAGCGCGTACGGTGCACTTTGTCTCTTCTAAATCCTTAGAGTATAAGTTGAGAATAACACAAATCATACTTGAATTTTTCGGTGTAAACGTTTCCCAAAAAGTCACATGGGTTATCCACCGTGCTGATATTTTATGGAGTTGGTGTAGGACGTACCAAATGGGTCAAAGGTCTATATTTAACGTAGGCCTACACCTGTTTAAAAATACAAGCGCACTTGTATATTTTTAGGTGGTTTTATGAATTTTATACGTGCACTTGTATTTTTTTATAAGTGCACTTGTAAAATTTATAAGATCCTCCTAGAATGTACAAGTGCACTTGTACTTTTAATAGGTGCACTCTTATTTTTACAGCCTCGTTTACCTATAAAATTTACAAATGCACTCGTAAAAATATAATATGATATAATATTTTATAATATTTTATATAGCTTCCAATCGGGTTTTAGAAGAAGGTTTTCAACAGATACATGTCTAATTCATTTAACTGATTTTGTTCGATTCCAACTGGATAGAGGAAACCTAGTAGGAATGGCTTTGCTAGATCTTCAAAAAGCCTTTGACACTGTGGACCACTCCATACTTATTATGAAACTTGAATGTATAGGCTTGAGTACAGATATTATCCGTTGGTTTAAGTCCTACTTATCATGTAGACAGCAACTTGTTGATATATCTGGAACCTTTTCAAAACCGTCACGTGTTACTTGCGGTGTCCCACAAGGTTCTATCTTAGGTCCCCTTCTTTTTCTTCTCTATGTGAATGACATGCCAGCTGTTATAAAAAATAAACCTCTGTTGTATGCAGACGACTCTGCTATTTTAGTTGCAGATAAATCAAGAGCTTCAATTGAAAGTCAACTTAGTGAAGATCTGAACTCAGTAAGTGAGTGGCTAGTAGACAATAAACCATCACTTCATCTTGGAAAAAACAGAAACAATTCTTTTTAGTTCAAAATATAAACTTAAGTCAAATTCATCTTTAAATGTGTCTTGTAATGGCGTTGAAATACAATCTTCATCCTCTGTCAAATACTTAGGAGTAACACTTGATCAGTCTTTGTCCTGTGATGATATTGCTACCTCAGTTCTGAAGAAAGCAAACTCACGCTTAAAGTTTTTGTACAGAAAACGTAATTTTCTTACTGAACAGACAAAAAAATTAATTGCCACATCACTCAATGCCATTATGACTATGCATGTTCATTTTGGTACAATGGTCTTAGTAAATCTTTAAAAACCAAACTTCAAACTACCCAAAACAAATTAATTCGTTTTGTTTTAAACTTAGATTACACTGCGCATATTAGTCTTGCACATTTCAAGAAATTGAATTGGCTTCCTGTGGATAAAAGGGTTGAACAGATAGTTCTATGCAATTTTTTCAAAATAAAGCATGGTTTAAGCCCCGAATATATGAATGCTAATATTGTCTCTTTTAATGCAGTTCATTCTTACAATACACGCTCCCATTCCACTGGCAATTTTATTTTGCCCAAGGTTGGCTCCAACGGGAAGAAAACTTTCGCTTTTATTGGATCTAAATTATGGAATGCTTTACCAAGTTCTCTTAAAGATATTTCAAATTTTAAAACATTTAAGTCTCAAGTAAAACTTTCTTTATTCAAATAATACTACTTCTTTTTACTGTCATTGCATTGTGTGTTTTGCCTAGTCATTTATTTATTGTCCTACAGTCTTTCATTTCCTATATAGATATTTTCTGTGATAGATGATGCCTTTCTATGCTTATACTCCCATTAAAAGACCACAATGGAAATAAGATTTACATCTTTTTTGTGTCATCTTTATAATGGAGGTATAAACATAGTTTTTAAGTAAAACTCTTACTAAATTATTATTATTCATTTTAAAAACCTATAAAAAAGTTATTTGCATGCTTAATGATTTTAGACTCATATAACTGTTTTATTGTAAAATGCTTTGTGAACTATGTCAATACTTTTATTATGAATAAACTATATATATAAATTTCAGCCTGGTCGTACAAAAAATACGAGTGTACGTATAAAATATACAAGTGCACTTGTTTTTTTAACAGGTGTACGTTAAAATTAATATAGACTTTTGACCCATTTGGTACGGCATAGTTTCCAAACAGTGACGCTTTTGACGGCTCTAAAAGAAAAGGCTTGGGAATACCGGTATTCCAAGACAAAATGCAAAAATGCTTTATTATTTTTAATATTTTATGTGCTATTTTGTAGGCTACACGATTCATTTCTTTATAGACATTCATTTTGTCGTCTGCAGCGTGTTTCAAACTGGACCATCCTTAAAGTACCTTTCAAATCATGTTAAATCGTTACTTTCGGACATTTCCGACGAAAATTAATTACCGGCGGTTTATTTCTGTCGGACTATACCGGGATATGGTGATATGATATCCCAAATAAACAGTCGCTGTAAATGTCGATACTTCGAAAAATCGCGATTTTATCACTTATTCAAACAGTTTTATCGGTTCACAGTAGCGCAAGGTTTTGTTCGCACCGCACAGATCGATGAGTCCGCTGATTCAAACCCTTGACTTTATGTTTTAGTTCATTATTCAAATATTTGTTGATTTAACCCTTTCACAAACAAGACCTTGCCCTGGTTTCTCGAAAATACTTAAGTATATACTCACGAGAACATGATCAACTTAAAAGGAATACTCTCCAACGTTGAAGGGTATTCGATTGAAGTTCATGTGGATTTCGTGCGATTTGAGCACGGTGCTCAAATTTGAACATGAGAACGTACTTAAGTTTTTTCGAGACACCGGGGCCTGGTTTTGACGTCCCTAAAAGAAAAGGCTTGAAAAACATTGAGACAAAAGAAGAAACTGCTGATAATCAGCAGTTTATCCTTTTGTCTCAATATTTTCTGAGCTTTATCATACACAAAACTTATTTTCACCAACCTTCTTTTTGTCGTCTGCAGCATCTTTCAAATTAGATCACCTTAAAATGTTGCCGTTTGGGAAATGTTTAAACCCTTTCACAAACGTGATTTTCTTTTAGACTGTTCAAGTTTGAAAGCCTGCGGCAGACGACAAAGTTGATGTTGATAAGGTAAGATTTACATACAATATATAGCCCAGAAAATATTAAGACAAAAAGGGGAATGGCTGATTATCAGCACGTTTTTCTTTTGTCTCAATATTTTCAACAGCGTTGTCCCTTATCGACGTCTAAAACAGGTTTTGTCTGGGAAGGGGTTAAACATCTCCCAATTAAAAAAAATTAGATATGGACATAGAAAAGGCTTAAGACAGTGAGGCAAAAGAAAAGAACAAAATCCTGATATTATAAGTCAACATGTGTTCATTTTGTCTATACAGTTTCTTAATTATGGTTGCGTCCATATTAAGTCGTCTGCAGCAGCTTTTTTAAAAAAAAAATCTTTCCCAAACGGTAAAAACTGTGTTAAAGCTTCTGCGAATGACAAAATAGACGTTGATAAACATGGGATTTGCATACATTTTAGCACAGAAAATATTGAGGCAAGGGGAGGAAATGCTTATTATCAGCATTTTCTTCTTTTGCCTCAATGTTTTCCGACGCAATTTCTATTAGGGGCTTCAAAAACAGGTCTTGTTTGGGAAAGGGGTGCAGAACTCTCCCGGATAAGCATAAGTTTTTCATTGCATTGCTTTCATTGCTTTCTTTGAATCTACTAACCCTTTCCCAAACACGACATGTATTGGCCGTTCCAAATAGAAAAGGCTTGGAATGACATTTATGAAAAATATAATAAAAATAAATAAATAAAAATAATAACACCCCCCCCCCCCCAAAAAAAAAAAAAAAAAAAAAAAAAAAAACCTGATTAACAGCATGTGTTGATGATTAGATTTTTCTCCATATCAATATTTATAGACTGTAATTCGTATATCTTCATTTACCCATAGGTCTACCACATTTTGTCGTCTACATTCGATTTTGATTTTGACCATTCTGCGTTGTTATTGTTTGGCAAAGGGTTAAGTCTATATGTAATCTGTCCTTGTAATGTTTTACCAACTTTGGAAAATTTAATATGAATTATATAGAAAACTTAGACTGGTCAAAATTTAAAGATGTTTGTGACAATGATTCGAAGTCAATGAAATCTTATATCTTTTGGTATTTCTGGGTAGAAAACATTAGAGGCGAAATGAAGAAATTGCTCGTCAGAAACATTTTCTTTACTTTCCTACAGTGTTTTTCTCGGAGCTATTATCTTGCAAGGCGTCAAAATGATCATGATGTGATAGACAGTTGGCTAAACTGTTAAAAGGGGGGTCTCATTTGCGCCCACGCACAGATTTTCTTGTAACTTTACTCATAGAATGCCTCTGACTAGTCTGGCCCAGACCCTAGTATTAAGGTAATAGTATAAACGAGCAGACCCTTTTTAAATGACATCCTAGTCTAGAATACTAGGGTCGTTTCTGTTCAGCAATGAAAACCTTGAACTTGGATTATAGAGGCAAGCCTTTAGGAGAATGAAAACCCCTGCTCAAATACAGCAAACAGAAACGACTAGGGCTAGTCTAGCCTCTGACCTATGAACTACAAAAATATATTCCTTTTGCTCAAAGAGTGCATATATAGGCCTTTACGCGGCACCTTAAAGTGTTCCCGGTTTTCATTGATACCTGGCTTACAAAAACTCAATGTTGGCTATTTAGTTTTGGTATAAATCCACAAGTTTTAATGAAAATAGCAAGAGGAGTCATTGTAGAAACTTTTGATACCAATACTGTTGGTACCAACATGCACAAAAAATTCTTAGGAATTGATTTTGTCAGAAATTGTCAGAAAAATAGCCGAGAAATTTTCAAAACCTAAAATTATATCACATTTTCTTGTATGTTCCCGTCTTTGTCAACCTATGAAATTGATAGGAAAGTTGGCCATATATGTCCCCTGTTTGCATGCAAATTTTGGAGAAAAATTAAAACCGGTAACATTGTCAAATAATGAGAATTGTGAACAACGGCACCTTAAGATGTTCCCGGATTTTAATGGTTTCCGTCCAGCAAAAGCCCAATTTTGCTTACCTAGTTTTGATATCAGTCCAAAATTTTAAGTCAGAATAGCAAGAGGAGTCATTGTAGAACATTTTGGTACCACATTGTTGATACCAACATGAACAAAAAAATTCTCAGAAATTTATCTATTCAGAAAAATAGCCGAGAAGTTTTCAAAACCTAAAATTCTATCATTTTTTTTTGTATGTTCTCGTCTTTGTCAACCTATGAAATCGATAAGAAAATTTGCCAAATATGTCCCCTGTTTGTAAACAATATCTGGTGAAAATTTAAAACTGGTAACGTTGTCAAATAATGAGAATTGTGACCAATGGCACCTAAAGATGCTCCCGGATTTCAATGGTTCCCGTCCAGCAAAAGCCCAATTATGCTTACCTAGTTTTGATATCAGTCCCAAATTTTAAATCCGAATAGCAAGAAGAGTTATTGTAGAACATGTAGAACATTTTCAGACCAATATTTTTAATAGCAACATGCCACATAATTTCTCAGAAATCTATTTAGTCAGAAATTGACAGAAGAACAACCCAGAAAATTATATAAAACCTAACAGTCAATCAAACTTTTTTGTATGTTCCCGTCTTTGTCAACCTATGGAGTTTATAAGAAAGTTGGCCATTTATGTTCCCTGTTTGCATGCAAAGTTTGGTGAAAATTTGAAACCGGTAACATTGTCAAATTATAAAAAATGTGAACAACAGCACCTTAAAATGCTCCCGGATTTCAATGGTACCCGTCAAGCAAAAGCCCAATTTTGCTTACCTAGTTTTGATATAAGTCCCAAATTTTAAATCAGAATAGCAAGAGGGGTCATTGAAGAACATTTTGGTACCAATAATGTGGCTGCCAACATGCAAAAAAAAAAAAAAAAAAAAAAAAAAAAAAAAAAAAAAAATCTCAGAAATTTATTTGGTCAGAAATTGTCAGAAAAACAGCCGTTAAAATTTTCAAAACCTTCGATTCAAATAATTTTATTTTTATGTTCCCATCTTTGTCAACCTATAAAATTGATAAAAAGGTTAGCCATATATGTCTCCTAGTCGTATGCCGAATTTGGTGAAAATTCGAAACCGGTAACATTGCAAAATAATGAGAATTGTGAACAACGGCACCTTAAAATGCTCCCGGATTTTAATGGTACCCATCTAGCAAAAGCTCAGTATTGCCTACATAGTATTGATATCAGTCCCCAATTTCAAATCAAAATAGTAAGAGGAGTCATCGTACAACATTTTTGTATCAATATTGTTGATACAAACATGCCAAAATGATGCATGTTCTTCTCATGCAAAAAAAAAAAAAAAAAAAAAAAAAAAAAAAAAAAAAAAAAAAAAAAAAAAAATCTCAGAAATTCATTTGGTCAGAAATTGTCAGAAAAACAGCCGTTAAAATTTTCAAAACCTTCGATTCAAATAATTTTATTTTTATGTTCCCATCTTTGTCAACCTATAAAATTGATAAAAAGGTTAGCCATATATGTCTCCTAGTCGTATGCCGAATTTGGTGAAAATTTGAAACCGGTAACATTGCAAAATAATGAGAATTGTGAACAACGGCACCTTAAAATGCTCCCGGATTTTAATGGTACCCATCTAGCAAAAGCTCAGTATTGCCTACATAGTATTGATATCAGTCCCCAATTTCAAATCAAAATAGTAAGAGGAGTCATCGTACAACATTTTTGTATCAATATTGTTGATACAAACATGCCAAAATGATGCATGTTCTTCTCAAATCTGCAATTATCAAAAAGTTAATATGTCAACAAAGCAGTGGCTAGTTCATCATTACAATAGAAATATTAGCAATTTTGCATTGAAAGGCACAATTAATGTACAATAAAAACTGCTGTTGTGTTCTTTTTATTATCTTGAGCAGTGTAGTAAAGAAAACAAATGTTTGTATTTTTAATAAATGTGCGAAAATGCTCTTGTAAGGGCCCAGCACTGTAACCGGAAGAAGAAGAAAGTAGTCTAAGTGCTGATAAGCCACAAAGGAAAGTTAAAAAGAGTGACATGATAGATGAAATGTGTAACATTATGCATCTCCTTTATTTTTCATCCCCACATTTCATAATTTACTCAGCTGTTTGGGATTTTTTCTACCATTATATTATTGGTGGGTGGGGTACGACAATGTGCCAATTATTCTTTAAAATCATGTTTTTGTGTGGCAAAAGCTAAAATTAATGTCATGTATAAGTTGGTTATGTTAAATAAAGACACAACAAAGCATGATAATGAGCTATTTACAAATGTATATGAAAATAATTAAGTAAAATCTTAGATTTTACATTCTTCGAAATCTGGACCCTTTACACTTAAATTAAAAAAACAACACTGTTACCGGTTTTATTTTTTCTTCATATTTTACCATAAGCATGGGCATATATAAGGACAATTTTAATGTAAATTTCATAGGTTGACAAAAACTGGTACTAGGTGAAATTAAGACCTGAATTTGGACGAAATATTTAAAAACTAAAAAAAGCGTGGGCACAACCCTACGGGAATTTCTGATAGGGTGAGACCCCCCCCCCCCCTTTACTGGATTTCGATACTTTGTAGAGGCATAGAATAGATATCTTGCGAAAATCAGACAAAACCCGTTATTACTCGTAAATATGTTGTAAGCAACGCGCACCTGCCAGTAATACCCGAATGGGGAATTAGGCAGTATATATAGATAGAGATAGATAGCAATCTTGGAACTGAGCAGTTTTAAAACATAGCGCGCAACATATAAGCCTACAGGACAAGTTCTAGACAAATCAAACAATTTCTGTCTAATATGGTTGTGTTCACGTGAATAGTTAATTGATAATTAATTTTTACTGCCTTACAATATGTTATTTTCGAAATGCGACATCTGGAAGGCTTCTGCTATCCAGCCAATGTCCGACTTTCGTATGGCGACTATTCGGGACTTCCCGGTGGTCCTTTTTGGCTCGACGGATCAAATCTGTCTTCTGATTTGAACCGAGTTTTGCGTCGATTTGATCAACCTTTCAGTCTTGGCGTATGGATTTCGCCAGATTTGAGTCTGTTGAATAGAGATTAACCCTCTCCCGAACATGACCTGGTTTTGACGACCCTGGTGGAATATGCTTGGGAAAACAATGCGACAAAAGAAGAAACTGCTTATGACCAACAGTTTTTTCTTTGTCTCAATATTTTCTATGTCATATTTTACACAAATTCTGTCTTAAATAACATCTATTTTGTCATTTGCGGCAGTTTTTGAAAGGATCACCCTAAAATTTTGGCTTTTGGGAGAGGGTTAAAAAGTCTCTTTGTGCATACTAAATGTCTGAATTTAATAGACCATGTTTACAGTTCAAATTATCTAATCTAATGAAATTATTTGAATTTCTAAGGTGTTGTCATTGCTGTATGGCTATTTTAAGAGACAAAAATTCAACAGGTATAAGAAACTCTCCATCTTCAGAGGCCCATATCTTGCTCATACTACGCTTTGTCTGTGACACCATAGTGAATGTTCGTCCCATGACTGCTAGTCGAGTAGCCTACTGCTATTCCATCGGTTCCTTCCACTGGTACTCATATTTGAATACACATTATTTTAACCCATTCCCAAACAAGACCTGGTTCTGACCTCCCTGGCGGAATAGGCTTGGGAAAACATTGAAACAAAAGAAGAAACTGCTGATAACCAGCAGTTTCTCCTTTTGTCTCAATATTTTCTATGCAAAATTTTACACAAATTCTATCTTCAATAATGTCCATTTTGCTATTTGTGGCAGCTTTTGAAGTGGATAAACCAAAAATTTTGCCGTTTGGGAAAGGGTTAAGCTGATAAGCCACGTTGTAGGATGCCCATTTTCCGCAATGTTTTTTCTTGAAAACTGATGTTTCTTTCATTCAAGTTAAACAACACAATTATAAAAGTAAAAAGCCACTGACAAAAATTCCAAGACCATCCCTCATATACTGCATGAATCCAACATTGGTGAATAGGCCTACGATACTTCGACCAAGGAGATGCCATGATTCTGGCCAAAATTTATACAATAGATCTATTTTAGTTTATTCACGAAATCAATCGTAACGTTATCAAAGGCCCTAAGTAGTGGCTGTTCAAAGTGACCGTAAACTTGCTTAAAACTAACCCCAGACGCGGATCCAGAGGGGGTTCTGGGGGTTCAAACGACCCTCTGTAGCCTGATCAATTCATTTCCATGCAGAAATTCAGTCAAGTATGCCTATTGGGCAATAATGGGGATACGAACCCTCCCCCCGTATTTGTATATGTTTGAACCCCCATCACAGGAATCCTGTATCCACCACTGAACCCATTACCACACAAGGACCCTTTTTGGCTCCTTTCAAAATTATGGCTTTGTAAAACATTGTGAAAAATGAAGAAATTGCTTGTGTGTGACAAGCAATTTCTTCATTTCCCGCAATGTTTTCTACCCAGAGAGAACCAAAAATATAGCATGAACTTTCATTCACTTGATATTGTCATCTGCAGCACCTAAAATAGTTGACTTTCGATCAGTCTATTTTTCTGTTTGGTAATTGATTAATTTGTTTAGGCGCTCGTTGTTATTTGCTAAGTGGTTATGGGGAGACTGCGCGATTTTGTCATTGCGCATAGACACCCAGTCTACATGGCAACAATTTGATATCCAGTCTATTTCTGGTGCCGAGAAAATCAATGACAGAAGGAGGAAAGCCACAAAAAATGCTTGAAATAATCGTTTGAAGGCAAAGAGACTCATAGCAGATTAACATTAATAAAGAATGGTTAGTTAGAAATCCATAAAATTCATAATACCTCCCCTTAAGGTAAAATTCTATGATAAATTAATATTTGTCATGGGTTTTCGTGCCCAATTTACTTTTGGTGAAGAAAACTTTATTTACAAAGTGGACAAAAAGTCAAACGGTACAATGGATAACACCAGAATTAAAGAGCTTTCAACAACAAATTGATAGTTGCTCCAGCGTAAGTAGAAATATGTGTAAATTCAATTAATTCGCAAAATGTCAACAGGGTTTTATTTATGAAATAATAACAAGTTTAGCGGTCTTTATTGTGCAAATAAAACCCGATGTGCGACGGACTACATGTGTAGGTAAAAACCGAGGCGCAAAGCGCCGAGGTATTTGCCATAACATGTAGTCCAGAGCACAGAGGTTTTTATTGCGCAATAAAGATCGCTTAACTTGTTATTATCTCCATTATAACACTCAAAATAACAAAACCCACATTCGAAATGTGTTATTTTGTGAAAATTCTGCATGAACTAGTTTTCGGCGTAGGAAACGCATTGGCGGTCAAGTGACGTCATCGATGACGTCATTTGACGTTTCCTTGACGTTACGTGACGTTTTGGCGCATACACAAAGCATAATTACATAGAGTCATTATTGGTCAAATAAAACCCGATGCAGTTCTTCTTTCGCTATATATGGATTTTACGGAAACGTGTTATAATTTAGTTTCATTGGGGGTTCCCTGGGATTCAACTTCAATTATTTGGGTCCTGACTTAGTTCTTTGACTACCTCATTGGTTATGTTAATAGAAAAAACAAGCATAATTAGAGTATTGACAGTCATATTTCAGAGCTAGAATTTCACTGAAAATTTGTTGTTGTTAATCTATTTAAGGCACTCATTCGCTGCCTTTGACCTCATTGTGCTCAATAATTAACACTTGTGCATTTGTCTCGCAATATTTTCCTAGTGGCTTTCTTCAGACTTCCCTTTGAACACATTTATTTTACATGGATTAGAAAGCATTGTTTCTTCAACTTTTTTGTAATCGCTTTTGATTGAGCTTCTAGGAGTCAAGTACTGTATCATACGAAAATCTGAAATTTAAAACTTGCGTTATTAATGTCCCTCAACTTGGCCTCAAGTAAATTTTTGAAGGGTCATTTCACTCATTTGTTTTGACATTGCGACAATGGAGCATGATTTGTGTGTCATGGAAAACCCTGCTTTACAAGGTGCTCCCATTGGAGTATTTTGGTAACATTATAAGATCTCTGTGATAATCAGCTTATAAACTGCTTCCAAAAGCATTTTTTGTGTTTTTGAGCACGAAGTGCTCAAGGTGAGCTATTGTGGTCGCTTTTTGTCCGTCGTCCGTCCGTCTGTCCACAATTTGTTGTTACCACTCTAGCATCCACAGATATTGACCAATCTTGACCAAACTTGGTCAAAACATGTATGACCATAAGTTCTCGGACAAGTTTGATTTTGGGTCGGATCGGACCAGGAAGTCATGAGTTATGTGCCCCTGAATATCAAAAATAGTTAGTTCTAGCATCTACAAATATTGACCAATTAAGACAAAACTTTGCCACAATGTTAGTAACCTTAACATCTTGGATGAGTTTGATTTTCAGTATGATAGGAGCAGGAAGTCTGGAGTTATGTGCCCTTGAATTTGACAAAATTGCTGTTTTCGACTTTGTTTACACTGTAGCATCTACATTTATCGACTAATCAAGACAAATCTTAGCCACAATGTTGGTGACCATATGATCCTTGATGAGTTTAATTAAATTTTCAGCTTGATTTGGCCAGAAAATCAAGAGTTATTGGCCCTTTAATTTAACGAAATTACCGTTTTTGACTTTATTTTCTCTCTATAATAATAATAATAATAATTACTCAGGGCTCTCGGAAACGACAGTACTGTCGTCTGAGACGACAACTTTTCTCAGGGGACGACAAAAAATCCTATCAAAGGATTCCAGCGGACGACAAGTTTTCTCAAGGCATGCGTCCCGGTCCCCAACCTGTCTATAGATCTAACAAGTACACAGTTGTCTATGATAATTAACTGTCAGTTAGTTCTCGGCTCTAGCTAATATCAACTCAATCAAATGTGTCATGAAAAATCGATAATCGGCCAAATCTAAATCGGGTAGACGAAAGTGGTAGGCGTGGCGTCAATTACCGCTTACAGCCAATCGGAATCAATTATCAATAAAAGTTGTAGGCGGAGTCTGACTAATTAGCCTTTACCTGACGAATGAAAATTAGTAAAGTTCTAAGTATTGATTGAAGCAGTTGATTGACTAATAATCTTTCCGTAATTGAATTCAATTGAATTATTGTTTACCTAAATTGTTATCATAGTCCAACAAGAATGATGCAACAGAAGAAATGACAAGAACGAGTAACTAAGAAAAATCAGTCATTACACACAGCTTAGAATCTCGGGTGGCATAATAGTGCCGTGTGCAAAACTGCATAACTCTTTACACATATAATACTGTTTTATTTGATTGAACAATTAGGATATTTCATAGACCTTCTTTTACTACGATATTTTATGTTAAATGGGAGTTGAATCTAAATTATTAAATTCAGAATTCTCTGTTTACGGCTGATGACTAGCGTGAAAATTTATTTTCTTCTTCTGGTAAAAGACTAGAAATTCTACATGTAAATTTGACCTGCGAAATAAATTGTCTAAATATAGAGTAAAATACGGTCTCTGTTTCTGGAGGGGGTGTCAGATTGTGTGATTGCCGGAAAATGCCAGTTTTAAGTTTGTAGACTAGCTTAACTCTTTTCCCAAGTAAGAAAGGTCTACTTGTGACGTCCTTATTGCTGTTGGAAAACAATAAACATTCAGGTAAACAAAGAAAAGGATGACCAGTACTTTCTCCTTATACCGGTACCTGTGTACTTCCCATGCTTTATTTTGTACATATCCTAAGTTAAATAGATCTATATGATCATTGAAATTTGTTTGGGAAAGAGTGAAACCACGGAGAGAAAGGTCCTAACAAACCAGCCATCTACAGGTCAGGGTTATGATTGAAACACATTCTTACCTTTAGAATTAAACAAATAAAATATCCATCAATAGAAATTATATCTTACAAAACTTGTGTAAACGTTTTGAATTGTTCTATAAATAGATACAGATGTCTTTGTGTTAGCAGTTGACCTTGATACTGACTACATGACGTCATGACCCTTACCTTTCATGCACCATTGATCAATCTCTCATTTCTTTAAAACCTGGAGCTCAATTTGTATTTGAGCAGTTTTACTTCACCTAAGTTACCAGTTTTCTTCTCCTTTTTTAAATGTGTTGATAGTACTAGATTTAGTTTTTTTTTTTTTTTTTTTTTTCATTTCTAAGTCTAGTTCATTTCTAAGTCTAATACAACCTACTAATTCATTTCTAAGTCTAATACAACCTACTTTCTTTGAAAAAATCCCCCTTTTTTGTTACCCCAAATACAAATGAACAAAGTATGATAGAAGCAAACACTAACTTCTGTTTGCCCTTTTTATTGAAATTCTCATCAGACAACAAGGTTTCCACTGACTTTCAAATTTGGGGGTAAAAACCACTATTTTACACCATGCTTGTACCCCGTCTATAAGAAACGTAGAAGGTTGCTTCAACTTGTTTGCAAAAATTGGGGGTACAAGATTCAATTAGGGATTAAAACTCCTCATTTGGGTTTTTTAATCCCTGGACAAGTCTGGTTATATCCATTTTTAAGAAGAAAAACTATGAACCTTGAAACTACTGTCTAATTTAGGTTTAAAAGTTGGTCACTGCGGAATCGTTTGACTTGTAAGCGGTACAAAATCCTCCTTAATGATGATGGAATCCAATTTTTTCTGTGTGGAATCCAACTTTTTCTGAAGTTGGATTCCTGGAATCCTACTTTCAAAATCCTAGTGAGAGCTCTGTTACTTTATTTTATGAAGGTAAAACATTAAGATAATTACATAATAATTAACATTACAATGCAAAATCTTTTTTCCAATGTTGCCTTCAAACAAAATCTATTTGTTAAAATGAAATGGTATGTAGCCTAACCCTCTCCCAAAGCAGACCTAGTTGATAAGTTCACAAAGGAACAGTACATTTTTTTATATTACGGCGAAGAATAAAAACTAAAATGTTGCTGTTTGGGAAAGGATTAAGAATGTGGTGAATATGAAAATCATGAATGATTGTACAAAAGCAAAACAACAATATGATGATAATAACAAAATATTTGTCCCAGTCCCAGATAATAGCTGGTTACATGATGTCCACTATTGGTCCATATTTGTCTCTAACAAACAAATATGGACCAATAAAGACACAACTTGGTCGCAATGTTGGTGACCATAATATCTTATATGTTTTAATATGTCAGATTGAGTTGACTAAAAAAACAGAGTTGTGTGCCCTTGACGGTAACAAAATTGCCCTTTTCGACTTTGTTTTCTCTCAAACAGCAATAAATCTTAACCAATAAAAAAACTTGGACATAATGTTGATGAGAATTTCTTTCTGTGAACAGAGTTATGTGCCCTTTACTGTGACAAAATTGTTGTTTTCTTCCAGTTTGTTTTAACTGTTAACAGCTACAAATATTGATCATTCAAGATTATGAAAGCAGTTTTCAGCTGGATCATAATCTTGCATCTAAAATTATGTGCTCTTGAACTTGGCAACATTGGGACTTTCATTCTATCTAGGTGCAGGTGAGTGATTAAGGACCATCATGGTCCTCTTGTTTACTGTTTTCGACTTTGTTTACACACTAGAATCTACAATTATTGACCAATCAAGACAAATCTTGGACACAATGTTGGAGACTATAAGATCTCAGGTAACTTCGATTTTCAGTTTGATCTGATTAGAAAGTCAAGAGTAATGTGCCCTTGAATTTGATAAAATTGTTATTTTTGGCTGTTTTCGACCTTGTTTATACTCTAGAATCTACAATTATTTATCAATCAAGACAAAACTTGAACACAATGTTGGGGACTATAAGATCTTGGATGAGTTTGATTTTCAGTCTGATCTGACGAGAATGTTGAGAGTTATGTGCCCTTGAATTTGACAAAATTGCCATTTTTCGGCTGGTTTCGACCTTGCTTACATTCTAGAATCTACAATTATTGATCAATCTATACAAAACTTGGACACAATGTTGGGAACGGTACCATAAGATCTCATATGAGATTGATTTTCAGTCTGATCTGATCAGAAAGTCAAGCGTTTTGTGCCCTTGAAATTGACAAAATTGTTGTTTTCGGCTGTTTTTTCGACCTTGTTTATACTCTAGAATCTATAATTATTTATCAATCAAGATAAAACTTGGATACAATCAGGGCTACAGATAAGTGGAGGTGAAGACATACTAACATTGTTTTTTCAAATTCAAATCCTATGTTGTGGGTACTCATTTGAATCGTCTCGACGAGACGATACAAATGAGTACCTACAACATAGGGTTGGATGATCACTGACAGCATTATTGCAGTTTGAAAAGTCACCACCCCCTCTTATCTGGAGCCCTGTACAATGTTTGGCACCATAATTTAGATCTTGGATGAGTTAGATTTTCACAACCTTATTGACCATAAGTTCTTTTTCAGTCTTAAAGTAATAAATATTAATTGAATTGAACAAAAGTGTTGCTCATATCATTTAGGTTCAGGTGAGCGATATAGGACCATCATGGTCCTCTTGTTTAAATAGTTTCATATGGCGCGCGAATAGGGTCTAAAGTCAATATAGCGCTAGACCGATAATTAAAATAGGGGTAGACCGGTAAAAATAGCGGTATACCCTTATATTTTTACCGGTCTACCGATAAAAATATCGGTCTACCCTTAAAATAAGGGTAGACCCCTATTTCAAATAACGGTCTAGCGATAATTTACCGGTAGACCGATAGTTATTTTTGACCCTTCTACTCGAAATCTCATTAGCCAATCAAATGGCTCGTTACATCCTCAACCCACCGAGAATATCAACGACCGTATAATACAAGCTCTGTGATTGGCTATCGAAAAAAATAGGGGTCTACCGATAAAAATAGCGGTCAACCGGTAATTTTATTGCTAGACCGTTATTTTGAATAGCGGTTTACCCTTATTTTATGGGTAGACCGATATTTTTATCGGTAGACCGGTAAAAATATAAGGGTAGACCGCTATTTTTAAGGGTCTACCCCTATTTTAACTATCGGTCTAGCGCTATATTGACTTTAGACCCTATTCGCGCGCCATAGTTTCAAGCATTTTCAGTATTCAGGCAAAATTGAAGTGAAGATTTTCCCCTTTAACAGCTCTTTCAACGCCGGGAGGGTGGTAATATGTTATAACCCTGGTTGTCTGTCTGTCATTCAGTCTGTCTGTTAGCAATTTCTTATGTGCGCAACTCCTACAGTTTCTATCGGAATTTGATCAAACTTGCCACAATGAATCTCCATAAGTGTCTAGTTGTGCACACCACTTATGGAATGCAGATAACTCTTTTCATTCTTGAGTTATCTGCCTTTGAATTGAAAAAAATGACCAATTTTACTGACAAGTCACTTTAGGGTGTATATGCACGGCTCTGCGAATCTGTTGTTCCCAAATTGAGGGCCGAAGGCCCCTATCCACGAAAAGAACCCCTGATTGTGCATTTATCAAAATCATGTGATTGGTGGTTATTATTAACTAAATTTATTTTGTATTGTTTCCAGACTACATCTGATCTGAGACTTTGTCATTGATTGACTGGTAACATTTTACAAGTGGGCGAGTGTTGAAGTTGTGTCATTATTCAGCGATGGCTGACTGTGTTCCAGTTCAACCTTGCAGCAGCGACTTGATCCAAGGTCAAGGTCAGCAGCATTTAAATGGTCAGGAACAAACCAACGAATCAAACAATGGGGAGCCTTCCATAGACATTATCATAAACAATGTGGTGTGCAGTTTTAGTGTAAAATGTCATCTAAACCTGAAGAGATTAGCCATGGAAGGCACAAATGTGGAGTACCATAGGCAGCATGGGGTAAATATATGTGTAAAGATTCATTAGATTAACCCTTTCCAAAACAACAAAATTTTAGGGTTCTCCTATTTGAAAGCTGCTGCTGACAACAATATGATTATTGGTAAAGGTAGGATTTGTGTACAAATTAGCAGGGAAAATATTGAGGCAAAAGGAGAAAATGCTGATTATCAGCATTTTCTTCTTTTGTCTCAATGTTTTCCCAATCCTTTTCAATTAGGGACGTCAAAAGCAGGTCTTGTTTGGGAAAGGGTTAAGATAAATTGTAAGCATACCAAAACAATAAATATTTAGATAAGGCAAGGAGACATGTTATTAAACATTAAATGTTTACTTGTTTGGCTTATGTCCATTAGTATGAAATTTATTGTCCTAATTTGTAAGCAAAAAATCATTGGGTTGGCATGTAAATTGACCGAATTAGTGGTACATGTATCATGAATTCTATGTGGTTAGTGTTAAACATTTTCTGCTTAATTTTGATAAAAGCAATTTACCGGTATTTTGCAAAAAATCAGTAAATGTACCAAACAGAACCAATTTTATACATGAATATGCTAACATCTAGCCACAGTCTATTTTGTTTCTTACCCTCTATTTGTACAGATGTTGAACATGAGAATAAGGCGACCGTATACCACAGCCAGTGTATGGTCATCAGGCAAGATTACAGTAACAGGAGCTCTCAGGTAAATTACATAGTCATTTACATGGAAATTACGGGTACATGATAGCATTTTCTATACCTAAGACAATGGCCCAATGATTATGGATGAATGTGTGAAATTAACAATGCATAACTGCTACAGGCTAACTGAACATAAAACTCCGAGTAAAAGTACTGTATTGAAAGTCTGACAACTTGAATATCAAAAGTATTGCGGCAGTACTGATCAGACTTGCAATAGTTTAAGTCTGCCTAAGTTACTCATTTTGAGAATCAAGGCCATGTTGTAATATCAACGATCATACAACAAGTTCACCATTATGTTTTCCTATCTACATCTACATGTTTCGCGCGGCTGTCACACTTGACTGTTATTGCGCGTTTGGGTCTGTGTTAGAAAAAGAAAAGGTATTGAAATAATAGGAAAGGTAGAAAGCAGTTTTGAGGAAAGTTAGAAAAGAATAGAAAAATTGGTGTCCATGACTTTTCTCTCTTCAATCCCTAACCTGTCTCCCTTCCAAGGCGGTACAAGGGTCCAATCGTCCCTGAGAGCATAGGCTTAAGATCTATATATACTGCCCAACTCCCCTTTCGGGTATTACTGGCAGGTGAAAGATATCCCTAGAGTGTACTTGACATGTACCCTACTCATTTAGAATCCAATTTGGTCGTAAGATTGATAATGATACAGGCCCCATACCAGAATGGAAAAAAGTTTTAAGTGTTATATGTACAAAATAGATCTTCAGAACAAATATTCCTTTGAATAAAGCAAATTCTTTAAAGCAATGAAGATCTTGCCATATGCACATAAAAAGAATCCACAATGTTTAGCCCTTCCTCAAAAACCTGGTTTTAGACCCTAATTGAATATGCTTGTGAAGACATTGAGACAGGGGAAGATAATGCTGATGATCAACATTTTCTTCTTTTGCCACAATGTTTTTAGCGCTTTATTGTACACAAATTTCACTCAACATTCATTTTGTCGTCAGCAACAGCTCTGAAATTGAACAACCCTAAAATTTTGCTGTTGGGGAAAGGGTTGATATCATGTCATTTATAATATTATAATATTATTGAACAGTGAACCAGAACAGAGCTCCTGGTGTCATTAGAATGGTAGACCACTTATCTCTCTTCTTTGTTCGCATTGTAGCACTAGATGGACACTAGTTGATGAAGTTAACGTCGGCTGGTTTCGGCCTAGATGCTTGGCTGTTTTTTGCTTTTTTCAGAGGGGAGATGGGTGTTCTTTATTAAACCATTAAATTATTTACCTATCCTGGCCTAGTATTGCGTTAATGGGCATTGGAGAACAATGCTGGTTCGGATGGGATGCTACTCAGCGTGGTTTCCCATCTGAGCCTGTATTGTTTGATACACAAAAACTCAAGCTTAAAACTAAATGATGTTTACCAGTAAATATATTTTCCTGATTTTTAGCTCCACTGGCCGAAGGCCAGCGGGGCTTATGTCATGGCCCTGTGTCCGTCGTGCGTGCGTGCGTCCGTGCGTGCGTCCGTGCGTAAACTTTTTCTTTAAACATCTTCTTCTCCAAAACTACAGGACCAATTTTAACCAAACTTCACAGGAATCTTCCTTGTATGAACCTCTTCCAAATTCCTTAAAAAAGAAATGAATTTCGTGCATAACTTGAATTTTAATTAATTAAATTAAATTAAATTTCTGAAAAATCTTTAAAAAATCTTCTTCTCCAAAACTATTGGACCAATTTCAACCAAACTTCACAGAAATCTTCCTTGCATGAATCTCTACCAAATTCATTCAAAAGAATAAAATCCGTGTAGAACTTGAATTTTAATTAATTTAATTGATTTAAATTTTTGAAAAATCTTTAAAAATTCTTCTTCTCCAAAACTACTGGACAAATTTCAACCAAACTTTACAGAAATCTTCCTTGTATGAATCTCTTCTTAATTCCTTCAAAAAGATAAATTCTGTGTATAACTTAAATTTTAATTAATTTAATTGAATTAAATTTTCGAAAAATCTTTAAAAATTCTTCTTCTCCAAAACCTCTGGACCAATTTTAACCAAACTTCACAGAAATCTTCCTTTCATAAATCTCTACCAAATTCATTCAAAAGAATAAGATCCGCACAGAACTTGAATTTTAATTAATTTAATTAATTTAAATTTTCGAAAAATCTTTAAAAATTATTCTTCTCCAAAACTACTGGACCAATTTCAACCAAACTTCATAGAAATCTTCCTTGTATGAATATCTTCTTAATTCCTTCAAACAGATAAATTCTGTGCATAACTTAAATTTCAATTGATTTAATTAAATTAAATTTTCGAAAAATCTTTAAAAATTCTCCTCCAAAACTACCGGACCAATTTCAACCAAACTTTTCAGAAATGTTCCTTGCATGAATCTCTTCTTAATTCCTTCAAAAAAAATCGTGTGTAGAACTTAAATTTTGATTAATTACATTAAATTAATTTTTTGAAAAATCTTCTTTTCCAAAACTACTGGACCAATTTTAACCATGCAAACTTCACATGAATCTTCCTTGTATGAATCTCCTCTAAATTCCTTAAAAAAATAATTTCCATGTAGAACTTAAATTTTAATAAATTTAATTAAAATGAATTTTCGAAAAATTGTTAAACAATCTTCTTCTCCAAAACTACAGGACCAATTTCAACCAAATTTCACAGGAATCTTCCTTGCATGAATCTCTTCCAAATTCCTTCACGATCAGATGAAAAGCTTGGCCGCTGTGGGCTAGGCTTATTTTTCGCAATATGAAACATAGTGTAATTTTAAGAAAATTTTAAAAACATTTCTGCTCCTTAATCACTTATTGGATTTCATTCTGGTGTAGCATGAATCTTCTTTGGATAGACCTCTATTGTATTCCTTGAAGAAGTTCGTAGTCTAAATGTCTAATTAGCCAGTGGAGCGATACAGGGCCATCTTGGCCCTCTTGTTTCATGTGCCCTATGACTACATCTACTGCTGATGGGCCTTGATAGATGGAGGATACCAGTAGGTCTGGTTAACATATTTCATTTACCTCATAGATCTAGTATTTTCCATGCTACTCAGACTGTCTTTTTTTGTGTCTTCTTTGAAGCTTTCTCTAAAATGTTTGTCATATTTTTTGTTAGTTATTTGTTTATTGATCTACACTTAAAGACACTTCTAACGCAACATTTTGGTAATAACTTGAGATTTAATGAACCATTTTTCATCAAATTTTCAACAAGTTTAATTTAACCACAATTACATATTATCTGTAATTTTCATGAAGAAACATTGAGTATAAATGATTGAATTTGCATTTCATATAATATGACCAGAAAACAAAAAGTCGCAAAAAAGCTGTGCGAGTTGATAACGTAAATTCATGTTATTCATGTAACAACAGTAAAGTTTATGACATTCTGCTAACATTCTGTGTGTCCGTCATGGACCTAAATGACACGAAGACACCCCTTTTCAATGATAAAGCATACTTGATGATGCATATTTGCGGAATCATTCTTAACTCGTCCCTTTTAAGTTCCTGTTCAAGTTGTTGAAAATTTCTTGGAGTAAAAGTGTGAAAAACTAATGTTTGGTAACAAATTTCGATGATTTTGTGCAATGCTGACACGTACAACACATTATTTCTTAAGCAAAATAGGTGCAACTGAATTCTAGTATTGCCTCGCACGTGAAAGCATGTTATCAAATCTTATGAAGCAGTGGTATGAAATATGAGCATGATTTGGTGACGCTGCTTTGATGCTATTGAATTCTGCAATTGCCTTGGGTTTTGCGACTTTTCATATTTGAGTCTTAGTGAAAAACCTAAATATTTTTTATGTTCGGATCAATCGATTTTGATGAAATTTACAGAAAACATGTTAACGTAGTTGATTTATATTTCCTGAAAATTTCATACAGTATACTGCATTATTTATTCAATTATGATGAAAAATGTAAGTGTTGCGTTGGAAGTGTCTTTAAGTGTATACCTCGGTTAGAGGTCATGGTCTTATTAAAATCTTGAAATCTTGAGTATTTACCATTTAGATATGCAAGTGGAAATGGGCTTATTCAATACATGAAGAATTTAATTATCTTTCTCTTTTGTTATTTTCAGTGAACAAGATTCAAAAACAGCGGCCAGAAAATTTGCACGAAAAATCCAGAAGTTGGGCTTCAACTGCAAGTTTTGTAATTTCCGAGTTGTAAATGTTTTGGGTACATGTAGCCTCCCATTTGAAATAAACATCACAGCTTTTTCAAGAGGAAGAAAAGAGGCAAGGTAAGGGTAAAATCAGAATGACAGTTATAGAGCTATGAAAAGGAGTAGGTAAAGGCTTTTTAGAAAGCAAAATATGATTAATAGCAATGAATTGTTTGCTAAAAATAGACTGGGTTTGCTGTAATGTTTTAATAAATTGCCAGTTTTGTTTAAAAAATCTTGTAACTACGGCTTGAATCAATTTTGATTAACTCCTATGATGTGGATACTCATTAGAATTGTCAAGGCAATTCAAATGAGATTCTACAAAATACGGTTTGGATTTGTCTCTACCCCCTCTTATCATTCTGTTTGCCTAAAGTTTTATGCATGGCTGGTACAAGTAATCCGTTCCTAAACAACAGTAAAATATTGCACTGATTCAAACTGAATTGTTGCAGGGACAAAATGATTGCTTCAAAAGACAGAACAAGTATGTCAAAGCATGGAAAACTTTGAGGGGAATGGAGAAAATGCTGATAGTTCATGTTTAACGAATCTTCCTATTAGAGGGACATTAAAACCAAGTTTTGCTTGGAATTTAAGGTTGAAGAATGTCTTTTTGAAATCATCATGTCTTTTGATTAATATGAAGGAGGTGGGATTGTTTCTATTTAAGCGGGATCCCGTCATAATACCTGGCTGGCTGCACGGCACGCATAGCAGATTTGATATCTTTTCTTTATCCCCTCCTGTCATGGATGTTTGAAATATGAATCGACTACAATCCTTAGCCAAAATGGATTTGGAAAACATTGTGGCAAAAGAAGAAATTGCTGATAATCAACAATTTCTACTTTTGCCCAAATATTTTGTGTGCTAGATTATACACAAATTCTTTCTTTATTACCACAATTTTGACCACTACAGCTGTTTTCAAATTGGAACGGTTTATGTGTTGTATATTATTCTACAGTTATGAGCCAGAGTTACATCCTGGGGTGACCTACAAATTAAAAGAACCAAAAGCCACCTTGAAGATCTTTTCTACTGGTAGCATAACAGTCACAGGTAAGCACTCACTCACTCCTGGGTTTCATATTTAACGTGCAGGTGTAGAAGCACTGTCCACATCAGTGGGCTCCTTTCCAGGTAGCTGGCTAGCTGCACGCATGGCTGTTCTCACTCCCTGTCTCCAGTCCTTCTTATTGTGTGGGTCAATGGTGGATAGATTCCATTCCCTGCGATCCTTCTCTGTCAATTGTTTCCAAGTCATCTTGGGCCTTCCTCGCCTGCGAGTTCCTGTGACCTGCATGTCGTGTGCCATTTTTATAGCCCCGTCGGATCTCTCCACATGTCCATACCATCTGAGCCTTCGTTCTCTCAAGATGGGTTCTAAGTCATCAAGACCAAGCTGTTTACGTAGCTCCTTTGACCTGGTGTTGGAGATATCTTGTGGACGTATATTGCAGATCCGTCTAATCATCGCACGGTCATTTCGTTGCAGGCGTTGTAGGTTGGGCTTGGAAAGGGGCCATGTCTCGCTTGCGTAAATTATGACGCTTCTGACGCATGTTGAGTAGACTTTTCCTCGTGTTTGGTAGGTGAGGTGGCGTGAAGTGAGTATTGGCATCAGCTCTTTAAACTTCTTCCATGCAGATTTGACTCTAGTTATGGTGGCTGAGTCGCATCCACCAGCTGCCTAAAGCATGTCTCCCAGGTAGCAAAACGATGCCACCACCTCCAACTTGTCCTGTCCTACCTGCACCTCTGACTGGGATCTTCCATCTAGTGGTCTTGCTGCTCCCATACAGCGAGCACACTTGAAGTTTGGGTCCTCTTTGAGCTTTTTCAGTCCGCTGCATTTCTTGTGGACCCAGCTATTGCAACCACTGCATAGGATGCTGTTATTACCTACTCCAGTGCGGCATACAACGCATGGGAACTTCCCAGAGCTCTCCAGAGTATCCAGTCCCTTTCCGCAGATCATGATCTTCGTCTTCTTTGCGTTTACTCGCAGTCCTTTTTTCTCCATTCCTTCCTTCCAGATAAGCAGTCTGGATACACATTCCTCGAGTGTTTCTGTGATGACGACGAGATCATCGGCGTAAAGATCCTCCCAGGGGACACCAGATCGGAATTCACGAGAGAGGGCTTCCAGCACTGTGATGAATAGGAGCGGGCTAAGTACCGAGCCCTGGTGGACACCGACCTCAACACGAAACTCCTCACTGTAAGCATCTCCAACTCGCACACAGCTCCGAGCATTGGCGTACATACCTTGGATGAGACGGATTATCCATTCCTCTACCCCAAGTTTCCTTAAAGCCCACCATATAACCTTACGAGGGACTCTGTCAAAGGCCTTCTCTAGATCAACAAAGGCCATATACAATCTTCTGTTGGCTGCGAGGTACTTCTCTTGCAGTTGTCTGACTACGAAGATAGCATCTGTTGTGCCCCTGCCAGGTACGAAACCAAACTGTAATTCGTCTATTGTGACCACTTGTCTGATGAGGCTGTCTACAATCCTCTCTAGGACCTTCATTACCTGTTCTGTTAACTTCAGTCCACGGTAATTTCCTCTGTCCAGAGCATCCCCTTTACCCTTGTACAAGCATACAATGAAACTGCGCTCCCAGTCTGATGGAACTTTTCCGTCCTTGATGATGGATGTAGCCAACTCACGGATCAATTCTACTCCACAATCCCCTGAAGCTCTGATCATCTCTGCCACGATGCCTGAAGGTCCTGCACATCTCTAGATAACTATAGTCAAGTCATGATATTTAAGCAATTGTTTACATGATTCACAAATTAAAAGAACCAAAAGCCACATTAAAGATCTTTTCTACCGGTAGTATAACAGTTACAGGTAAGCACATCTCTAGATAACTATAGTCAAGTCATGATATTTTGGCAATTGTTTACATGATTCACAAATTAAAAGAACCAAAAGCCACTTTAAAGATCTTTTCTACTGGTAGTATAACAGTTACAGGTAAGCACATCTCTAGATAACTATAGTCAAGTCATGATATTTTGGCAATTGTTTACATGATTCACAAATTAGAAGAACCAAAAGCCACTTTAAAGATCTTTTCTACTGGTAGTATAACAGTTACAGGTAAGCACATCTCTAGATAACTATAGTCAAGTCATGATATTTAAGCAATTGTTTACATGATTCACAAATTAAAAGAACCAAAAGCCACATTAAAGATCTTTTCTACCGGTAGTATAACAGTTACAGGTAAGCACATCTCTAGATAACTATAGTCAAGTCATGATATTTTGGCAATTGTTTACATGATTCACAAATTAAAAGAACCAAAAGCCACATTAAAGATCTTTTCTACTGGTAGTATAACAGTTACAGGTAAGCACATCTCTAGATAACTATAGTCAAGTCATGATATTTTGGCAATTGTTTACATGATTCACAAATTAAAAGAACCAAAAGCCACTTTAAAGATCTTTTCTACTGGTAGTATAACAGTTACAGGTAAGCACATCTCTAGATAACTATAGTCAAGTCATGATATTTTGGCAATTGTTTACATGATTCACAAATTAGAAGAACCAAAAGCCACTTTAAAGATCTTTTCTACTGGTAGTATAACAGTCACAGGTAAGCACATCTCTAGATAACTACAGTCAAGTCATGATATTTTGGCAATTGTTTACATGATTCACAAATTAAAAGAACCAAAAGCCACTTTAAAGATCTTTTCTACTGGAAGTATAACAGTCACGGGTAAGCACATCTCTAGATAACTTTAGTCAAGTCATAATATTTTGGCCATTGTTTACATGATTCACAAATTAAAAGAACCAAAAGCCACTTTAAAGATCTTTTCTACTGGTAGCATAACAGTCACAGGTAAGCACAGTTCTAGATTATAACTACAGTCTGGTCACATTATTATGGCACTTGTTGACTAGATTTACCTATGTAAACAACACAATATGGAACTTTAATCTATTGTAAATTTTTGCATGGGGTAGTTCAAATCTTGCAGGTGTATCTCACCTGCAAGAACTGAACCAACACATGCAAAATTGTTTTGGAAAGAAACATGCCTTTTCAAGCCAGTTTTAGTCTAGAAAATTTGCTTATATGGAGAAATTCCAGAAACAAACCAGCCATGCATTGCAAATGTTATGTCTTCAATCAGGCATTAACCCATTTCCAAACAAGATCTGATTTTGATGTCCTAGAAGTTTTCGGAAACATTGAGGCAAAAGAGGAAAACCAGAATTTTCTGCTGTGCTACGGTATTTTGTACACAATTCTTCTGTAAGCATCAACCATTGTGTAGTCTTTCATTTGGAGACAGCCTAAAATTTTGGCAATTTGGAAAGGGTTAAATCCCATTTAATCAATCTGTCATTTCTTCTTTAATTCATTTCAGCTCCTCGAGTTGCCAATGTAGAATCAGCAATACAACACATCTATCCATTAGTGTCCGAGTTTAATGTGAGACCGCGAGTCATTCAACCTAAAGTGTTTAGACGGAACACGAACAATATGCGACATCGTCATGACGACGAGGAAGACTACGACTCTGAAATGTACTCAAGTGATGAGGATTTGGATAGTGATGGCTCAATCTGAGATTTAGAAATAATTGTGGCCCCTTTCCCAAACAACACTGTTTAGACCTGTCGAGATTCAAAGATGTTGCCTCTTAACCCTTTCCCAAAAAAGACCTGGTTTTGACGTCCCTGATAGAACAGGCTTGGGAAAACATTGAAACAAAAGAAGAAACTGCTGATAACCAGCAGTTTCTCCTTTTGTCTCAATATTTTCCATGCTTCATTGTACACAAATCCAATGTTTATCAACACTAATTTTGTCATCTGGAGCAGCTTTTGAATTGGATCTCCCTAAAATTCTGCTGTTTGGGAAAGGGTTAAAAGATGTTTGTAAGCCTGGTGGAAAGATGTTGCAGGCAACAAAATTGATCAGAACGTCGGAATAAGAATTCTCTTTAACAGGGTGGAAAATATTGAGGTAAATGAAGAAAATGCTTGTCATCAGCATTTCCTTCCTTTACTTTAATATTTTCCAAATATTTGTCAAACAGTGCCATTGTTTGGGAAAGAGCCAAAGGTAAAGGAAAGTTTTCTATCACATAGAAATAAAGCTTCTCAAGTTGTGGTATGTTCTTTGGGTACATACTTCACCCTGTGAAGATGATACAGCATAATAAATGCTTATAGAAACTGTGAAATTGTAAAAGCATAACCTGCCAGTAATACCCGAAAGGGCAGTTAGGCAGTATATATAGATAGATAGCATGCTCGAAAATAAAAGAAAAAAATGTGAAAAGCTTTGACGGACTGACTAGTCAAAGTGGCAAGGGTTTTTGAATGGGATTCAGTGCTTGGAAAAGACGTTCAGAACTTACAATCAAACTTACACTTGAGGATTACAACCTCTCATTAGATACCCAACACCTCATGCATCTTTGGGCATCATCCTTGAAACAGAAATTAATGAAATGTCTAGCTCACGTGTCATCCGTGGAAACTGAAATTAACGACGAATGCTGTCATCAATTTCTGTTGCTATGGATGATGCTCCCAAGATACACAAAGTGTTTTGAAGTTAACGATGGGTTGTAATCTTTAACCCATTCCCAAACGACAAAAAATTTGACCATTCCAATTTGAAAGCTGATACAGACAACATAATAAATGTTGAAAAACATTGGATTTGTGCAAATTGTAGCACAGAAAACCTTGAGGCAAAAGGAGAAAATGCTGATGATCAGCATTTTCTTCTTTTGTCTCAATGTTTTCCCAATCCAATTCTAAGAGGGATATCAAAACCAGGTCTTGTTTGGGAAAGGGTTAAAACTTTGTTCTTTCAGAAAATTTCATTAGGATGACAAAAATTTCTGGAATGTCTGTTTGTTATAAAATTCAATGTGTGACGAACATTTATTTAAGCCGTTCCCGAACAATCTTTTTTTCGGCTATTTCATTTAAAAAGCTATTGTGAATGACAAAACAATTGTGAATGAAAACAGAAATTGTGTACATCATAGGCCAGAAAATATTGCGGGAAAAGGAGAAATTGTTGAGGATAGATCAGCAATTTCTTCTTTTCCCTGAATGTTTATACTTGATCTACCAGGGACGTCAAAACCAAGTCTTGTTTGGGAAATGGTTAAGGAACATTACCAGTCTTTGATGACTTATTTTTTGCTCATTTTTGGTGCAGATCATATTGTTACATTATAATGTAAATTCAGTTTTGCTATAAGCTGTAGTTATAGCTATAGCAAATAGCTATAGATGCTCTGCCAGGTCTATTATTGTGAGTTGTACAACATTTTAGAAGGAAAACAATAGTATGCTTCATATCCTGACTTTGTGTGTTGGGGAAAACATTGTTTATGTAGTCTTTTATCACCATGGACAAACATACAGGCCATGAAATCAGACAGTGGGCACAATAAACTGCTGTTTTCATGAACTATATGTTGGTCCACTGTGCTGATAATCTTAATTTAATACTGGAACCTTTCTCAAAATGAATGATACATATTGTTGTCTTTTGTTTATGATGTACAAATTGTACATCATAATTGTCAATTATGAGCAAATTAAAGAATAGTTAAAGATGGACACTTTCCTTAATTCATTACACCACATTCTTTAGATGACTTTGTATCTTCCTTTTAAAGAGGTCCATGCCAGGTTGACAAATACTAGATCTAGTATACAAATTTGAAATCGGTAAAATGTGAAAAATGTTTTCAAGGGATATCAATATCATGTGGATTGGCCAACCTGTATGGGTAGATCGTTTCTGTCCAGGGAAATGTCGACCCAAGTTCATTTAGCCCTTCTATATAATCAAGTCTGGGTCTAACTTTACCTACCTGCATACATGCAGTTAATTACTACATAGTTATGGAATCTGAACCATTAGTCGGATTCTCAATAGAATTTGAAAAACTGGCTATAGATGCTAAAATTGCGTTCTTTTTGGCCCCAGATTATGCAATGCACCCCAAAAATTTGCTCTCACTCTCACTGACCCAAAGTTTTTCTGATGCCTATCAAAGTATCTAGCATGGGACCCTTGTTTCAATATTTTTTGTACAAATCCTTTCTTTGTGAAATATCCATCCATTTTGTGTGGCCGCAGACATGGCTCAAATAGTAGAGCATCATACTCTCGCTTTGTTAGGTCCCGGGTCAGATTCTCGGCAAATATCCATTCAGGCAAAATTGCCTCCCACCAACGGTTCAATATCGTTAACCTATGTGGGTGTGCAGCTGGAGGCTCGGTAAGAATCTTGTATTACTGGTATGAGTTTGATTTATTTGGGTTTTACGCCGTTTTCAACTGCTATGGTCATATGGCGGCAGCTACAGCAACTAACTGTGAATTCCTGTTGTTTCTCATACCAGTACTACCACAATACCCTAACCCAGCCTCAAGCTACTTGCCCACATAGGTTAATGATTTCAAACCCATTGGTGGGTGACAATTTTTTGTCAGAAAGGATATTTGCTGCGGCCGAGTATCGAACCCTGGACCTCTCGAGTGAGAGGCAGATGTGCTACCAACTGTGCTAAGGCAGCGGCTTACTGGTATGAGAAATGACAGGAATCTGTGGTTAGGTGCTCCATTCGCCATGATGTAACAAAGCAATTGAAAACGGTGTTAAAACCCAAGACATCAAATCCATCCATTTTGTCATCGCAGCACCTTTCAACCTGGACCGCCCTTTAAATTTTGTTTAGGATAAGGTTTATCTAGTTAGTTAGCATTCCTCTTTTCTATTGTTGTTTTCTACAGCTTTCTCAATGGTAATGGATTTTGTGCTAAAGATAGACTTATCATGTAATGTTTTGATAAACCGCCAGTGTTGTTATAAAATCTCCTTCTTACGGCTTGAATCAAGCCGTAGTTACGAGATTTTATAACCACACCTGTGGAAATACTTTTGTTTGTCCGAAATTATGTCAAGGTTAACTCAATAAAATCATTCCCTATTAGAAACATCAAAACCAGTGACTTGGTGAAACACAGGGTTATCTATTTGGTTCCATCATAATGATCAGACTTTCTGATAGATGGATCACATGGATGGATTATCCCTTTCCCAAACAAGCGGCCCTTTATTGCCAGTTGATGTCCTTACTGGATGTTGGATAAGAAACCATTGAGAGAAAAGATCAGCATTTTCTCACTCGAGGATTTTTGTATATGATGTTGTATATGATTTTCATTTTCAGAAGCATTTGACCATAAATGTCTTGTCTTCTGAACCAACTTTTCATCTTGCCCAGTCTAGAATTGTGTCATTTAGAAAGGGGTTAAACATATTTTTCTGTAAAATGGTGGGGTACAGTGTTCTCCCGAGCTCAAAAAGCTACAGTGACTAGTCACCCCACTTTTAAGTAAATCAGTCGTGACTCACTGTTGAACGTATAGGGACATTACACTCATTGTGGTACTCACTGGACTTCGCGTAATGCCCCAACACTTTCAAAAGTTCCCACTTCTTTTAAAATATCGTAAAGATTAGTGTGATTTTGAGGTAAAAAATAATAGTAAATTGACTATCATTCATATATAGCATTTCATAAAATAGTGAATGAATGGCCGCTATCAGACTCATTCCTGAGTTTCAGGGTTCGATCCCTGACCACTGCAAACTTCCTTACTGTCAATTGTCACCCACCAGTGGTTTGTTAATCATTAACCTATGTGGGCAAGCGGCTGGAAGCTATGAAAGGTAGCAGACTAGCAGCCAGTACTGGTGAAAGGACAGGAATCCATGTTTAGGTGCTCCAGCTGCAGTCATTAAACCTCATTCAATCAATAATTGCAAAAACAACAATTCAGGGTGTCCACAGTTTGAGCAAAGCAAAATTCCCTGACTTTTCCCTGACTAAAATCAAATTTCCCTGACTTATGTTTACCATATTTTGCACATTAATTTATGAAAATGTTGGCCTCCTCCTCCGCGCTAGTCCCTTCAGTTTATTCTCAAAGAACAACTTGGAATAATGAATACTACTTATCACATTATTATTCATGTTATTGTTATTGTCAGTACTATCATTATATCCAATCATGAAGAAACTGCCTTAGCCTTTAATTTTTTTTTTATCTTTTTATCATTCATACACCAATTATTTCAAAATTCCCTGACTTTTCCCTGACTGTTGCTTAAACTGTAAAATTCCCTGACCAATTCCAAAATTCCCTGACAATTCCCTGACCTTGAAAAAATATTTTTTCCCTGACTTTTTCCCTGACCGTGGACACCCTGAACATATATTCATTGGTAAATAACAAAGTAGCACAAGTCTGTCAATTCACTGCTGTCACCTCAGTTCCAGTTTTAAACCCGGAGTTAATTAACAAGAGGGCCATTGGCCCTGAAGCGCTCACCTGATACTTTTTGTATACCAATTTTCAGGTTGATTGGACAAAAAATGTGACCTCTAGGCTGCACACAAAGTTTAACTAAGATTTGACGTCTTGACCTAGAATTGATCAAGACAATCATTCTGATCAATTTTCAGGTTGATTGGGCAAAAAATGTGGCCTCTAGAGTGCATACAAGGTTTTACAAAGATTTTATCTCATGACCTAGTTTATGACCCCAGATGACCCAATTTCTATCTTGTCCGAGAATTGATCAAGACAATCATTCTGATCAATTTTCATGTTGATTGGGCAAAAAATGTGGCCTCTAGAGTGCATACAAGGTTTTACAAAGATTTTACCCCCTGACCTAGTTTTTGACCTCAGATGACCCAATTTCGACCTTGTCCGAGATTTCATCAAGACAATCATTCTGAACAAATTTCAGGTTGATTGGACAAAAAATGTGGCCTCTAGAGTGCACACAAGGTTTTTCTAAGATTTGACCCCGTGACCTAATTTTTGACCCCATATGACCTAATTTCGAACTTGTTCGAGATTTTAACAAAACAATCATTCTGAGCAAATTTCAGGTTAATTGGGCAAAAAATGTGGCCTCTAGAGTGCACACAAGATTTTTCTAAGATTTGACCCCGTGACCTAATTTTTGACCCCAGATGACCCAATTTCGAAATTGTCCGAGATTTCATCAAGACAATCATTCTGAGCAAATTTCAGGTTGATCGGACAAAAAATGTGGCCTCTAGAAAGCACACAAGGTTTTTCTAAGATTTGACCCCGTGACCTAGTTTTTGACCCAAGATGACCTAATTTCAAACTTGTCCGAGATTTCATCAAGACAATCATTCTGAGCTAATTTCAGGTTGATTGGGCAAAAAATGTGGCCTCTAGAGTGCACACAAGGTTTTACAAAGATTTGACCTCATGACCTAGTTTATGACCCCAGATGACCCAATTTCGAACTTGTCTGAGATTTCATCAAAACAATCATTCTGATCAATTTTCAGGTGGATTGGGCAAAAAATGTGGCCTCTAGAGTGCACACAAGGTTTTTCTAAGATTTGACCCCGTGACCTAGTTTTTGACCCCAGATGACCTAATTTCGAACTTGTCCGAGATTTCATCAAGACGATCATTCTGTACAATTTCAGGTTGATTGGGCAAAAAATGTGGCCTCTAGAGTGCACACAAGGTTTTTCTAAGATTTGACCCCGTGACCTAGTTTTTGACCCCAGATGACCTAATTTCGAACTTGTCCGAGATTTTATCAAGACAATCATTCTGAGCAAATTTCAGGTTGATTGGGCAAAAAATGTGGCCTCTAGAGTGCACACAAGCCAAAGGTTGACGGACGACGGACGGCGCACGACGGACGACGCACGACGGACACAGCGGTATCACAATACCTCACCATGAGCACTATCGTGCTCAGGTGAGCTAAAAATTAATCCTTTCCCAAACAAGACCTTGTTTTGATGTCCCCAATGGAAGAGGCTTGGAAAAACACTGAGACTAAAGAAGAAACTGCTGATAACCAGCAGTTTCCCCTTTTGTCTCAATATTTTCTGAGCTATATTATACACAAATTCTATCATTAACAACATCAATATTGTCATCTGCAGCAGCATTTGAATATGACCACCCAAAAAAATATCGTTTGGGTACAAACTTTGGGAAAGGGTTCAACAATAATCAGGGCTCCGCTTTGGCCTTTTTCAGTTGTTACAAGCCCGATTAGCTCAATAACTATTATAATGTAGCAGTCTTGCCAATACAGGGGTTGTGAGTTCAAACCATTTTGACCAGTCTAGAATGTTGCCGTCTGGTAATGGGTCGAAGAATGGGAAAACCTGGCGTTGTTTAGGAAACACAGTCTTTCTGAAAGTTGCAGAATTTTTACTGGACATTCGGTCTGGTAAAAAAAAATATTTACCAGACCAATTTTTTCTTATAAGACCAAAAATTTTCACAAATAACAAAATTAACATCTGATCTTGAAGCAAAATGAGAATTTTCTCAAGTTTTTTGATGATTTTACATGGAATTTTAGACTATCTTCACAATCTAATTGTTCTCAGCCTGGCCTTTATTCAAGTGTTTGAGAATGCAGATTACATGAACTGTAATTGAAACTCACATTTTGCAAAATTTTACCAAGTTAAAATCACTGCCTTAAAATATTTTACCGGACAATCGGTCCTGTGAACTACAAATCCATACCAGACCAAGTCGGTTTTTACAAGATATGTCCGTCGGTCTGACGAGTTTCGGAAAGACTGGAAACATTGTTTCACATCCCAATTATCAATTTCAACATATATGATTAGGCAAACAGAAGAATGAAAAGACAATGATTTATCATGTAAATCTTATTTTGTTGAAGAGTGTTCAATATTGGACAATATTCAGTAAAACGTTCTTCATCGTATCAATATTTCTCCACCACCAGCCTTTCTGTACATTGCCAAGAAATGGTCTAATCCATTCCATTAAAATATGCAGCATTTTCCCATTCCATGACTCCTCACTTGATAAAAGCTTTTAAAACATTGTGGAAAAAGAAGAAATTGCTTATGATTAGCAATTTCTTCATCTCCCTCAACGTTTTCTATCATAAAAGACTGAAAGACGTAAAATTTCATTCACTTGAAATTATTATCTGCAACATCTTTGAAATATTCAGACCAGTCTAAAATTTTGCCATTTGGTAATGGGTTAATCTTTCCCAAAACAAAACCTGCTTTTGATGTCCCTAATAGAAAATGCTTTGAAAAACATCAAGACGAAAGAAGAAAATGCTGATAACCAGCTTTTTCTCATTTCGTCTTTAGAAATATTTTCTTAGCTAAATATGTCTACAAGTCCAATCTGTAGGTACATACAATTTGTCGTCTGCAGTGGTTTTCAAGTTGGAAAACAGTTACACTAAATTTTTATATATGCATAATCATTGTGATTCTGTTCAAAAAGGTGAGAAAAACTGAGTCAAGAGTTCTGTAGAAAATGCCGATTTACCAGCATTTTCTCTTTTAGCTTCAATGTTTTTCTTCCCATGATAAACACAAATCCTGCATCTATGTACATTCATTGTCATATGCAGCATCTTTAAAATTCAAATTGGAACAGTTTATTTTTTGCTGTTTCAGGAAAGTTTAATTCGAGTCTTTTATTTCATGCATTAAAAAAGAATTTGTTTCATGACACATTGATCGAAACAGTCTTCTTTAGTTTAAGTCCAAATTCCAACAAGTTTATCATCCGTTCAATATGTGCGTTCTGTGAAATATTTGTCCCGATATTCCAGTGTTAATCCTCTGGTCGTTCTGGTGGTGGGCCGCACGGTTGAACCATTTTCTCCAGTAAATTGAACTTCACTCTAGCTTTTGTCTCGTTCTCTGCCAGTGCAAAATAGTTCATCATGTCGAAATGTCCCATGTACGAAGCAGAGCTGTCTCTGTGTTGGTTTGTTAACCATTCCCATTTGTTTGTATCCGCGTGCCCGGTACCAATGTACTTTGATTGTAAATGTTCCAACTGACTGTGGATGTTGTATCGATCTCCCATGGCTGATCAGAGTCTAGTGACCGTTCAACGCTGGTTTAATGCCTTAAATTTACTTCGGGAAATGTTTCTGGAGCAGCAGCAACCACAATATCTTGAAATTATTTGCGTTTTTCTTCTTTTTAGTGCGCAGTGAAAGCGTATTTCTGAACCGGAAGTGAGAATTTAGACGCGTTTGGTTCGATTGTACGGACAGCGATACTTTTATGTTCTATTTGTTGTATTTACGAAGCGAACAAGACAAACCAATCATTCGAACGGGAATCTGGAAAAAGGGTCCTTATGGCGACCGACATCATAGATTCATACCACTCTGACAAATAACCATGTAGGTCTCTAATAGCTTTGTCATAGGTTTATTCCTGGAACGTCGAGTCGCACCTTTTACAAAATGTGTGAAAAGGGGTTACCGAAAGTAAAGGGGGGGGGGACTATTGTGAGTGTGTGTGTGTGGGGGGGGGGGGGGGCACCTTTATGTCGAGTGGGAAAAAAATATTGAATGAAAGTAGAAGAAAACTTGTTTTGCAAGTTTGTATCGTAAGTTACAGAAATTTCTCTAATCATGGTATAATGGGTCCCCCCCCCCCCCCCCCCTTCCCACTGAGTCCGATTTCCGAAACATTAGGCCTACATAAGTAGGCTACAATAGCTAGCCTATTTATGGCATTTTAACTTAAAGTTTGCAAAATTGATGACACATTATATGTGAAAAATAGTCCTATGTCCGAATTAAGTAAAACCTTTCAGTTTTGGAAAAGTTATTAGCCTACACTTTTTTGCTTTCCCTTTATAATCTTCCAAAAACGAGACACGACGACATGCTTAAATTTGGAAGAAAATGGTGTCCTATTCTCAGATCCTTGGTCAAATTATTTATCAATGTTTCCAAACGACTCGTTCAAGTCACATGTGCCCTACGTCAGGCATATATTGATACAAACACAGTTTAGTTGACAGAAAAAAAATGTTTGAACAGTTTCGGCGATTGTCTATAAAATCTTTGAAATTGATGAAAGTAGAAATGTTTGGAATGTTCGTAACCTGCCTTCTCTCTAGGCATACATCAATTATTTAACCCTTTCCCAAATAAGACTTGGTTTTGGGGCATAATAAAGAAAAGTATGAGAAAGCAGTGAGTAACTAAAAGAAGAAATGCTTATAGTAGCCTAAGTGACTGCTTATTGATCAGTGTTTAAGTCTATGTAGCCTACCACATGTATGTTTCGCAAAAATCACTTTTCAACATCCAATTTGTCAGTTGCCGCATTAGGGGGTTCGGGAGGGGGTCCCCCTGTAGCCTAATTATTTATCCTTCGTGCAAAATTCAGTCAAAACTGTGAAAATATAGGAAAACGACCCCCCCCATTTGTACATTCGAAACTCCTTCACAGAAATCCTGGATCCGGCACTAGGAATGATTAAAGGGGCCCATGGTAGGTTGTCGGAGGTAAAAGAAATACATTCAAGAAATATTGTAGGCCTATGACCAGAATGGTCAACCTGCAAAACTATCTAGATTATCAATTTTGTCAAATAAAATTTCAGAGGAAGTTCATTTAGTCATTCTAGATCAAACCTGTAGGCTGTATAATTGACTGACCCGCCATTTTTATTTATAGTAACATTTATGGGAAACTAGACATTGACAGATGGTGAAAAATGGTATCAACGCTAAAATTCCCTTCTTTTGGCCCTAGATAATGTAAAGCACCACTCGACAATTAAAACTCTGACTGTCCCCATGTTGTTCTGATCCATGAACAACATAGCAAGGGCCCCTTTGAGAAAAAATAAAGATACTCATGTGTTTATCTTTCAACCATTTTCCCAAATGACAAACATCTAGACTGTTCCAATTTGAAAGCTGAAGCAAATCTATGACAAAATAGATAGCAATAAGGATAAGATTTGTCAATCATTGCATATGTTGAAACTAAAGGACAAAATGCTGGTTATTCTCTTACTATTCCTTTGTCACAAACTTTTCCTACGCAATTTATAGGCCTACTTGATTTGTAAAAACACCAATGTTCTGGAAAAGATAGTAATGGGCGTGACTTAGACCCCATCTTGGCATTACACCTACTAGCAGGCCATTTAATATGTCGTTCAAGTTAGTCGGTCAGCACACACATTGTTAGGAAGAAAATCGGTAAATCGGTCGCGAGCTCAATTCTTCCTTGTCAGTGCATGTCAAAGGCTATCTATGAAAATTCGACTGCCTGCTTAGACACAGAGATGCGTTCTTTAGAGCGAGATATTTTAAAGATTTCTTAAGATGTTTTTGATACAGCGTTTTTGAGACCGAGATTTTAAGCGAGGTGTTCCGAATGTTCCATACTTCATACAAATGACGTCATAATGACGTCATTTGTATGAAGTATGGAACATTCGGAACTCCGCGGTTTATGAATCATGGAGAATTCGGAACAACTCGGTCAATTCTATCCCATATAGATTCTACAGAATAACGAGGGGTTCCGAAAGAAGTAAAGAGCAATGGCGGCTCCCAGTGATCGTCTTAAAAATCTTGCTCAAAAGAGCACTTTATCTAAAACATCTTAAGAAATCTCAAGATATCTCAAGAAATCTCGCTCTAAAGAACGCGGCTCCGGTTTCCAAGTCTCTAATAGAAATGGATTGGGAAAATATTGAGACAAAAGAAGAAACTGCTGATAACCAGCAGTTCTCCTTTCGTCTCAATATTTTCCGTGCTGTATTGTGCACTAATTCCATCTTTAACAATATCTCGTTTGTCGTCTGCAGCAGTTTTGAAATAAGGTCCTTTCACTTATGTTTAGTCTGTACCCACAGACCACACTTCCGGAGGCAAAGACGATGGGTTTATGGGAAATCAACATTGTATACATGAAAATTATTACTAAAGATAGTCACAAATCGATATTATCAAAACGAGGTTCCCTAAATATGTGGAGAAAACAATGACGACGCACGTGTATTCAATAGCCTATACAGCGATGAAGAGCACGTGCATTCAACATAACAATGCTTTGGCTTCGAGAGTAGGCCTATTGTTACACAAACGCTTTGGGATTGAGAGTATGTTACTAAAAATAACAAATACTAAACGTTTGAGCGGCGTTTTAAGACTCCAAGGACGACTTTCGGAGGCTGTTGTGTGCGGGGGGGGGGTCTTAGATCATATGAAATAACCTAATTGGACCAACCTAAAATTTTGATGTTTGGAAAATGGTTAAGGTTTTATTTGTACGCATTTCAAAGGTGCTGGCCTGTTGAATGTAGTCCGAAGTAATACTATCCCATAAGAAGAAGTCCATTATACAATATAAATGCGCCTGTGTCTGGAAAAAGGTCTGTTTTAAAAGGCTTATGAGCCTAACGTTGTTCCAGTTCAGCCTGCGTATACACACAGTCTGATCAAGAACCATGTTGTTCTCCAATAGCTTCTGCATGACCCATAGCAACAGTAGAGGAGCAGTATTGTCCCTTGTCAGACAGCACTTTGGCGAATTGAGGCCTTGAAACATGGTTGTCTCAAATGCTATATAAGGGACGTTTTTCCAGATCCCGGATCAAATGTTGACACGTAGAAAATTTCTGCATGGTAGAAGGAAATCAAAGGAAAAGGAAAGAGAACGTGTAGGTTATAAACATTTTCTGCTTTCCCGTTCACGAGACACTACTTCGAATTTAGCCTACCATTTCCCAAATATCCGACTCATTGCCCTATTTGGTATATTTTCTATGGCCCTAATGTATTAGATCCGGAAAAAGGTCCAAAATAAGGCGTTTGAGCCCAACATGGTTCCAGGTCAGCCTGCGTATACACGCAGTCTGATCATGACCCATGTTGGTCTCCAATAGCTTTTTCGTGGCCTGCAGTTACTGTAAGACAGCAGCACGGATCCAGGTCAGACTGCAACTAGGTACAAGCAGATCGTGAAACACGGCTGTCTCAAATGTTATGAGGGACGTTTTTCCAGATCTAGGCTCATTCCATAGCCCAAGATAAATGACCTGGCAGAGCATCCCTGGCTATTAGCTAGGATTGCCCTGCCAGGTATTTTATCGCGAGCCATATCTCTTATTTAGTCATTATATTCTGTTTTGGTATTACTGGATTCCACGCTTGGGTGTATCCTATTATATGAAAAGAAATGAATGACAACAGGAGGAAACATAAGTAGAATCAAAGTACTGAAAGTACTGTTAGAGAGCGTATTTGATACAACATAAATTTCAAACTGTGACAATATTGCATGCTTACATAATTGGGAGCATTCTGTGTGATCGTCATGCAAAACCATCATCGAATATAAGTGGAGTTGTGTCAGGCCCGTAGGAAGCAATTTCATATTGTTGAAGCCCATGTGTCTGAATTATTGCGGGGGGGGGGGGGGGGGCTAAATTGGATTTTCCCTAAATTTTCATTGTAAAATAAGGAGAGTTCAGCACTTTTGGCTATGCATTCAACCATGAATGGAGGAATGTATTAACTATTGACAACATAATTGAAGCCTCTTTTTCTGTGATGCAGCATAGTGTCACCATACAACAAAAAATTTCCGAACAACAATTTTTGAAGTGGTCCACTTCAAAAGCTGATGCAAATGACAAAATATTTTCAAAGTTTAGAATTGTGCATAATATTGTTCAGAAAATATTGAGGCAAAAGGAGAAAGTGCCTCAATGTTTTCAAAACTTTCTCTTGGAGACACGTTTGATTGGGAAAGGGAAATTCAAATCAACCCATTCATAAATGTATGAGAAGTTGAGTTGATAAGGAAATTTGTTCTAATGACCCTTTTATCCACGGCATAACATACTACGGCTTTACTACACTATGGCTTTACTACACATTACCCAGATAGACACTCACTATGCACTAGAATCTGTCTGTGGAATGTGATTCTATTTTTAGACTGTTTGCATTGTCCAAAATTTAGGTTACATGACTTGACTGAATGACCTGCATGACCCAATTGTAAATGACAAATTACTACACTGATCTTTTTTCTATTTAATTAAGACTTGTTTACTTGAATTTTTTGCATAGATCATACAAGTCATATATTTTTATATAATAACATGTATGGTTATAGACTATTCCAATTGTTGTTTAGATCTATTTTGTCTTTATTGGAAGGAACTATTTCTGTTGTTCGGTTTGCAAAATATTGGCTTGTGGCCTCTGGCTGCTAATAGAGAGACTACGCTCTCTAAAAATGAAGTTAGAAAATGTATTTTTTTTAAAAAAACAAACTTTAATTTAGTACATGTAGTGACATAGTCAACGGACAATAAAATTACAATAATACATACATCTACACATTTTAAACAGATTTAAAACAATTTAAATGTTCTATATTATTTCATTTACCTCGCAAAGTCTAAACGAATAATAAATTGAGCCGGGATCTGCAAAACCGTCCCTTGTATCATTTCTAAAAGTTGAGTTTCAAGACCAGCCTGTTGTCAAATGCAGTCGAATATGCATCCATGCTTCTCTCTGTAAGTTATTACAGGACACGAAAAAGAAATTAAAGAACAACATAAATCCTGATCAGACTGTGCGTATGCACAGGCTGATCTGGGTCTATGTTGGGCTCAAAGCCTTAAGGGACGTTTTTCCAGATCCTTGCTCAATCAAATGTTACAAAAACTGCATAAATGTACTTAAGTACCGTATTATCCACACTTTGCAAACTTTTTTTGGTTGTAGAGCACAATTAATTAGGTATTTACAATTACACATATTCGCGAACATGAACAACATGAGTCCAGATTAGCAAGTGGATACGCACCAAGGGCGGATCAAGGATTTTTTCCGGGGGGGGGGGGGGTTCCAAACCTAAGATTTTTTCCAGGGGGGGGGGGGGGGGTGTTCCAAGCTCAAATTATGACTTTTAATGTAATAAATATGTAACGTTACACTATATTTTTATAGTCAAAATTTAATTTTCGGCCAATGCCGGACACCACCCCCGACCCCTCCTCGAGATGCGCCCATGCGCACAGTCTGATCAAGGCCTAGCGCATCTGACCCTCATTCGAGAGGTCCCGGGTTCGATACCCGGCCGCGGCTAATACCCTTTCTGACAAAATTTCACCCACCAATGGGTATGAAATCGTTAACCTATGTGGGCGAGTAGCTGGAGGCTCGGTAAGGGTGTTGTGGTAGTACTGGTTTGAGAAACAACAGGAATCAATGGGTAGGTGCTCCAGCCGCCGCGATATGACCCTGGTAGTTGAAAACGGCGTAAAACCCCAATAAACTAAACTGATCAAGGCCCATGTTATTTTGAAATAGCTTCATCAATTATAGTAGCCGTCAATAGCTTCTTTATCAATTGGTTTTAAAAGCATCTCCAGCATCAAGTAAATCCTGAGGCCTCTGCTTCATTTTTTTTCAGATCGGTCACATATTAACAGAATTATTGAAGATTTTTTGCAGTAACTGTTGTTGTGTCACGGGATTCAACGCCATGGCAACTTTCTCAACCTTTTCCCAAACAAAAGCTGGTTTTGACGTCCCCAATGAAATAGACTTGGGAAAGCATTGGAACAAAAGAAGAAAAAGCTGATAATCAGCAGTTTCTCCTTCATGTACACCAAGACACCATAATAATTTAAAAAAATAATAATGTGACCCGTTACGCTTAAATGGACCTTATGGAAATGTGAAAAATATCGATTCTGGTCACTCTGCGCAGTCCGCGCAGCCAGAATAGGGCCGACACTTTTCACTTTTATGTAATTTTCTAAATCCCGAATGTTTTACCCTATCTTACTATATGTTCATTATTTTGCATACGGGATCTGGTTGACCTGTGCTGAGTCTGACAAGTTTGTCAAAATTTGGATTTTTGGAATTCGGTTCCTTTTAGCGTGACGGGTCACAAAATCTATTATGCTTACTCTTTCTGCAATTTATCTTCCTATAGTCTCTATCTGATGGTTGATAACGCCTGTCATGATGCATGATTTTGCACTATATCGTAGGAGCTCTCGGAATAAAGTTTGCTAGCGGCCAACAGGGGTTCTAAACTGTAGGCTATGTCTATTTTTCTTACTCCCACGTATACAATAATAACTTAACCCTTTCCCAAACGGCACAATTTTTTGGTGGTCCAAATTCAAAGATGTTGTAGACGACAACTTCATTTGTATGAAAAATAACATTTTTTTGTCTTTTTGTGTAGAAAAAAATGTGGGAAATGAAGAAATTGCTTATCACAAGCAATTTCTTCATTTTCCACTATGTTTCCCCCAAGCTATTATCTTAAAGGGAGTCAAAAAGAGTCATTGTGTGGGAAAAGGTTAATAGATATCATGGAAAAAACGACCATGTGTTCCAAACGGATTGCTTGTGGGTAGCGGAGCAGTGGAAACGATTGTCAAATCTTTGGCATCGAAAATTGTTAAGTTTGTTTGCTGAGTCACTTTATCGAAAATCGGAAGTATCAAAACCCCATCATCCTCTGTGGTGGCTCCCGGCCTCGCTTCAAACCAAGCCTCGTTATAGTATTTGTTTTCCGAGTACCAGTACTTGTCGTTTCCGGTACAGATATCTTTCTTGACGACCGCCATGTTTAAAAAGTCTGTATGGTTTACGTTGAAAGCGATTCCAAAAATGTAGCAGTATTGTTTGTATCTGTAGTGTTCGTTTATAGTTGGATATTCTAACTGCTGTATGAACGTCTCATGTTGTTTAGTTGGGAATGTTTTGACTGTAGAAGTCTCAGATTGAAGATCAAGATGAACACGTTTTAAGACGGAAGTTGCCGCCGTTGCACGTAGGTTGACGTCATCTAATTTCGTCATATTGAGAGTGAGCAGCGCGGAGCCGTCTTTATAGACAGCGAAATCCATCACAATTTCGTTATTGTTTACTTCGTAAGCGTTGATAGCATGTAGATAGAATAGATTATCACCTTTAATGGTTATGGTTGTACCAGTTTTCAGGTTTATCACGTGATATTCAGTTGGCGCCGTTGGATCAAAACTAAATGCGTCGAGAGGAGACAGGTCTTTGAGTTCAATGAAGAGAGGTAGACTTGGTAAGATGGCGTAATTCTGGGTCACCGGAAATGAATGTAGATAGGACAGCTTTTCTAGCTCAACAGTAGCTATCAGTTCTCGTTCGTGGCTGGCTTTGATTCTTATGAGACGAAATTGAGGTTTAGAGAATGGCTCCATGCTACTCACACCGAGGAAGGTCAGATGGTTGGTGGTGCCAGGTTCCGGCATGGGATGTCCAGAACTCAGGGGAAGCGGAGCATCAAACACGGTATGTCCAGGGTGGTCCGGCATTACAGGACCAATGGTGTCCAGTGTCCGGGGATCGAACTCGTACGACTTCCAACAGTCACTGACGACAACAAAATTCGATTCACCAGTCGCGGAGTTTGTATAGTTCAAAACATTAACGTTCATATTGTCAAGTCCATTTCGGAAGGCCTCTAGCTGCTCAAAAGTTGAAAATGGTGGATCAGTTGGTGCTCCGAGTAGGTAGGGAGCGAAGTCGTTAATCATGACGGATTGCTTGTAGGAGTCAGACTGGATCATTTTGGTGGAGAAAAATACGCTACCATTCCCCGGGAACTTCCAGCTGGATAGTTTAGCTGAGGCGTCCAGGGCGTTTGTCACTTTCCGGTCTCCAAACTCGAAACGTCCAATACCATTACGGATCTAGAAACAATAAAACATGAATTGTCTATAAAACCTTTACCGAACTACAACGAACGGTGTATATTGAAAGGTTTGCCAGATGCATCGAAAATAGAAACGGTGCATGATTGTTGTTAACCCATTTCCACATAATGATGCACCACAAGATAAAGGCCATGGAAAACATTGTTGAAATGCAGAAAATGCATGTGACAAGCAAAATGTTCATTTTCCACATTGTTTTCTACTCAGATAGACAAATAATGAGAAACTCATTTACAATGTACTTGATATTGTCGTCTGTTGCCGTCTGCAACATTTATGAATATGGACAAGTCTAAAATTTTGCCGTCTGGTAATGGGCTAAGCCATAGAAACTATTGAGTGAGATATGATAATGTCTCATTAGTAACTCCAAAACCAAAGATTAAGCTTCTCCTACAACCCGTCGTGCGTCTTTTTAAATCGTACGTTTTAAAACTCTGCAAAATCGCACGATTTATACAGACGCACAACAGGTTGTAACGAGCGCCTTAAGAATTGTCCGGTCAATTCTTTGCTGCGTGCAGTCTGCTTCGTGGTTGCGTCCACTAAAATCGTACGTTCCACGTGCGTGCATCGCACGACTAAACGTACGTTTTAGACGCAGACCACACGCAGGAGCACGTACGACGGGTTGTAAGAGAGGCTTTACTTTGGAAAGACATATCATTCCATCTTTACTTTTTTAAGTTGTTGATATTCGATTTCAAGACTTTTCGTGGATTTAATTGTATAACAGTCATTACCTTACTTAAAAGAATTTGTAGACGACAAAATGAATGTTGATAAAATAGGATTTTTGGAAAATATAACACTGAAAATATCGAGACAAAATGGGAAAATGCTGGTTATCAGCATATTCTCCTTTTGTCTTGATTTTCCCTTGGCATTGTCCTCCAGAGACACCAAAACAATGTCTTGTTTAGGTAAATGGTTAATGACACAAGTCGCTTACCAATGTGCCTCTAACACATACTACACAATGACTCTATTTGACTCCCCACAAAATAATGGCCATAGAAAACATCATGGAAAATGAAGAAACTGCTTGTCACAAGCAATTTCTTCATTTCCCACAATGTTTTCAATCCAAAAAGACCTAATTATTAAAAATTCCATTCACTTAAAATTGTCGTCTGCAAGATCTTTCAATTTGGACCGCCCTAAAATTTTGTCGTTTGGAAAAGGGTTAATGACGCAAGTCGCTTACCAATGTCCCTCTGATCCAAGTCGGTATAGGCCGATCAAAGAAGATCGGATGATCTTCATTCATGGCGAGCGATTTTGGTAAAATAATCGCTTTTCAACAAAACGCTCGTAACTACAGCTTTTATCAAGCTGTAGTTACGAGGTTTTTTGTTGAAAAGCAGAAATACGAGTACACGATAACATGCAACAGAAAATGTTGCGGGAAAAAAATCACCTTTTAAATCTAGACATTGACACAATAATTCCCTTACCAATGTGCCTCTGATCCAGGTTGGTATGGGCCGATCAAAGATGATCGGATGATCTTCATACTCGTCTATATTTGTCCGGAAAAATTCCGGTCCCTCGGATTTTAGAGCCGGAATAAAGGTTGAAATCAACACTACAAGGAATGTGTAATTCATGGTTAATAGATTTTTCTGTCTGAGAATTATGGCTGAAAGTCAGTCTTTTATAGAGCATTTAGTCCCCTATCTTCAGAAACCTCGTAACTGCAGTTTGTTTTAAAATGAATTTACGTGGTTTTTGACGGAAAGCGACAATTTGTACAATTCTAAACTGACGAAACTTTACTAATCGCTAGCTACGCCCGTTTGATCTTTAGATCAATTTAAACACGCACAAATTAAAAAAGATACAGCATCCAAAAAACGTGTTTTGAAAAAAAAACAACAACAAAACGAAAACAACAACAACAACAAAACCAATTTACTTATTGTCGATGTCAATTAATACATCGACTGTTCAATGAATCAAATCCAGACCCCACGGTGAACTCGATATTACTTTGAATCGTCTTATGGTCTCGATGAGACGATTCCAATTAGCACACACCACAAAGGCATTGGTGAACATTAATTTAAACATAGCATTTTGAGAATTTAAACATAGCAGTTTGAAAAATTATCATCGACCGTTTATCTGTAGCAGCGTCCATAGCAGCAATTTGTAGCGAAAATCTGCCTAAGTTTAGGTATATGACCCATCGTTAAAATACCACTTTCTAGCCATACGAAATGCATCAAATTACACACACTTGTAAATACACTTAAAATAATTAATTCAAAATTATACACCGTTCAAAATGCTTATATTTGTATTTGGAATGGAAATGTAACACATTCTAGGAATTACTGGCACTTTACAACTTTCGCATCTGGGTCTTTGGTGCTTTTGAGGGGTTGGATACCTTAAGTTAAGTTGTGTCGAGACATGTGAGGCTGTAGAAAATTTCGATGAATGCACTAAATGATTTTTACCATGGTATGGCGACATTATTTTCTCGAAAGCTTAATGGCGCATTCAAGCGCCCATAGCTTATTCCCGATCTTGGATATATTGCAGAAATCTCATTTGTAAAATTAATGTTTCGTATTGTATGTCCAGAAGAGTGACAGGACGACTACGGCGGACACATAGTTCAAGGATTGATAAAAGTCATTTCTCTGTATTACACCAGGATTCATAATATTTACAGTTCACTTGAGTTTAAGGCCATGTTTGTTAGCCAGAATAACTGATAGTAGTGGGTAAAGACATTATTTGAAATTTATTATTTCAAGTGCAAACCCTATGGTGTGGGTACTCATTTGAATCGTCTCGATGAGACGATTCAAATGAGTACCCACAACATAGGGCTTGATAAACAATACATGAAACGTTGCATTTTAAAATGCCAATGCCCATCTAAGCTATAGCTCTGTCAGATAGGCTATTTGAAACACATCTCGGTCATCTGATAGGTCAACTATCAAGGAATGGCTTTCCGATCAGGGAGCCAGGGTTCTTGAGAAGGCGTATGTCGTATCAAATAGATCAAAAGTCTATTTAGAGCGTGTACGCATAAAATATACGCGCCGAAACGTAAATTTTATGCGTCGACGCGTTTTTTACGCGTCGACGCATAAAATTTACGCGAGTAGTTTTTTTTATGGTATAAATGGAAAGGTTTCTAACCGCCTCTCCCATTGGCCAGCCTCGGTTTCACATTTCTTGCTCCTCATCGCGTAAATTTTACGCCTCGACGCGCATATTTACTCGTCGACGCATAAAATTTACGCGAGCAGTTGAAAATATATGCGTCGAGGCGTAAATTTTATGCGTGCACGCTCTATATAGACTTTTGACTCAACAAGTACGTCATAAAGGCGATCAAATGACATTTGGGACGGACATGGATCCAATTTTAGCTTGGTCCACTTTCAAAAATGACTTATCAGCAGCCGTTGAAATATTTGAAAATTTTCTTTTCTAAAACACCATGTTGGGCATTCATAAATATTTTGGCGGCATTATTATTTGTGAGGTACTCTGGGCAGGCAGAATATGATAAAAAAAACAACAACAAAAATTAAGTGATTATTGCTATTTTTTGTCATTGACAAACAAACGTGAATTTTCTTCCATAAATAGCATACTCTCCAGAGATAAGCTGGTCCTAGCAAATTGGTCCTCTTGCACCACAATAAAAACACTCTAAAAACAAAAAAACATACTGATACAATTATTCTTAAAATATAGACTAATTCCATAATTGCATGTCTAATTTTGATGCAAAACACAATTGACGATTGGCAATCACGTGACAACAACAATAGCAGCAGCAGCAGCAGCAGCAGCAGCAGCAACAACAACAACAACAACAACAACAACAACAACAACAACAACAACAACAACAACAACACCAACAGCAGCAATGGCAACAGCAGCAACAACAACAACAACAACAACAACAACAACAACAACAACAACAACAACAACAACAACAACAACAACAACAATCGAAGAAAACATTCAATACTTCTGTTAATAGCGTTGCCCTATGCATAGGGCCTATTGTAGAAGAAGAGAAGACAAAATCAAGGGACTGTCTGCATGTGGCGGATCTTTAAAACCGTCGATTTACTAGGTGAACAAAGACAACGAAGGAGTTCAGTGCTTTACACCGAAAACCAAGTAACCGTGGCTCAAAATACGCTGAAGTTGCGAGGTTTTCAATGAAATTCAGTGATAAACCCTTTCACAAACAACATAATTTAAAAGAGATTCCCAATTTGAAAGCTGCTGAAGGCAGCGCCGACATGAATAATTATTGATAAAGATAGGACTTAAAATAAAATGCTGGTCATCAGCATTTTCTTCTTTTGCCTCAATATTTTCCAATGTTTTAATTGTCCATGAAAAGGTGTATTTTTGTGTGGTAAGGTTGTACTTAAAACGATTTACTAGGTGAACATTGTCACCAGATGATATAAGTCTACGTAACATCCGAGTCCCTGTTCTTTATTACAAGTCATGGGTTCAGTAACAAGATGACCGCTTTTTTTGTTTATACTTTCCCAGACAAGACCAGGCCCCGGTTTCTCGATAAAAAAAACTTAAGTAGCCTATATACTCATGAGAAAATGCCCAACTTCAATGGAATAGTCTAATGGCGTTATTATGATCTGTGGTATGTACACAAATCCTAACTAACCAACGACCATTTTGTAGTGTGCAGTAGCTCTGAAAATGAATAACCATAATTTTGCCTTTTGTGAACTGGTCAAGTAATATACTACAATACGTTGCTTTTAACAAAAACCTCGTAACTGCAGCTTGTTCTAAGCTGCAGTTACGAGGTTTTCGTTGTAAAGCAGCGAATAGCTGTACTCCTACATTTTAGCCATCTCCCAAACAGCTTGAAAGTTGCTGTAGACAACAAAATGAATTTCGATAAAAATAAGATTTATGTACGATATAGTACATAAAATATTGAGATGAAAGGGGGAAATGCTGGCTATCAGCATTTTCTTCTTTTATCTCAATATTTTTCAAAAAAAAAAAAAAAAAAAAAAAAAAAAAAAAAAAAAAAAAAAAAAAAACACCAGGCATGTCAAAACTACACTTAAATTTTTCATCAAATTTTCAACAAATTTAATTCATTCACAATTGCCTAATACCTGTAATTTTCATATAGAAACATTGAGTAGAAATGATTAAATTTGTAGTTCATATAATATGACTAGAAAACAAAAAGTCGCAAAAAAGCTGTGCGAGCTGATAACGTAATTTCATGTAATTCATGTAACAGCAGTAAAATTTATGACATTCTGCTAACATTCTGTGTGTCCGTCATCGTCCTAAATGACACGAAGACACCCCCTTCTCTTTGATTAGGCCTAAGTGATGATGTATCTTTGTGGGATCATTCTTAACTCGTCCTTTTTAAGTTCCTGTTCCAGTTGTTGAAAATTTCTTGGGGCAAAAGGACGAAAAACTACTGTCTGGTAACAAATTCGATGATTTTGTGCAATGCTGACACATACAAAACATTATTTCTTAAACAAAATAGGTACAACTGATTTCTAGAATTGCTTCGCACTTGAAAGCATGTTATCAAATATTATGAAGCAGTGGTATGAGATATGAGCATGATTTGGTGACGCTGCTTTGATGCTATTGAATTCTGCAAATGCCTTGGGTTTTGTGACTTTTCAGATTTGAGTCCTAGTGAAAAACCTAAATATTGTTTATGTTCGGATCAATCGATTTTGATGAAATTTACAGAAAACATGTAAACGTAGTTGATTTATATTTGCTGAAAATTTTATAAAATGTACTGCATTATTGATTTAATTAGGATAAAAAATGTAAGTGTTGCGTTGGAAGTGTCTTTAAGTGTAGATCTCGATTGAAAAAAGATAAAATGTTGATAATCACACAATTTTCGTAAAAATATTAAGAAAATAGAGGAAAATGATGCGGAAAAGAGAAATTGACTGACAATCTGGACATGTGTCATTTATGCATCAAACAGATCTTTCAGACAACCTTCAACATCAATTCGTCTTTAAGGATTTTAACCCATCGTTATCTACAAAACACATCGTGCATCTTCAGGCGTCCTCCGTGGCGAGGGAAATTGGCGAGGGTATCCCTTGTTAATTTCCGTTATCACGCATGACACGATGATATATAGGCCCTCGTCAATTTCCGTCGCCACGGATGACGGCCGAAGATACACGAAGTGTTTTGTACAAAATCATGGGTTGTTAATCCTTAAGTAAATAAATGGGTTAGCCCCTACACCTTCAAAAGTTCTCGTCGGCATTTCTTTTTATCAGAATCGTCATGAAATAGAGTGAATTTGAGATAACATGATTGTGTCAAAAACTGATTATCAAAATATGTTGGGAAAAGAAAAAAATGCTCATTTTGAGATTTTTTTCTTTGTCCAAAATGTTTTCATACATAATCATTTGTAAAAACAATATAAGTTTGATGTCTATGTATACAGATAGTCTATAATGATACATGTACTATTCCACTATATCGTTTAATCCTTTGCAAAACAGCAAACATGATGATGCTCTTAATCAAAAGCTGCAACTGGAGACAGATTGGGCGTAATAAAGAAAGAATTTCTGTAGAATGCAGCACACAAAATATTGAGGCAAAGGTAGAAAATGCTGATTATCAGCATTTTCTTCTTTTGCCTCAATGTTTTCCTAAGGTATGTCTGATAGGGACGTCAAAATTTGCTCTTGTTTGGGAAAGGGTTAATCATTCTGTGGAGAACGTTAGAAGCGTCTAGAAATGGATGATACTTTGATTGAAATAATGAAAAAAGGATCAAACTATAAGAAATGGCAAAGTTGGTAAAGGGAGAAAACTCATACCCACTCTAAAAGCATTTCAATAGTTATCGTTCTTATTTTCCTTATACAATTTCTATCTCCGTCCGTTACGCTTCGGCGACCTCTTTCATCGGGTAAAATATAATTATGACATACAATTCATACCTGTACCCTTATTCCGATTTTTATAGAAATATATCCGGGTTTCGTTCCCATTTTTTTCTAAACTCGCACATCGATAGCCTTAATGTCTCCTTAAAAAGCAAATTGTGGTCGAAAATATGATTTTGCACTAAACGTTTTCACTTCTCTGTGATACTACCGCAGAGAACGAAACATTGATAGAAAATGCGAAATACTGTTTATCAACACTTTCTTTATCTCCCCTCGTCTTCTCCAAAGCTTTTTCTGTGAGGTACTTACGTCACAAGCCGCCACGTTTTGGTAAAAACTACTTGAAGTTCTAAAAGTTAAACTTTATGCTCATACAACTGAATCCCGTTTTACTTTAAGCCCACAAGAACTTGTTTTCGTAGAACCCGTTTTTTTCTAGTGTTTTTTTTTTCTCTACAACTTTCGATGATAATTTAAACCATTTGCGAAATAAAATACGAAAGGTTTTAGTGAAAAGAGCCTATGGTTTTTAAGTTATATAATCATTAATATAATCTAAAATATTATCACCGTGGAACTAGATCATTCAGTCTGCACGTAACCTGATATTATTCAAGATCAATAATGATCTATAAAAGTTGATAGAGTTGATGAAGAAACCAAAAGAGAATACAATCAGGTCTTGATCAGACTCAGTCCAGACCTGTCTCCGCATTCGGACAGTGACCGTCACTATCCGAATGCGGGGACAGATCTAGAATTCTGGATCCACGTTGGCCTCAAAAGTTATGCATCCTTTCCAACGTGATTCTTATTTTTTCGTTATCTATAAGCCCAGTCAAATCTTTCTCCATTCGTTTTTGATAACTGCGTGTATAGTAACTATCTCGCATATCGCTGATTTTCAACGAAAAACTCGTAACTGCAGCTTAAAACAAGCTGCAGTTTCGAGGTTTTTGTTGAAAAGCGACGTTTCATAGATCAGCTATTTTCAGCATTTTTCTTCTTCTTTTTTCCACAATGATTTGTAAACCACCAGTCTTTTAAGACTTTAAATTTAGTCAAAGGAGATGATTAGTCAACAAAACAACGCCCAACACGTTCAACAGAGCATTAATAAAACTACAAAAGGTTAAATTACAGCCGATGAAGGGTTGATTGTGTTTCATTCACGTCATCAATAGACCGATCTTCTATCGACCCGAATTCCGTTCGACCATAAATAAACCATTCAGTTGTGGGTCGGTGTAATAGCTTAACGTATAGGGCCGGTGTTAAGTATAAGATATAGAACTGTAGTAACGAGCCCCTCAATATGGAATATAATTTGGGAAATTAGTGCATTTTTTCTTCATTAAGGTATGTATATTTTATTTAAATACTTTTGTAAACAGGTGAAAATTTCATTTTGTGTGTTTTGATATTAGTAACGTGACATTTCAATTGGGCGTTGCCAGGCAATAGAATAATGTAAGACAATTATGCGTGATCCATGGCTTTTGTTATGTCTAAAGCTTCACATGATCTTTTTTCACAAACTATTTTTTAATATATTTTATTTCTATAACGTGTTAGTGTTTTATGACCACTTATAAATTTCACAGATAACATAGAATAAATGGTATTTCGGTAGCATTTTGTCGGCTACGTACGAAATCGTCGTAACTACAGCTTGAATAAGACGTAGTTACGGCGTTTTTGAACGTGACCGACGAATATTCTCACAGACTGACATCCTGTGTCAATCAGAATATCGATTGGTCAATCAAATAACTAGTAAAAAGTGCAGGCCCTATGTCATCGCTTTTCTTCAGAAAACCTTGCAACTACAGGTTGTTTAACCCTTTCCAAAACAAGACCCGTTTTTGACGTCCCTGATAGAAAAGACTTGAGAAAACATTGAGACAAAAGAAGAAACTGCTGATAATCAGCAGTTTCTCCTTTTGCCTCAATATTTTTCTGTGTTATTTTGTACACAAATCCAATCTCTTTCAACATCCATTTTGTCATCTGCAGCAATTTGAATTGTACCATCCTAAAATTTTGCTGTTTGGGAGAGGGTTAAAGTTGTAGTTACGAGGTTTTTGAAGACAAGCTGCGATATATGAAAGACGGTTCGGAGCCCCAGCCCGTTACTAGTGATTATCAGGAATAGATTTACACAATGTTCAGTTCGTGGTCGAGAGATAGAGCTTCTGTCTTGTGATCAAAAGGTTCCGAGTTCGGTCAAGTTATAGTAAATATGGGAAAAAAATGCGCCCTACTTGTGACCTGAACCCACGACCTCGAGGAATACATACTAGTTGGATGCTGGACGACTGATTGATTTAGCCGAGTAACCGACCATGAGTGTACTTAATTAAATGTCAGTGCTACACTCGGTAATGGAGGTTGTGTGGCATGCGGCACAAGTAAAGTAAAGTACTAGTACAGTTTCCATGGATCAGAATCGATAGATATTAATCGAAGTAGATCTAGAACTTGTTTTCCCAACAAATGTAAATCCATATTTTATACAGACTAAATCGGTCTAGATGACACCTTTCAGCATGTCAGATCAAATCTGCTTTAATCACGATTTAATCACAGGCTTGTTCAATTCTATTTGTGGTCAGTGAAGCATATCGCCATGAATGGTCTTGTTTATGGTGTTTTATGTTTGACCTTTCCCATGCCATCAAGTCTCTTCTGAAAACATTGAGAGAAAAGAAGAAAATGCTGATATTCAGCATCATTTTCTTTTCCATAACAATTTTCCACCAATTTGCACAAGATTGCCTATTTGTTATTCAAATTGAACATGTTCTGTTGTCACTTGTCAGCAGCCTCTTTCAGTATGGACCGTTCTCATATTTGCCCCTTTTTGGGAAGGGTAAAACATTTTCATCTCTGCGTTATTTGAAATAAAATCATTCGGGCGTTTACATTTTTCAATGAATTCTTTACCCATATCACGTTTTGGGGTAAAATAATGTGAAAAATGTTAAAATCCAGAACACATTAACCCGTTTATGAAAAGAACATAATAAATGGAGTTTGGGACAAATGTCTATGGCTTCTTAGTAGTTCAACACATTCATTCCATTGCCCCATGGATCCCTTTTAAAAGAAAAAAAAGTAAACATAGTTTGTCGTCTTTGGAAATTAGTCAAGTTTAGTTTACTACCAGATTTATTGTCTATAAGTCGAAAACGCCTTATATTAGAAATGAGATTGAACTCGATACTAAGGCCACATCGCTTATACGACCATTTTGCAAATGAACATTATTCTAGTCTTTATACGTACCTTAACCATTCTCGCACATTATAGCTTTAAATAAAATTAGATTTGAAGATCTTATAAACAACTACCGCTATATAACGAACGAAACGTTGAAAACGACGAAAACCACAACTTTAAGCATCAGCCCGAACCACACAACCGAGGAGAATGTTATCAAATTTATTTTCACAACTCAATACCCGTAACCATTAAAATGTCGTAATAACGGCATCGCCCCAGGGACATTCTGCTTCGTTCCAAACCGCAGCGCACCCTATCTCACTCGTAATATTAACCCTTTCCCAAACAAGACCTAGTTTTCACGTTCCTGGTAGAATGGCTTGGGAAAACATTGAGATAAAAGAAGAAACTGCTGATAACCAGCAGTTTCTCCTCTTATCTCAATATTTTCCGTGCTGTCTTCTACACTAATTCTATCTTTAACAACATCTCTTTTGTGGTCAGCAGCAGCTTTCAAATCGAACCACCATATTTTTTGTCGTTTGGGAAAGGGTTAAATCATTTCACAAACGACAAAATTTTAGAAAATATTGTGACAAAAGGAAAGAAAATATTTGGACATCAAAACTATAGGATTTTTTGGGGGTGGGTAGGGATGGGGGCAGGGGGCAAGGGGGACATTTTCACGTAAAGCCTTCAAAATGGCTTTTGTTTTCCACCTTTAAAGTGACAAATTATTTACCACAAAAAACTAATAAGAAAAAACAACAAAGATTCTAAAAGCATTATAATTAACAATACGTCTTTGTTTAATGATGACAGATAAAGTCTAATTAAAACAGGGCAATTGGTTCAAATAGGGATGTTTAGTTTTAACTATGTACACATTAGATTGTATATATAACACATGATATTAATACAATTATGAATTGGGATCTGGGATACTACATTTATTGCATCAGAGATCAACATGGATCTTGATCAGCCTGTGTATACACGCAGTCTGATCAAGAATCATGTTGTTCTCTAATAACTTTTTCAGAACCTGTACAGGTACCTCCTCTACCGGTCTGTTATCTGCAGCACGCCCTCTATCCCACTGTTTTCTGGTAGAAGGGGAGGTAACCTGAGAGTGAGAGTAGCATAGATCCTGATCAGAATGTACTATGGCTCAGGCTGATATTTATGCATATTGGTCCCAAATCATGCTATAAATGCGCTTTTCTTGATCCTGGCTCATGTATTTCTAAACTTCTCCTTTAAACTATTCCAAATTAAGCATTGTATATGAATAGAACGTCTTATATTAATGACGCGGTCTAGACTAGCCCTAGTCGTTTCTGTTTGCGTTATTTGTAAATGGGTGCATTATTCTCTTTGAGACTTGCCTCTATAATCCAAGTCCAAAGTATTTATTGCCAACAGAAAGTATTCTAGACTAGGATGTCATTTAAAAAAGGGTCTTTGCTTTTATAAGTACTATAACCTTAATACTAAGGTCTGGGCCAGACTAGATGCGATCAAACATTTTTTCTCATTGCGGACGACTGTACAATCATTCGCAATTTATATTTCATATCTTTTTATTATGCTGGTATGGTAAATAGAAAGAATACAGTAGCCGCTACATCATTCCGACCTTTCCTGTCTAAAATAAACTCTGGTCAATATGTCGGACATACGGTTAATACAAACTTCAAATATTTGAACACAAACAAGAGTACATGTAGTTTGATTCTAAATAAAGAATAAAGACACACGTTTGGTAAGGTAGGCAGTTTTAGCCGGACAAGTGCGCCAGTTTGGTACTAACGTCTTTCCACACTGGTTTGGAATCCCTGATCGTCCTAAATCTATCCCCCTTTTTTAACGACAAGCGCTTGTCTTTCTCCAAAAGTAAAATGTAATTGGCAGCAGATTTGCGATGAGTTAGTTCTGTTACCGTGGTTTACATGGGCATATGGTTAGATGCGCCCAAAACAATGACTAGGTCTAAAAGTAAAAGGGGTGGACATACGCTGCCCAACGCGTTAGAAGTGTTATTGAAGGGTTGCTAGCATCCCTGTTTCCTATATTTAAATTATAAACGTATTTGATGATCATAAAAAATGAATAATAACCACCTTAATCGAAACTGAACAAAAAATAGTCGAACACCGGATATCCCGAGGTAAAATGACGTTCTCTACGACTTTGATAAAACAAGTTTCAAGTGATATTTACTTCTCTGTAAACACAGAACAATGACACCTGTATGGATAATATTCTGGACTCTTATGACATCATCCATGTCGTCAACGCTGACTCACCAATCATGATAGACATTTTTTATTATAAATCCACACCAGTCGATACTCGATAGGTCAGATGATATCATTGGGTACCGACAACCTCTTGGGACATGATGTTTATTCGAATACAGGCTTTGTAAAAGTTTACTATTTTCATCATTTTTACAATGGACGAATCAAATTAAAATAGCGACATCCAAATATCAAAGAGCGAATTTTCATCAGAGAAGACTCGGATTATACATATCCGTGTAATAAATACCGGAATACATGGGTAGGTGATACATTTGCTGCAATACAGAAATAAGCCAAGAAAGCGATTTTGATGACGCGTTTAAAGGGACATTTCATTCCAATTTCAATTTGTTAAAGTATGTATTGATGCCAAGATTGGTTATTCTAATGAGTATAAAATTTAATACTATTAGTTTTTTAAAGTTGTTGCCAATAAAGCGAGAAACACGCATTTAAAGTTGAGACATAATCGATAAATTGCATATTAATCCCAACTGTTGTCCACAACAATTTGTTCAATTTTAACACAAAAATATTAATTTCGCAATATTTTCGCAATATTTTGGCTTGAAATTTTCAGAATTTTCATAAGGAAATATGCTCTTTCAGATAAAAATAAAAGTAATATTCATGACAAAAAATTCTGAAATGTCACTTTAAAGTTGAAGCAATTCAATCAATCAACGATATTTCTGTAGTTTAGAGTTTTCGCCTAATCGCCCACTAAATCAATAATCGTGAGAATCAATGTTTACTTATCTTTTCTACTTCGTTTTGAATAAAAAATATAAAATGAACTGAATTTCATAAGGTCGTGAAAACCTTAACGTCTCCAAAACAAACATCTTCAGATTTAATAAACTGTATTTTTTAGCTTTGAGTGCGTTTATTTAGAAAAAATGCAGACAAATAAAATCCCACTCCCCTCAGATATTTTGCACGAGTAAATATTGATAAAGGAGGCTCCCATGTTCCAATCTCCAAACAATACTTCAGGGGCAGGCCCTGATTCAGGGTAGATAAATGCGAAGGAGTTTGGGGAAGTGGGCTCCACGCTGAATTGATCGAAAATGCAAAATGCAAATAGGTAAAAAATAGCCTACACACAAGAAATATCACATTAATTGGTCGATCCAAAAGGGTAGATTGTTGTTGTCTAAAGAAAGCTGGTATCAATTTCATTTAGGCCTTCCTATCCGAGTCAACAAGTTTTGTCCTACCTGCTGTTTTTCGCTTATAGTAACGATCACGGCAATCTGGTTCTCGAAAGAGAATAGGCTACTTTACTTGGTGCAGGCCCGTAGGAACAGGGGGCTGGGGGAGGCAGGCAAAGTTGGCCAAAATACCAAATTTTCCTTATTTTACTCTGAAAATTTAGGGAAAATCAGATTTAGCCCTCCCAGCCCCCACCAATATTTAGACATTGACCCGATCAGGGGCTTTAAACCCCCAGTATGAAAGTGTTTTCTACGGGCCTGTGGTGCTATGTCCTTTTCTGCCTTTGCATACTCTGACTTTCACTATGTTGTTCTGGTGCCTAAATTATCTAGTCATCTCTGTAAACCCTTTGTAGCATTTTATGTTTTTTTTTTCTGAAAACTTATGCGGTGACAATCATATTTCTTACACAAAGTTTGGGACATTGTACAACGTAAAAGCCGGACAATGAATTTAAAAAGGGAAAGAAAAAAGAAAATGTCACGGAATTTGAAATCTGATATGATTTATTTGTTCTCATTTTGCTAGTTTACCGACAAGCGACTGGAATGTAAACCATCCACAAAAACTTTTCAGAAGAATTTTAACCCTTTCCCAAACAAGTCCTGGTTTTGTCATACCTAGTAGAAATGGCTTTGGAAAATATTGACACAAAAGAAGAAAATGCTGATAATCAGCATTTTCTCCTTTTGTCTCAATATTTTCTGTGCTATGTTCTACACAGATTATACCTTTATAATCATTATTTCTGTCGTCTGCTGCAGTTTTCAAATTGGAACAGTCTAAATTTCTGGCCGTTTTGGGAAAGGTTCAAATAGGGGTATCATGTGAAACCTACCATCTTTGTAAAGCAACCTAATCCATCAGCCTATCGTTAAGTCATTTGATATGTTTGACAACCGAAATGTCGTAACTATATGTTGTTAAAGATGTAGATACGGAGTTTTGATGTCCAAATGATGATATGTTTTTGGCATGTCTATTCAATGTATTTTTAAACACCAACTTTTCATTTTCTTTTCAATTCTATTGCTTCTTTAGTTGCCGCTGGGTGTTAGAGTGTACATGCGTGTATTTCGATTGATGCAGCTTTAAGACAAATAACAACCAAACATTTTAGATTTTGAAAGAGAATCTGCTATTTCTCTGTTTCCACAATGTATAAAAACTTCATAGATATATCTTCCTATGCCATAAATATATTGATGTATGCTAATTCGCGAAACTCAAGATTCGTATCCGGGTTGATTTCGTCACGAAAGTTTCTCAGTGACTGATCAGCAAAGCAACCATCAACGACAGAGGCATTTACATTTACGTGTTTAAGGTAGTACACCCCTAATGGGATTCGCATGTCGTCGGAATTATTCGGACGACGTCGAAAACATTTTGCGGTGGAACTTTCCACCGCCGAATGTTTACGACCGCGCCCGAATAAGTTCGGATACGTAACGACGCAGATCGAAAAAAGCCGATGTTTTATGAATCTCAAAATGGCCACATTACGGGTATTCTACTTTAAACCGTTCCCACACAATGACTCTTTTTGACTCTCTACAAGATAATGGGTTTTGAAAACATTGTGGAAAATGGGCCATACAGTCTCCAGATTCTGAAATAGAAGGTTAAAAACTAATACGACAACCTGTCCTACTTAGAATAAAGATGAAATAGGGTGGGATATATTTATATAACTTTTCAAATGATACCCACCTTTTAAAATTATATTAAATTTATCACGATCGGTTTTATGTCAGTCTATTTATAAATAACTGTACGTATATCCATCTGATTAAGTTCAGCCTTCTAAATTACAAATCTTCGATTGCGAAAGAGACTTCAATGTCACGAAGTTAAAGTGTGTATCACAAAAATTAACCTAACCCGGCATCTATCATTATTATATAGACCGGTTTAGTTCTAAATATGTCACGATAGTGACTCTTTGTAGCTGACAACTCCAGCAAGGAGTCGTTTATAATAGTTCAAGAGCTAACATTGCATCAAGAACCCATTTTCACCCCTTCCTAAGACGATGATAATACGTGCACTTCTTCGTTCCTTACCTTACCAATGTAGATCTGCTGAATGTAGATCAATATGGAAAGAAGTAGTGCAAGTAGTATCATTGACGTATTGGTTTGCGAAGATTCAAGATGCCATTGTCGCAGCTTTCTCCATTTCTGGCATCGGGGCAATACTGGCCTGTCAGAGCTTTCATGGTTGTTTGGTGCAATACATAATATAAACTCAATTTAGAAGGAATAATGAAATTGATGTATATTTTTGCTGAGCAGAAAATATCAAGTAATTAGATTGATCGATTCATACTATATTTCTTTAAATATATTTCCACCTTTTTGTGTATTCGACAAACGATTGCACAATTAAGGGGGAATGCTCCAGTTTCCTAAATTTTTTCTCAATAATAGAATTTATTTATATTTTGTAAGTTGAAATTACATGTTATTACCAATTGAAAAATAAAATAAAAATGGATAGTCAGCGATCTTGTTTGAATTTTATAGGCATTCGTATCACATACCCCTACAGCAAAAAATGCACAATTTCTTGCACCTATCCAAGGTCACTAAAATGCTAATAAAATGCTGTATATTCATCGTTTAGTCCGGAAAATGGATTTAAAGTAACGTCTTACATTTGATAAGAACAGAAAGCCCAAAATATGTGCTTCTATAAACGCGTATATGTATAAAACAGCATGCTCACGAGTTCGGTTAGATCAACGAAGCTGGAGTATTTTATGTCAAAATTTGCATATTTTTGGAAATATTTCAAGTTCTACATAATAGAATTTGATGAAACTCCCTCAATGTATTAAGCAACATGTCCTGGTAATAATTCAAAAAGAAAATGTATAGGACAGCGCACTTATTAGTGAATTACAGGATTTTTATCAGCTACAAGTTTCAAGTTTCAAGTTTTATTCAAACAAGTATTTAGGCCACCGGCCCATAATACACAATATTCAAATAACATATATACAAGTACGAGTAACTAGAAATTTATCAACAAATTTCAAATTATAGAAAAACATGTTTTAGCCTACTTTGTTTTAATTTAACAGTAAAATTAGGAAATAGACGGGAAAATAGGGGGAAAGAGGAAGGAAGAGGAAGGTTTATTTCTTTTTTAATACATATTTCAGATTTAACTAACTAATTTCATCGAGAATCTTTTGTCGCAGCTCAAAAGCTTCTACTAAATATTTTGCTATTCTTGTAATTATTGTATTCGTTTTGCATTCAAGAATTGAATAGAATGTCCGTTTGTTCCTAAGTCTAAGCCACGAATGTACAAAATATTTCTTTCTTATAATTTCATATGAATTACATTCCATAAGGAAATGATATTCGTCTTCCACAACATTAATATTTTGATTTTTACATGATAAACAGATTCTGAACTCTCTTTCCATTTTTATATGTCGACCTTTCTCGATCATTAGACTATGTGTTGAGCATCTGAAATTTGACAAAATCTTTTTCTGGTTGTACGAGAGAGTCGAATTAAGATAAAACTCTGGATTTAATAATGATTTGAAATATTTATAATGCAGTGCTTTGGGAGAATCATTTATACGTTCATACCACTGTTGCGTGAAGCTATCTTTTATTCTCTGTGAAAATTCTTTTAAAATTGAATTTGTGTTTCCGACATCTTGCATGACCCAGGCATATCCAAAACCATGTTTAAATAAAAGATCTTTGATACAAGTTGCCCATGTGTGTTTTCCAGACTCATCTAACTGGTAAAGCATAAAATAGCATTGTTTTGGATACCTATGATTTTCCATATGTATTAGTTTAAGCCAATATTTGACGCAATTAATCATGTAGGTGGTGCAGAGTGGTAACCTACCACATTCACCTAATGCAAAGAAATCGGCTGTGTTAGAAGGGAGATAACAAACTCTTTTGCAAAAATATGCGTGAACTTTTTCGATAGTTTCTGTGTATTGGTACCCCCAAATATGTGATCCATAACATAGTATAGGTTTGACGGACGCATCAAATATTTTAAAAATGTCATTCAGTTGAAAGGAACCAAACTCATTCTGTAGAGACAAAATATAGTGTATTGCTTTTTTAGCTTGAAGTGATAACATTTTGTGGGTTTTCGACCAGGATAATTTACTAGTAAAATAGACCCCTAAGTATTTATAAAACGGGACAATTTTTATTTTATTGCCTTTGTAATACCATTTCTCTGACCTTTTCACTTTACCACCATTTCGAAAGACTACTATTCCAGTCTTATCCATATTAATATCAATGCCAACTCCCTTACTAAATCTTTCAATCTTATCAATTTGTCTTTGTAATTGTATAACGGTGTCCGAGAAACTGAAAACATCATCAGCAAACATTAACGTATTCAAATCATTTATTTCATTTGTGACAAAAATCCCTTGATCATTATCGCTATTCAAATATTTTACTAAATCGTTGATAAAGAGTGAAAAAATTTTCGGACTACTTATACAGCCTTGTCTTGTACCTATATTGCAGTTGAAATAATTAGTAATATTTTCATTAATCTTAACACATGATCTTAAATTACTATACATAGACTTATATATATTCATAAATTTGCCTGTTATGCCTTTACGTTGCATTGCATTCCATAATTTATCGTGACGAATACTATCGAACGCTTTAGTGAAATCTATGAAAATACAATAAAACCGTCCTCTCCTTTTACAAAGATATTTTTGAACTAATGACATAAGTATGAATATATTATCGACAGTTGAATAATTCTTCCGAAAACCTGCTTGACATTCGTCTATTACATTAAATGTATCACACCAATGAGTAAGTCTACAGTTCATGATATTAACAAATATTTTACATATAGAATCTATTAATGAAATCCCACGATAATTATCCGAGGTAAGTGTATTCCCATTCTTATGTATAGGAGTTATAATGCTTCTGCCCCAATCTTTTGGAAATTCTCCTGTCTCAAATATTTCATTGAATAATTTGTGAAGAAAAGGTAAAATTGCATTTAAAGTATACACGTACATTTCAATACAAATACCATCTGGCCCAGGGGACTTATTTTTGTTTAAAGATTTAGTGCATCTTACAATCTCATCATATGAAATAGGTTTATTTAACAAGTTGCTATCTGCATCATGTACAATAACATTTAAAAAGGACGAATCTAATTCATCATTTACTTCTGTATGTAACAATGTTTGAAAATGAGAGAAAAAATCAACTTTTGCATTCTTAATTGAAGTCGATGATTTCTGAGATTTAAGAAGAGACCAGAATTTTTTAGCGTCGTTACGACAACTAATTAATTCCGCTCTCTTCTTACTTCTCATTAACGATTTCTTCTTTCTACACAAGGATTTAAAATTGTTTCTTTTCATTTTGTAATAAATCAAGTCAGAATTTCTTCGAGTCAATCGAAATTTTCTGAGGGCTAAAATTTTGCTGGAATTTGCTTCTTGGCAGTTATTATCCCACCAAGAAGGCTGATTATTAAAACATGTACTATTCTTAACAACCATACAGTTAGCAGACGATCTAAATAGTTCAACAAAGGCTGTAAGATGTAGCAAAACAGGACTATCTTCTGAAAATTGTATCTTTTCTTTAAACTCATGAAAGTTTTGTGAAAAATTAGTGATGAAATCCTCTGCAAATTGAGGTTTCTACTTGTATTTTCTCCAAACACTCAGCTGTGTATTATTTATAGTTTCACCATTATTTTCAATGGGAAAACACATTTAACAATGTATTGGAAAGTGAACGGACAAATCATTTTCTAAAACATGAAAATCAGATACATATTGAAATAAAGATGTAGAACATATTATGTAATCTACTACACTAGAGCCATTATTAGCTATACAAGTAAAGTTACCGTGTATATCACCAGGAAATCTTCCATTTAAAATATGAATATCATATATACAACACAATTCTATCAAAGATAAACCAAAACGATTATATTGCGTATCCATCGAACTTCTTTCTATATTAAAGAAGTCCGATGGGTATGGAATATCATCATTGAAAATAGAGTGTATCTCGTCATTAATTATATAATCTTGGAATTCCTGGACTCGTGCATTAAGATCTCCCGCCAAAAATATACCGGCATCGGGATAATCGCGCTTAATTGTGTGCATTTGATTATTTAACAGTTCAATACCGTTGTCATTATCATGTGAATATATGGGAGAGTATTCTGGTGATATATAGGTAAATATTAGAACAGTAGAATCAAATTCATTAAACACAAACTCATTTTTCATAAGTAATACAATGCAATTATCAAAGTTATTGAAAATTCTTGAAATGCTAAATTTTGTCATTAAATCGTTTTTAACAAAAACGGACACCCCGCCCGAGCCTCTAAGCGCAGTCTTTTTCTTTGGTCTTATGAAGTCAAAGTTAATATAGCCTGGTAAAAAATTTACAAAATTACTTTTTGTAGTGCCCCATGTTTCGCAAAATCCTATAATGTCAAATTTATCACAAAAGAATTTGAACTGATGGTCAGATTTGTATTTTTCGAGTCCTTCGATGTTCCAACTACATATATTTATTTTCGAGTCATGATTTCTACACATGAATAAAATGACGCAAAACGGCGGTAACTGCATACACACTTACGACTGTCTTGCTCTAAATAATCGATTTCCATCAGTTTCGCATAATAAATACATTTTTACCGTCGAAAATGGTTAATTGTAATGATGTAAATATGGTAGCGAAACATATTGGTACGAAACATTTAATTTACTACAGTAAAGACCGAGTATTCCGAAAAACTGGAGCATTCCCCCCTAATCGATAACGCTCACATTTAGTACAAATGTAACCACCCATATTACATATCCCCCTGCATCATTAATTTTATACGCATGAGTACGAGTTATACTTCGTACTATTTATTGTCATTTTTTTCAAGTTATGGCAATATTATCACGATCGCTTTTTTGCGAATCTATTTATATTTCATAATAATTTGATGTGATATGAATGCACCAGTTTTCTGTATTCTAGTTCATGCGATTGCTATTAAAATATATTTTAATGCCTATGGACTATGGTTATGCTTCAAAACCAAGCAAACCGACACGTGTAGCTACATGTTAAATCCACATTCGAAATAAAATTTTGTTCTAGGTATAGTTTGGTAGAATTAGTTTGCAGCTAAATATCTTCCTAGACTAATCCAAAAGTGAATTGTCGTAGCTTAGTCCCGTGTTAAGTAATGACGATGAACAATTCTGTTCAAGTCATTTTGTAAATAAAATGTTCTGTTCTGTTCTGTTCTGTTAAGAGTTTATTGATAAACAGCTTTGTCTGAAATATTTTAGTTATTATAGCTTATTATTTAGCATGTGTATAATAATGACAGTAAATTATGTTTAATCTTGACTAAGCCACAAAAATATGAAATAATACAAAGTTAGTCAATCACACTTATACTTAAAAAGATCAGCAGACAGTCTTAAGTTTTAGTGCAACTATTCAAAAAAGGTAAAAGTATACTAGTTAGTAATCGGTACTCACGTTCTTCATAATTATATATTGTTCTTGAAAATGATTTACGTGCAGTTCTTATATCATTGCTTTGAGACTTAGCACATGTTTGTTCGATCGAAACACATGGATATTGTATTATTCTGACAAACGTTTTAAAGTGCCAACAATTTTCGTCTCTCCGTCTTTTGATTGAACTGTAGACAATACTGTCCCTTTTTTAAAAGGCACAATCTGTGGTGTATCAACTGGATCAAAAGTCTATTTCAAGCATACACGTATGAATTATACGTGTATGATTATCATAAATACGTACATGTTAAAATGTGATTTTGGCCCATTTGGTACGTCATAATTATATCTTATAGCATACTCAATCGTCTTATAAATTTTGATACATAATGATGAAGTGTTATATTTGACATTTAGTCTCCCTCTTTCTCAGTTGCCTGTCCATCATCTATTTTTTTATCGAGACTCCTTCATAGGGTATATTATTATCTTTCGATAGTGGATTTCAATACGAAAAACTGTTATACTCATTAGGTCAAAGTAAAGGGAGAGGGGATTAGAATTTCAGTAAACACAATATACAGTCATTCTTAAATACGCACTTGTGTACTTTGGACTTAATTACACTTCGTAATGATAGACAAACTTTCTATTTTCTTTGTTCGGTCAACCCTGCAGAACTACAAATCGTGTTTGGAACTTACGTGAGGAGCTGTTCGATTGATTAATTTTCTATTATTCCGTGAGTTTGGTGTGAATCTTTAGAAAATGAGCGGTGTTATTGGAATTTGACACAAATGTTGTGTTAGGACAACGTGGATACAAACCAGCTTGTACATAATCACAGTCTGATTGGGATCCATGTTTTATCTTGTACAAATATGATCAGAATCTTCATGGTTTTCAAATGCACCAAGAACCCCCCTTTCTAGATCACAATCTGGAATTCATCTACAAGGTTCACATAATTTGTATTCCACATGTGGTAAAGTTTTGTCAACTTTAGTACGCGCGCACACACCTTAAAATGAGGAAGTCAAAATTGTTTACTTGTTGTCTTTTTAAAATATCTAGTTTTTCTGTTAACAATTACATGTACTTCACAATTTCAGACTTTACCAAATTCAAAGGTGTACTAGACGATAAGTTAAATGTTAGTAAAATGCAGACGTTTTGTATACCATGTCCTAGAATTCTCCAGAGCAATGGCTTGCTATCAGCATTTTTTTCTTTTCTGTCAATATTTTCTACAATTTGCATTATACCAATATGTCAAAACCAGGGCCCGTATTCACCAACGTTTCTAAATTGATTTTCTAAAGTAAAATTACATACCAACCAATCAGAGTAGCCGAGACAAACTTATCGGCCACTCTGATTGGTTGTATTGTAATTTTACTTTAGACCAAAGTGTATTTCAACGAAACATTTTTCTCTATAAAAGCGAATTTTGCAAATGAGTTTGCAATCAATTATTGACAAGCTTGCAATAGTGGGAGATAAATTTTCTCAGATCACGCAACAAACATACATGATGAAACATCAGTCGAGAAGCCATTTCCAATTATATTAAAATTTGATTGAATGACAATCTAAAAACGTTCTAATTCGATATTTTCGAAGTATTAACATATTTACCATATTCGAAAGCCATCTTACGAACAATGTGGCGGAAGAATCATTTGCTTAGATTGAAATTTTCTGTCCATTTTCCTTTACGGTGTTTGAGACCAATAGGTTTATAGGATCTGAACCATGATCAGCTAAAGCCTGTCTTACAACCCGTCGTGCGTCTTTTGAAATCGTACGTTTTAAAACTCTGCAAAATCGCACGATTTATAAAGACGCACGACGGGTTGTAAGAGCGCCTCAAAGAATTGTCCGGTCAATTATTTGCTGCGTGCAGTGTGCGTCGTGATTGCGTCCACCAAAATCGTACGTTGCACGTGCGTGCATCGCACGACTAAACGTACGTTTTAGACGCAGACCGCACGCAGGAGCACGTACGACCGGTTGTAAGAGAGGATTTTTAGTGCATTCTTAGTCTGACGAGTATCCATGCCACTTCCTTACATCTCCTAAAGATACGTATGGAATTATATGAGAACAACATGAATCCTGATCAGACTGTGTGTATACACAGGCTGATCGGGATTCATTTTGTTTTCAAAACCATTGAAAGCATTTTTCAAAACTTAAGGTTTACGAACTGAGAATGAAAACACCACTTTCTAGCCATACGAAATGTACCAAATTACACACACTTGTAAATACACTTCAAATAAGTTGATTCACCATGCCGGATTTCAAGATCATCCTTCAAGAAGAAAATGATTTACAATTATTATTTTACTCTATATTCATATGCAAGGGAGGTAATTATGAACATTTTTGTCAAATATTTCTATAAGTATGCATTAATTCAAAATTCTAAACCATGCAAAATGCTTATGTTTGTATTTGGAATGGAAATGTAACACACTTTAGAAATTATTGGCACTTTTCAAATTTCGCCTCTGGCTCTGCATTTCATTCTCAGTTCGTAAGCCTTAACTTGAATACGTTTCTTTCTACATTTCAGGTAGATCTCTCACCACAGCACCATCATGTCAGATCGGAAGATTCGTCACGTCGAGGACATCTTCTCGGGGCGGGGCGTCGGTGATGGTCGGCCTGCCAACATTCTCGACAAGAAAAGTAACTTTAACAATGCATTCAAAAACAAAAAGGCGCCGGCCCCTCCGAAAGGCGTAAACCCGCTACCGAAGATAGGAAACTATCAGCCAAAGATTTATATGGAGCCAAAGCCAGGTTCGCCAACAGAAGCTGACAATACAAAGGTACTAGTTACCGCAGATGTGCATGAACATGTTAAAGAGAATAGAAATGACGAGAAAATAGAAAGTGTACAAGAAATCAATAAAGAAATGTTTATAATTGGTGATAAGGATATACCCATCATAATAGAAGAGAAATCAGACGTTAAAAGTGCTAACGTGGAAAGTAACGTAATGGAAGACGCCGACGTCTTTACGGAGGAAGAAGCTCCCGTGCCAATGCCGCGTAGAAAACGTCGTGCACCGTCTGCACCGGACGAATCCAACACGACGACAAACCCGATATTCGGACGATCTTTATCGCAGAGTTCTGATACAACACGACTAGATAAAGACTTTGAAACACAAGGTGGCGATATAGACTTCGCGTACGGTCTGGATAATCCTTGTTATGAACAGAGGGACTACACTAGATCCAGATTAGATCGCGCACCAGCACAAGTACCTATACGTGAAACAAGAGGTAGTAAGAGCACATCTGAAGATGATTTACCGTATATACCTCCACCTGATTACGACGATGAAGAACTCACCATGGACTTTGACGACGAGCCTGAAGTAGATCCTGACAGAACGAGAAACACCAAACAATCTGGCGTGTTTAAAGATTACGAGGGTGAAGACTTCGGCAGATACCTGGACGACGATTTTGATTACAAGATCGAACAATCACGGCGGAGACAAAATCCGTTATTAATGAATAATAGAAGAGATCAGCAATTTTTACCGCGGCCACCTCCGCGGGATATGAGAAAAAGCCATAAGAAGAAACCAAGAAAGGATTCCGATGTTAAACGGAACACTATTCGGGATTTTACGTTCTCTGATTCCAAAATAGGTTGGGGTGATCGGACGGTTAATAGTACCTCAGCAAAGGGACGTTATATAAAACGTGAAAAAGATCGTAAACGTATTGATATGACGGAAATTAACGAAAGTGAAAACACGGGTCCTACACCCGGTTCGTACGAGGAATTTTTGCGCATGAAGAACGAGTTTAACCACAATGACAGCCCGAACAGTAGCGACAGCGGTGTCGAGGTGGGGGATGAGGGACAGTTCATGGACATGTATTTACACAGTCAGCCTAAACAATACAAAAAGGCGACGTCCAAATACGAGTCACGTAAACCTAGCGTGTGGAAGAGACTGACGTTACGATTCAAGAAGAGCGTTAACGTCTCCAATAGTGGGAACCGGTGATGACGTTATGTTACGTTAGTGACGTTGATTTTACGTAAAAGACGTTATCAGTCACGTAAAAATGTCGTCTTGGAACTCCGAATAGCATTGGAAGTCAAAAAGGGATATAAAAGCGATATAAATGTTAAAGCTACAAGTGATAGTTGGGGGGATGGTGTTTTCAAAATGTACGTCTGAATAGATCTTGAGCGGACTACATTCATATGAAGGCTGATCAAGATCCATGTTGATATCAAACATCAAAAGTGTCCGATTTGGACATTCATGACCAATCATCGATTTTAGCAGTCTACACAGGCCCACTATGTTCAATACTTTTCGTAGTTCCAATTCAGTCATTTGTTACGTGCTAGCCAAAACGAGATGCATTTCGTCATTTTAAAATTTAAATCAATTCGACATTTCTACATTTCGCCATTCGCCACTGTAGTTATACAATCTACAGTTGACTTTCGTTAAGGCCTGGTCACATACAATTCCGTGGACACATCACGTGGAATTATGCATGTGAGCAGACCTTTATCTCGATGAAGTCTGAATACGCACGTTCTTGCAATGGAAATCGAAAATCGTGTACAAACAAAAAATATAATCAGCAAAATTGATTGTTATATCTTTCGTTTTCGTAAACTCTCCACGTTGGAGGCTTTTCTTTGGATTAGATACAGTCCAATTGATCATGAATAATGCATAATTACGTATTTCAATCTTGATGATTATTTAACTCTATCACAAACATTGACTCTTTTCGAATTCCTGCAAGATAATGGCTTCGGAAAACATTGTGGAAAATGAAGAAATTGGTTGTGACAAGCAATTTCTTCATTCCCTACAACGTTTCCTACCGAAAAAGACCCCTTTTTCCCTTGAAGTATGCCAAATAGCGACAACGTGCAGGACTTGGATAAACTTACATAGACTAATTAACTTTTTTTTTTAATTTTACAAAAAGTTGCACACAGATCGAAAGACAAGAATGGAAAATCTAAAATATACATGTATATTATGTATTTATTCTTTTCAAAAGACTCTTTAGAAACTGGAAATTTAAAACCTCCTCCATTTTCAATGGACGTTTTCAAAAAGATAAAATCACGTTTACATTTTTAAGTATGACCGTGAGAATACTTTTTAATAAAATGTCGGTGAAATTCTCTTCAATTTCACTGCATATTGCAAGTCACCCTCTGTCAGTTAACAAAATGTAAGACTTGATACCTAGTTAAGGTAGAATACCCGTAATGTGGCCATTTTTAAAGAGCTGCGTCGATACGTTTTTGAACCTATTCGGGCGCGGTCGTAAACATTCGGCGGTGGAAAGTTCCACCGCCGAATGTTTCGACGTCGCCCGAATAATTCCGACGTTGCACGAATCTCATTATGGGTGGACTACCTGAAAATATTTGACTCAAACCTAATGTTAATAAATGATATCTTGACTAGTAAATGTAAAGAATAGATTCGGATTTTGAAAGCTGCTATTGACAAAGATTGGGTTGTTGTATAAAATAGCTTAGAAAATATTTATGCAAAAGAAGAAAAATGCTGATGATCAGCATTTCCTTATTTTGCCTCAATATTTTCTTAGTCATTTATTCATTGTTTGCAAAAACATTTTCTATTAGGGACATCAAAACTAGGTTTTGTTCGGGAAATGGTTAATAGGGATTAGTTTTGCAATTTCCAGCAATATTGCTTAATCTAACCCTTTCTCGGGCAGCACAATTTGAGATTGGTCTGATTTGAAAGCTGCTGTAGACGAAAAAACATTAACTGTTGTTGATAAACATAAGATTTGAGCACAATATAATACAGAACATATTTAGGCAGAAGGAGAATCGATGGTTATCATCATTTGCCTCCTTTTGTCCTTTTGTTCCTTTAATTAGAGACGTCAAAACAGGTCTTGTGTGAGAAAGGGTTAAGCCATATTCTTTAACATTACGTTCATTTTCGGAATGCCACATCGTCCAATTTCTATTTGGCAGAAAGCAATTATATTATTTGTCAATGTGACTTCACAAAGGAAAAATTATAATGATCGAGTATGTAACATGATTCCTCATTCAGATTTAGGTGGAAGCGTTGAACTCGCTGCTTTTCACCAAACCCCTCAAAACTACATAGTTTTAACCCTTTTCCAAACGGCAAAATTTTAGGGTGATCCACTTCAAAAACTGTCAAAAATGACAAACTGGAAGCTATTAAAGATATAATTTCTGTAAAATATGGCACAGAAAATATTGAGGCAAAAGGAGAAACTGCTGGTTATCAGCAGTTTCTTCTTTTGTTTCAATGTTTTCCCAAAGCCTTTTCTATTAGGGACGTCAAAATCAGGTCTTATTTGGGAAAGGGTTAAGACGTGGTTAAGAGGACTGGACAGAAAGACGACGCTATTTTCTTGTTTATATAGATTCGCCCAAATTTAAAGTCGCTATGTCACTTTAATCATAAAATTTTGACCGAAGTTTGTTGAAAATGCTGAGAGAAAAGGAGTAAATACTTGGTTCTTAGCATTTTCTTCTTTTCTTTCAATAGTTTCGAGAACATACCTTTGGATAGACGTCAAACTTTAGAAGTGTTTGTAAAATGGTTAATTAATGCAGAACTTAAGCATAATATATTGTTAAGGTGTTAAACGATGTACTACATGTACAAATGTGAATCGTCATAGAAAAGCGGGCAGTTTTGAAATGAGAAAATTCAGTGGAGGATTTTTCATTCGACCCTTTCTCTAACAAATATTTAGTTTTGACATCCCTAATAGAGAAAGTTTCGGAAAACATTCAGACAAAAGAAGAAAATGCTGATTATCAGTTTTTAGCTCACCTGAGCACGAAGTGCTCAAGGTGAGCTATTGTGGTCGCTTTTTGTCCGTCGTCCGTCCGTCTGTCCGTCCGTCCGTCCGTCCATCTGTCCGTCCGTCCGTTCACAATTTCTTTCAACATCTTCTCCTCCTAAACCATTAGACCAATTTTGACCAAACTTGGCAGGAATGTTCCTTGTGTGATACTTTTCAAAATTTGTTCGTGAATTTTTGATTTGTCAAAAAATGTGGGCGTGGCAGGCAGAAAGGGGCTTATCAGACTAGAAATCATAAGAAAATTCTTTAAAAATCAACCATTGGGCCCAATTGAACCAAACTCGGCAGGAATATTCCTTGAGTCACTCTTTTCAAAATTTGTTCACAAATTTTTATATTTGTCAAAAAATGTGGCCGTGGCAGGGAGAAAGGGGCTTATTAGACTTAGAGAAATCATCAGAAAATTCTTTAAAAATCAACCATTGGGCCAATTTGAACCATACTTTGCAGGAATGTGCCTTGAGTCATTCTTGTCAAAATTTGTTCACAATTTTTTTCATTTGTCAAAAATTGTGGCCGTGGCAGGGGAAAAGGGGCTTATCAGACTTGGAGAAATCAGAAGAAAATTCTTTAAAAATCAACCATTGGGCCAATTTGAACCATACTTGGCAGGAATGTGCCTTAAGTCATTCTTTTCAAAATTTGTTCAGAAATTTTACATTTGAAAAAAAAAAAAAAAAAAAAAAAACATGGCCGTGGCAGGGATAAAGGGGCTTATTAGACTTAGAGAAATCATAAGAAAATTCTTTAAAAATCAACCATTGGGCCAATTTGAACCAGACCTTGCAGAAATGTGCCTTGAGTCATTCTTTTCAAAATTTGACCACAAATCTTTTTATTTGTAAAAAATTGTGGCCTTGGCAGGGAGAAAGGGGCTTATCAGACTTGGAGAAATCATAAGAAAATTCTTTAAAAATCAACCAATGGGCCAATTTTAAGCAGACTTTGCAGGAATGTTCTTTGAGTCGCTCTTTTCAAAATTTGTTCACAGTTTTTTTTATTTGTAAAAAACTTGGACTGTGGCAGGGAGAAAGGGGTTTATTAGACTTGGAGAAATCATCAGAAAATTCTTTAAAAATCAACCATTGGGCCAATTTGAACCATACTTGGCAGGAATGTGCCTTAAGTCATTCTTTTCAAAATTTGTTCAGAAATTTTACATTTGAAAAAAAAAAAAAAAAAACATGGCCGTGGCAGGGATAAAGGGGCTTATTAGACTTAGAGAAATCATAAGAAAATTCTTTAAAAATCAACCATTGTGCCCAATTGAAGCAGACTTTGCTGGAAGGTTCCTTGAGTGACCCTTCTCAAAACCTTTTCGCGGATTTTTGATTCGTCAAAAAATGTGGGTGTGGCAGGGAGGAAGGGGCTTATCGGACTTAAAGAAATCATAAGAAAATTCTTTAAAAATCAACAATTGTGCCCAATTGAACCATACTTTACTGGAATGTTCCTTGAGTTACTCTTTTCAAAATGTTTTCACAAATTTTTCCATTGGTCAAAAATGTGGGCATGGCAGGGAGGAAGGGCTTATCAGACTTAGAGAAATCATAAGAAAATTCTTTAAAAATAAACCATTGGGCCAATTTTCTATTTCCCTAGCTTATCTGTTGCTCTCAGGCTGGCCCCATGTTTATCTTATGTAAACAAATAAGGGATTAGCTTTAGCTTATCAGATGGTAATCTTTCACTAAATTCTATCAATCACAGACAAAATCTTGTTAATTGAGCCTATCATAAATGATCAATCTCTAACAGATCAGTATGCTTTGAAAATTAGCCCTATGTTGTATATTGCGAAATCATGAAATAATTGTTGAAAATTAACTAACTCAACAATTGTGCTAATTCATACCTAACCTTACAGGATCGATTGGAACAAAATTATTTCTTAATTGTTTCCAAACAGAAAGTCCTTATAAGTTTCATGCCTTTGAATTTGACAAAATTGCCATTATCACTCTTGTCATCATGATTCAGGTGAGCGATTTAGGACCATCATGGTCCTCTTGTTTTCTTCTTTTGTCCCAATATTTTCTTTGTTGTATCATACACAAACCATATCATTATTAATGTCCCCCTTTTCCCAATAAGCATACCTGTAATTGATAATATAAGTATTGTGTCGCCTGCATAACCTTTTCATTTGGACCAGGTCTACATTTTGTCGTTTTGAAAATTCAAGCCTTTTTGTTTCAAAGCTGTAATTCATTAGTATGTTCGTACATTTTCATATGACACAGTTCATTAACATATGACTTGAACTTTACGCGTTCGGAACGCTTAAGATAAATTTGACATTATAAGATTTATATAGTTATGTATATATTTATCATAATATTTTAACAGCCTTGAGGCAACATTGTTAACAAATTATAGAGTATATGAATTTTTGTATAGGTAAGAGGCGCTAGCCTCTTACCTACTTAGCGACATCATGTTCATAATTTGTTCTTATTTCATATACCGAGGTGTTGAGAAAATGTGACACAGAACATTTCGTTCACACAACAAAACGTTTCTCATCTGTCATTGCCCTTTAGGAACTATTCTTTGAAGTCTGGATTTACCCTTCTCACCAATTGACTGTTAACATTAACATCTAAAGCTAATTTGACTATAGAGGAAACACATTTAAAATATTAGATAGTTGTCTTTGATAAAAAGTGCATGTGACTAATATCAGAGGCCATAAGCAAGATTACAGTTTGCGAGAAAAAGACTTGGTCAGTCTGTAGAATTCAACCTAAAATTTGATATGTACAGGAAAAGGTAAACTGAAAAGAACAACTCTCACATGTTTGCATTAATGGGGCTAATATAAACAATTCCGATACAATGTTCTGAATTATCAGATCAAATCTGTCAACTAGACCTGTCAAAAAATAAGAAGTCAACATTATGAAATTTTGAAAAGAATCCCAATAAGAGGCAAAATGTCGCTAAATTATAGTAGTAAAACGCAAAGAATTTAATTCATTTGTTATGTTTTCATTCCTTAATATTGTTAGACAATATAAATCCTTTTCCCAAACAAGTCCTGGTTTTTGACGTCCTAATAGAAAGTACTTATGAAAACATTGAGACAAAAGAAGATAATGTTGGTAAACCAGCATTTTCTTCTTTTGTCTCAATATTTTTCGTGTTGTATTGTACTCAAATCATACCTCCATTAATGCCTATTTTGTCGTCTACAACAACTTTCAAATAGTAGTGCAACTTTTCGCCAGTTGGGAAAGGGTTAAATGTTTCCTGACCTGTTTTAAGCCAAGGGGTCGTTGGCTTATTTTTTCAATCTGATTAAAATCTGATGTTAACTTTTCAGTAACGATGTCACTGAAAAGTTAACATCGGATTTTAACCAGTTTGGTTGAATCCTCCACCACACTGCTCTTTCTGATATATAACCCTTTCCCAAACATTGACTCCTTTTGATCCACGAAAGTACAATTTCGCACAGTGGCGGTAATATAATGATAATCCGAGTTTTCTCTGATAAAATTCGCTCTTTGATGATTATGTTGATGTCGTTCATTTAAATGGGTGACATCAACATACATGTATAAAAGAGCGAATTTCATCAGAGAAAACTCGGTTTACGGTAATGATAAATTGCCACGTTCTCCATTCGTCGGCATGTAATTCCTTCTAAAGCAAGACCTGATTTTGACGTTCCTAATTGGGAAAGCTTTTGGGAAACATTGAGGCAAAACAAGTATATTCTTATAAGCATCCTTTTCTCTTTTTGTTTCAATAAATATTCTGTGCTTTCATATAAACAAACTAGGCATATACCTTAGCAACACCCACTGTGTCGTCTTAATCACCTTTCACATTGGAACAGTCCAAATACTGGTTGTATGAGAAAGGGTTAAGGTAGTCTACCCCTATTGAGATTCGCGAGATATCGGGATTATTCGGGCGACATCGAAAACATTCGGCAGTCGATTTTAATTTTCCACTACCGAATGTTTACGACCGCGCCCGAATAAGTTCAGATACGTAACGACGACGCTCGAAAGATTTCGACGTTTTTTTTTTAATCTCAAAATGGCCACATTACGGGTATTCTACCTTAACTCATACCCGCTTGTGGCCCCTTTGTTGTGCATGGTAATCTAAAGTTAGGGCGTCGAAGTCCGATTGCTCAGTGGCTATCTGCATGTTCTTTTCTCTCGATGTTTCAACGTTGGTTTCTAATTTCTGTTTTGGACATGTCAAAACCAGTCGTCGTTCGTGACATGACGAAGGCGCCATAATTCTGTCGTCTAGATACCATAATGAGAGTATATCTCTATAAACATGGTTACATTATAAGATTAATGCTTTTCTAGCAATGAAAAACAGGAAAGATTCAAATCATTCATTGAACGAAGACAAGTCAGTCATATGCCAATAATTGTATCCAAACATGAAATTAGGTCTATTAACCATTTATCAGACGACAAATTTTAGATTAGTCCAAATTCAAAGATGACACAGACTACAATTTTAAGTGAATAAAATTTTAGTTTGTTCAGTCTTTTTACATAGAAAACATTGTGGGAAATGAAGAAATTGCTTGTCACAAGCAATTTCTTCATTTTCCACGATGTTTTCCAGAGCCATTATCTTGTCGGGAGTCAAAAGGAGTCACTGCGTGTAAATGGGTTAACCATTTGATTTAGCAGACTGACGATAATAATCACTTTGTAACCAGTCCAAGGAAAAACCTGGATATGGATGCAATGGGCCCTGTGTCATATTAGACCACCAGGGATCCAATAGCAATGAATTTTATGCTAAAAATAGATTTGGTTACTGTTGTGCTTTGAAAGACCGTCTGTTGTGTTATAAAATCTCGTAACTACGGCTTGAATCAAGCAGTAGTTACGAGATTTTATAAGAACACATACGAAATGATATCGTTTGTCGGAAATAACGTAACGGTTAACTGGATAAAATCGTTCCCTATTACGCTAGTGTATATGTGAAGTCTGATCAGACTGATCAGGATCCACCCTTATCTCTAACAGCACCTACAAACGTCGACAAGGGCCAATGCAAAAACGAAGTTGGTCAATGCATTGAAGACTTTTTACCAAGCCTAGAGCAACAAAAAATAAGAGGGAGTGAAGAAATTCTAAATTTGTCTTTTCAAATCCAAACACAGGAATCACAATCCAAGGGGATTGTGTAATAGTTGCAGGACTTGTTTAACGTGCGTTGTTGTATGGATATGGATCACGATATGAAAATTTGATGGCATTCAGACAGATCGTTTACATGTCTCTCCCATAGATTATCCCTTTCACAAACGACAGCATTGTAGACTGTTCCATTTTGGAAAAAAATGCTGGGGACAGTAAAATTTTTGTTGACAAAGACTGAATTTGTGAATAAGATAGCACAGAAAATATTGAGGCAATAGAAGAAAATGCTGGTTACCATCATTTTCTTCTTTTGACTCAATGTTTTTCCTATCCTTTCCTATAAGGGACGTCAAAGTCAGGTCTTGTATGGGAAAGGGTTTAAATTGATACCCACAATTACAGTGTAATTGCTATAATTTATTCCCTTTATTCTGGGGTCACATGACTATATTTTACATGTTAAGATAATCGTTCGTAAAAAATCAACATTTGAACACCACTATGAAATTTCAGACAATTTAGTGTATTAAATATGGCCCGTAAATTCAGTGTTTTTGACGCTATCGTCTTGCAAAGGGCGTAGTCCACCCATAATGTGATTCACGCGACCTCGGAATTATTCGGGCGACGTCGTAAACATTTGGCGGTGGAACGGTCCAACGCCAAAAGTTTACCACGGCGCCCCGAGAGTTAACGACATCGCACGAAAAAACAATATCCGACGACGCGTGAATCTCATTAGGGTTGGACTACCTTAATAAATATACAGCAGAGAAAACTATTTGTCGACTAAGCTGCTGCAGAAAACAAGATAAATGTTGACAAGAAAGAATGTGTCAAAATAGCACAAAAACGTTGAGGCAAATGAAGAAAATACTAATTATCATAATTCCCTTCTTTTGTATAATTGAGCAACATTTTCCAAAGTTTTAACGCTAATTAAGATGAGTCAAAAGTAAGTGTTTAGGAAAGGGTAACAAATCGGGAGAGGTTCGTACTGTTTAAATAAAATAATATCATATTTCATATCATAAATTTTGACCCGTAACGATGAAAGGGAACATATCAATGGTTTGACATCAAGTTATTCACGTTATTAGTGCGTAACGATAATAATTATAATCTCCGCGTTTTTTAACACAACCCATAGGCCCCTATTCCAAAGAGATCTCCCCCAGACCAACAAGCTGCAGTGTCACTCCTAATGCCTTCTGTTTAAGGATTAGGCCTATTACCCATCATTAAATACAAAACACTTCGGGCATCTTCGGGCGTCATCAGTAGCAACGGATACTGACGATGTATCCGGATGACGCACGGAAATTGACGAGGGGATTTCTCATTAATTTCCGTTATCATGGATGATGGTCGAAAATGCACAAAATGTTTGGTATCTAATTGTGGGCTGTAATCCTTAAGAGCGATGTTGTACACAACAAAAAATTCCTCAAGCAAAATTTCATTAAAGGGACATTACATTCCGATTTCATTTTTTTAAAAGTATATCTTGATGCAAAGATTGGTTATTCTAATGCGTAGAAATGCTATCAAAAGGCTTCGATTTTCCGTGTGAACAGATACGTCATCGTCACACCTCACTGGTCTAAAAATAGATTGGGAATCCCTTATCGTACAAATATGGCTGTGAATCTCGCGAAGATTTTCCACGTTCAACTTGCCGGAGATAACATTCTAAGAGCTTGATTCCTGTAATCATTTGTTGAGAAACATTCTAATTCCGAGTTGAGAAGGTTGCTGCACTGTCGTGTACTTTTTAAGATCGGTAACTATGAAATAAGCAGTTGACAAGTAATGTTTACACATACGAACATGTCCTGACTTCATCGTGCCGCTCGTGCGTGCTCGTTTACCCTTTCCAAAACGACATAATGTCATGTTGGGCTAAATTGAAAAAAAGTCTGCAGACGACAAAACGGATGTGAATATCTTTAGTGTTTTATCTCGGAGAAAATATTGAGGCAAAAGAAGGATGATCATCAATATCCAAAGAAGTTATTCACACCCATTTTGTCTGCTGTGCATGCCTTTTCGATTTTGTCGATCATCATTTTCTTCTTTTGCCTCAATGTTTTCCCAAGAATTTTCTGTTGGGGACGTCAAAACCGGTCTTGTTATGGAAAGGGTTAATATAGAAAAAAAACTAGAATTTGTCGCTGAATGTGATTTGATACCCCATAGGCTTTCACTACAACAATGGGCAATAACTCACAAAATTAAGCAAGATAGAGTTATGTTCCTTGTACGTTGCACTTCTCCTTGGTGAGATCTATCTACCAGAGAAGTTTCATGATCATAGCTACTTTACTTTCAGACTTTTCGATGTTTTTTCTGGTTAAGCTGCTGAGGAATCTCAAGAAAAAACGTTTTTCATTTCTGGTCTGTCTCCGTATCTGGAAGCAATGTTGCATGTTGCATATGCGCAATGTTTCGTAGTTTTAGTTCCTGCCTGCATTATCTATGATCGACTAATATCGCGCTTGAAAATAATATTTTTTTGCTAACACGGTTACGAAAAATTGTCCGATTCATTGACCGATAAACAAAATATTAGACTGGTACCCGGCAAACGTTGTTGGGGTATTCCCATCGGAAATCTATCTTTAGCACAAGAACGCGGGAAAACTGTTCGCTATTTCTTGAAGTTGTTATTTATAAGTGAAAAATACGCATTTAAAGTTGAGACAGAAATGACATATTCGAAATAAATGCGAACTGTTGTCCACAACAATTTGTTTAATTTAGCACAAAAATATATATTTCTCGTAAACGGTGCAATATTTTGGCTTCAATTTTTCAGAATTTCCATAAGAAATATGCTCTTTCAGATAAAAATAAAAGTAAAATATGAAAAAATAGATGTGAAATGTCACTTTAAAAGAAAAAGGAAAAAAACAGATAGAGTGACTTTGGTGTCTTTCACATAAGAAAAAAAGGGATAGTTGCGTAAAGAAGATATTGCCCCTAACCATTTGCGTAGAAACTATTATACCGGTAATGTTTGATGTGTAACGGTTTCATAATGATTAATATACTCTGGAGTTTGAAATCATCCTGCGGAGAATCCTAATGATATAAATTGCAGGTGTCACACACAAATCGATTACCATGAAAGATGAGCTGACTTGTATGTATGGCGACATGTTGCTATTTCAAGTGCTTCACAACTCTTTCCAAACTGACATTTTTCAAACCAGTCCAAATTGTAAGTTGTCGCTGGCAACTTAAGAATTTTGGTACTTGAAATGCAAAACCCGTTGTCGGCGTCAGGCTCTACGAATCTTGTGACTTTGATTTCATTGACGCGTCACTTTGTTCGGATCAGGATAAATTTACTTCGCATTTCATGTTCGCTAGTATATTGAAAAAAAAGTAGTACGAAATAGGCTGAAACAACTCATTTTGCCCAAAACAGATAGCTCGGCATTTGGCAAGCCATGTATCGCAGGATAACGATGCAGAACCTGTAACATGTTTATATTTCACACTCACAAAGACGATTTCGAAATCATGTAAAGGGAGGTAAATTTGAAATTTGAAAGAATCAAATCTCCCTGTTTAAACATCAGTTGTCTGCCTTGATTTACACCACGCATCGGACACATAACTATAATACTGAAAGTCAAAATATAGACATTATAACGCAAATCGTAGGTGTTATTGCAAAACCTCATAACTTCAGCTTGATTAAAGTTGCAGTTACGAGGATTTGCAAAAACGCAGACGAATTATTCAAATTTAACCCTTCCCCAAGAACATAATTTTAGTTAAATGTAGTCTAATTCAAAAACTGTTGCAGTCCACAAAATGGATTTTCATAAAGATCGGGTATGTGTGCAATATGGCATTAAAAATATTGAGACAAAAGGAGGGAAGGACGACTATCATCATCTTCATTCTGCAGTCAAACTATTTTCCAAAGACTTTTCTGATATAGACATCATAACTTAGTCTTGTTTGGGGAAGGGTTGATATGAGTTCAAGTTAAAGGGTTTTGCAGAAGATTTGATGAATCAAAACAAAATAAATTCGAAACTGTTTACAATGACATCAAAATTAATGAAAGAAAGGGAGAACGCGGTGGTTATCATCATTATGTTATTTTCACTCAATGATTTTCAAATATGTCTGTATCAGGACCATCAAACCCGAGTATGTTTGAGAAAGAGTTATGATGGTTCCAGGTTAAGGTAGTTTACCCCTTGTGAGATTCACGCGACGTCGGAATTATTCGGGCGACGTCGAAAACATTCGGCGGTGGAACGTTCCATCGCCGAATGTTTGCGACGATGCCCAAATAGGTTCGGATGTTCGACGTCACACGAAAAATTCTGACGCCGCGTGAATCTCAGTAGGAGTGGACTACCTTAAATGCTGGTTATAAAGAAAGTGTCATAAATGAAAATGTGTTGTAAAAAATGGGAGTATTTGCCTATAAAATGCAATATATTTCATTTATTGTTTATTAAACCCTTTGTTGTGGGTATTTATTGAAATTTTCTCATCGAAACTATTCAAACTAGTAATAGACTAGGAGAAGTTTTCTGTACGAGGCCTAAAAATGGTTCCAGGGAGGACAACTTGTTACAAGCAAGAGACAATGCTTAAACGATATAGCAATGTCCCCTTAATCACTTAAACCCTGTCTCTCTGTCCGCATCAATGGTGAAGTAGGTCTAAATAGGTCAAAGGTCAACTAAGTGCAAAAAATAAATGGTATATGGGGTATAGTTAAACAATCCGCTATAACTCATTTAGTTTTGGGTTTGGATTAACATATTTGGTATCAAAATGAAGCTTAGACATTGATCTTTATTTTGAAGTATAAATATGCAAACTAGCTGATTTACATATGCATGATTCTGAAGATTTAATTGGAAATTTTGATCATTTTTTTGGTCATTTTTTCAGAGTGAAGTTCCAACGAAAGCTATAGCCCACTAAGTTGGTGGTGTGTATTCTCAAATTTGGTTCCAAAGTAAAGCCTAGACATCTATCCTCAAGTTAAGTTATGCAAAAAAGCTTAATTTCATAATGCACATTTTTTTATTATTTTTAATTAATTGATGAAAGTATCACCCATTAGTGAAAATATGATACATACAGAGCTTTGCAGCTTCCTGGAAGGATATAATCACATTGCATGTGTAAAACGTCCTTTCCAAAACAGAAGCTAGCATTTTCAGGTCTTTTTTTACAGAATTAGATTGAATTACAGTATAGTAAAGTGTTTGGTTTCCATGGAAACATATATTATAAAAGTAGTTTTGGGGTAAAATGGGAGAAACAGCTATCTGTCACTAAGTCCTTGGTGTAGACAAACAATCAATGTTTTTAAATGAAAACAAGATATCCGTTTTTATTTATGCAATTACGCCTGTGGAGGCTTATTTGCATATTCATAACTTTGAAGTATTTATCGGAACAATTGATGGAATTATAGTCAATTTCCGCATGTACATCAGAAAAAATACAGGCATATCTCGAATAGTTCTTGGTATAGATTAACAATTTTAGTTTCAAATTGAAGCTTTTAAGGATTCGTCTTTGGTTTTCGGACAGTTATGCAAATGAAATAATTTGCATATGCATACTTTTGTAGATTTAATTGGAAATTCTTGTGAAATTTTTATAGCTTTTGTTAAGAATTTTCCAGGAAAAGGGATATTCCTTATTTAGTTGATTGTGTTCTCTTGCAATTTTGGTGTCAAAATAAAACCCAGGACTCCTTTCTTAATTCCAGTTTTACAAAATAGCTTATTTACATTCCAACATTCTTTTTATTCTACTTTAAATGATGAAGATATCACAAATTTGTGAATATTTGGTACTTGCTTTTTAACACACATAGAAGAAACTAAAGCATAATGTATAATAATGCACTACTGCCTGTCCCAAACAGAATTAAGCATTTTGACGTCTTTTTACGAAGGATAATTGAAATACAGTATGCTAGAGGGTGTTGTTTCTAGAGAAACATATCTTTTAAAACGTGGCAGAGGTTTTATGGGAACAGCTAAAACTCACAGTCTACAAGATCAACTGACTAACAACTACTGTGTCAAAATGAAGCAAAGACTCATATCTTAATTATTTGGGAATATTTTTTTTTCAAATCATCTAAATCATAGATTTTTACTAGGAAACTGGGGCCGTTTATTGGTCCCTTTCCCCCAGATAATTTGTCCCGTGCAGACAATGTTACGGTCCTTGTAAAACGGTCGTAATTTTGCTTGAAATTTGTATTCTTACCGTTAAAAGATTATTTTCAAATCTGTATATGTTTATGAATCCCTATTTTGAAGTTTAGAACTTTTTTTTATCAAAATATCCAATTATAAATTTCCCATAGAACTGTATTTTTCCCAAACCAAGGGTCCCATGCCCTTTCTCCTTACCTTAGAAATAAGACCTGAAAATTGCATAAGCTAACCTGTATTTGGCAAAGAATGATTAACATATATGTTTGCAACGAAAAATGTTGACGAAATGGTCATTGTTGTGAACCAGGGTGTAATACGATTTCTAGTCTAATTCTGCTTAATAGGTTGAAGAGCAAGTGCATGTAGTTTATGGGTGTCCTCTCCTTCTTACCAAATTTTGGATGAAGGAATTCCAAGATTGCAGATAGGGTTAAGAAGACAAAAGAGGTTAAAAGAACGCTACTTCAGAGAGCTGGTTAGGGTTACCAAGGCGTTGACTTCTATAGATCGGGTATCAATAATTGGCAAACTAGATGGAAATGTAACATTGTGGAGTTGGAAGAACTAAACAAACAGTGATTACGTAATCTACTGATTTCCACCAAAGAATAAAAAGGAAATCATAGCGATCATAATCATGATTTTTAAGTAATTGTGACGAGATGATTTGCAAAAGCAAATAACATGTCTTTATAAGTTAAGATTTTGTTTATAAACATCAGTTTATCTTGCGACCATTCTACGAGTTATACATTTAACTGAGAACTTGTGCAATTCATAGTATTCATTAAACAGAATTGGTTTGCTGGTAGCAAAATAAAAAGATCTGCAAATATATTTCAAACAATAAGGTCATATCATCTTACCCACCCCCCACACAAACACACCAACTACCTTTTGCAATACACAAAATATATTTGGGTCGATATACTTTGACCTTATACTTTTCCTACATACTCCTTATATTCCCTTAAGTACTATACAGGCCATAGTTTGGATATCTTACAGCTAGCCCCCTACCGAAACCTATAAAACCTTTGAAAAACTTCAATTTCAGAGCAAAACTTTAAAACCTTTCCTTTTTTGCCAGAAAACATTTTCAACCACAAAATAGTCTGTAATTTCCACCCAAAACCTGTATATTCGCTCTGGTTGGTTGTCTTGTAAGCTTAAAGCAAGAGATGGCTTTCGTTCTGCATTATCCCTCTTTATACGTACGTGTGTAGTTTAACAATGAAAATATCACCAGATGCCACCAAATCTTACCCAAATTTTTAAAATTTTGTCGATAAGATCCCGTATATCCCCTTACGAAACAAGTGCGTAAAATGCCTATGATTGTATATTTTCTACAAAAATGGCCACTTTTCACTCTTATGTTTTTCATATTTTACACTAAAAGGTCTTTATTTACATTAATAAGAGCCTTTATGAAAACCTTTACTTCTATTTTGGTATGCTAGGAGGCCTGCTACAGACTATTAGTTAAAGTCTCAAGGGAACAGACCAAAACACCAAGAATCTATTCTATTTCTATTTTCTTAATATTTTTTTTGCTATATTTCAATATAGGTACATACAAGTGACAGGTACAGGATTGATTACAACGATAATTTTTACTAAATGAATATTTTAACATAGTAATAAGTTAAATATGGTCCATAGATTTGTCAGGTATATTGTTATGGGGTCACAGGTCCAAAGATTTCCGCTATTTATATACCAACAGTTTACCTGTGTCTACTCCAAAACATATCAGCTGTGGATAAACGTGGTAACTTTAGACTTAGTATTTGAAAAAAAAAACCAATTGATTGAACACATTTATTGAATAATCATGATGGGATTGTGAAGAAGGCCGTAGGAACAGGGAGGGGAGGGGGTATGCATGGCTAAGCCCCCTCCCCCAAGTTGTCCAAAAATGCCGAATTTTCCTCATTTTATTAAATTATTTGATTCCATGGTAAAGCCTATCCTTCTCCACGGTGCTGAAATTTGGGTCTTCGAGTTCGCAGAAGAAATCGAAAGAGTGCAATATAAATTCTGCGAGGAATTTTTAGGTGTAAGCACTGCTACTAATAATTGTATGGCCCTGGGAGAGTGTGGGAGGACACAATTATGCGTAGACTATTACACAAAATGCATTAGATATCGGATAAACTTATAACATATGCCTGGTTATCGCTTTCCAAAGAATTGTTACACAATGTTAAAACTATTAGATGATATAGATAGACGACATTAAACAATTATTATATCTCTGTGGTTTTGGGCACGTTTAGTTGTTTCAAACAGTCGGTAGTCCAGACATATTTCTAAACAATTTTAAACAGCGCATTAGAGACTGTATGAGGCAGAATTGGAATAATTCTGTCAATACAGCTTCTAGATGTCTAATTTACACATTTTTCAAATCAATGTTGAATCCAGAAAAAATACTTATCTATTGGCTTATCACGTTCATTGAAGATATCTTTGGCAAAATTCAGATTCTCAAACCACAAATTTATTATTGAAATCGGACGACATAGAAGAATAGAAAAATCTGACAGAATTTGTATTTTTTGCAGAATTAATCACAATATTGTATATATAGAAGACGAGTATCATGCCTTTTTCGAATGTTTTCAATACAAATTAGAAAGACAACGTTATCTATCAAATTGGTATAGAGGAGATATGAGCAGAGAAAGTATTTATAATTAGATGCAAAATTCTAAAGAATCAACTGTCCGAAAAATAGCTATATATATTAATGCAGTCATGTAAGTGAAAGAAATTGAAATAAAGTCACATGATTAAGTTTTTCTACATATATTATGACACTATAGACCATTTTGAAAATTTTTATAATTAATGTAACCGATTTTATAACTGTTAACATTCATATTTGTATATTTGTTTTGTATTTTGGGCCAAAGGCCTACATGTACAATAAATAATTTGAATTGAATTTTTCACTGAAAATTTAGGGAAAAACCAATTTAGCCCCCCCCCCCCCCCACACACACACACACACTTTTCAGACACAAGGGATTCAGCTACCCCAATATAAAATTACTTCCTACTGGCCTGTGAAGGATGGATAAAACACACATAATGTCACATATACTGAGTGATTTGCATGATAAGAGATACACGCAGAACCGAAGAGTTCGATTTCTTTGACAGGTGTTATTATCAGAATAGCAATGGTGGCAGTTAACCTTCTGTTTACAGAAATATATTACATGTATGCCATTAATGTATGAAACGTATTGAACCATGAATACATCTTTAAAGGCACCCATGCAGGGTTGTCAGACGTGCAAACATATAAATATATTAAAGAAATGTCGTATGGAAGGGTCAACCTAGATGCACATGTAGCTAGATAATTTCTGTTCAAGGAAATTTCAAATGAAGTTTGTTTAGTCCTTCTAAATCATGTCTGTATGATGTATATAATTAATTTACCCGCTCCTTATATTTATAGTAACATCTATGTGAACCTGAACCTTGATATATAGTTAAAAACTTGGTTCCAGCACTAAATTCCCTTTCTTTTGGATCTAGATAATACAATGCAACACACAGAAATACAAACTGTCATTCCCCATGTTGATCTGATTCATGAAAAGTCTAGCATGGACCCTAATAATGTCTTATAATGACTGTAAGCTATTGAGAGGAGTATTCTCAGCTGTCTTTTATGCTATTTTTTGTATTTTGAGTTTTGCTTTATCAAATTGCTCTTTTGTGTACTAGATAAATATTTGTTCAAAGAGTCGTGGTTTTGACATTGTGATGTTGATATAATCAGGCTCACATGCTGTTTTATCTAATTGTCATTTTCGCTCATTAAAATCTGATTAATTTTCAGGAATATGTGCTACAAATCCATGCAAATATGATTTCAAAACAATAATTTCCTATAACATATCATTGAATTTATCATAGAATAACATTTATGTGCAAGACGTATTGTTACATCAAAGTTTGCACTTTTTGTATTTTTTGGGGAAAAAATACCCCACCCACTTTTAGCTATAGCTACAGGTGTAAGCTAAAGATTAATTCTGTGAGCAAATATATATAAGTAAAGAACAGGTTTCTAGGCATTTTTAAGCATAATTTCACAAACACAAACATACATTTGGTATTTTCTAAACTTTTTTTTTCATTTTAGACAAAACTTATTTTTGTGATTTTTGGCCATTTTTCGCTATATTTTTGTATATTAACAAAAATACATCGGAAAAAAGTTGTATATTATTGTTGTAAGTAAAAGTGCAAATCATCAGCTTTATTTTGATACCAAAATAATTGTTTTAGCTTTATAAATGAGTAAGTTATGGGACATTTTAGGAGGCATGTGTGACAAATGCACCGAATGACCTTTGACCTGAATAAAATCCCTTTGCGCCATTGATTCGCACAAAGAGACAGGGCTAGACTTGACCGCGATATATAATTGAATCATTCTATATATGTCTCCTGCTTGTAACAAATTGTCCTCCCTGATTTGATTTTTCAGATTCTCACTACCAGTCTATAACTACAAAATAGGGTTTGAATTTGAAATCACATAAATTAGCTCTAATCCATTGATCTGTGACCGGCTTATTTCGAACTGAAGCCGTGGCCATGAGTGTGTGCTGTGATTGTCAAATTGTAATCAGATAAAATTATATAACAAAGGGAATTTATAATGTGTTATCATCTATCAGTATCAACCCTTATTCTCGCAATTTTATCAGATGTATTTTCTCAATCGATCGATGGTTATTGCTAAATGGTGCGCTCCGTTTTCTAAAAGCTGTGTGGCAAGACAGTCTCTATCTTTGCCAGTTACAGTCTTTATCCTGGCCAGTCCTTATCCAAATAAACAGAAACTGACCAGGCTAATGAGTCGTCAATTCATGTGGTAAATAAGAAGAGACGGGATTTTCAAGGAAAATCGACATCGATAGTGTGAGATCAAAACCTCGTTACTTCTGCTTGAATAGGTTAGAGTTACGAGCTTTTAATCATCCACTGATGATGTGGTTGATACAAACTACATTGTAATTACGTTATCAACAAGGATGTTTAAGATATGAAAATAACAAATGAAACAAGTCGTCCAAAGATTTTTTCGCTATTAAAACAACAACTGGGCGAAGAGAAATGAAAACTTAGAAATTTTGCAAACACTTGATCAATTCGTATTTTTAAAGAATGGAAAGTGTTCATTATGAATCCCAAGCGGAAACCATTGCGGTGGTCGGAGAGACATCAAACTTGGTGGTATGTTCACGTTTTCCTCTTTAATTTTACGAAATAATTGTCAGATTTGTATGGCTGTTTTTTTTTTATTTACAATTGCCCACACACCAAATTGCAGACTGTTCCAATACAATTTGGAAGCTTCTTCTAAGTTATTTAGAAGATCTGGAAATGGATGAATGCAAAATATTCATTCAGAATTGTCTGTTTTATCTATATCCTTTCAAAAAGGAGGGGTTGCTCTGGAAAGCATTAATTGAAAATGATTGTCAATTTATAGGATATTGTATAGGATAAGCCATCAACTATAGATATTAATCATAGCCTCATCTTTTGTCATTTGACAAAGACTGTGACAAATATTTGTCCTATAGGAAGAATTTGACAAAGACTTAGTTAAGATCAGACTGCTCGCTTGTGTATCAATACAACAACCAAACAAGAAAACCAACAGCAACAACAACCACGACTACAATGATGGCAACAAACAAACAAGCAAGGATGAAAGATGAAAAGGATAAAAATCGATCGAAATCAAAACATAACAAACAAATATGTATATAATGACCCCGGCAAGTAAGCTGTATTTTCCAGATAAACAAGAATGAAGAAGCAGCATCAGGAGGGTTGACCATCATCACGACGTCAGTGTTTATTGTTGGTGTTATAGCAGGGTCTGGGTTTCTGTCTCTACCTATGGCCGTGGATTATTCAGGTAAGTATTAGATACAAGATGCACCATCAGGAAGGTTGACCATCATCACGACGTCTGTATTTATTGTTGGAATTATAGCAGGGTCTGGGTTTCTGTCACTACCTATGGCCGTGGATTATTCAGGTAAGTATTATATACAAGAAGCACCATCAGGAGGGTTGACTATCATCACGACGTCTGTATTTATTGTTGGTGTTATAGCTGGGTCCGGGTTTCTGTCTCTACCTATGGCCGTGGATTATTCAGGTAAGTATTAGATACAAGATGCACCATCAGGAGGGTTGACCATCATCACGACGTCTGTGTTTATTGTTGGTGTTATAGCAGGGTCCGGGTTTCTGTCTCTACCTATGGCCGTGGATTATTCAGGTAAGTATTAGATACAAGAAGTATCATCATGAGGGTTGACTATCATCACGACGTCTGTGTTTATTGTTGGTGTTATAGCTGGGTCCGGGTTTCTGTCACTACCTATGGCCGTGGATTATTCAGGTAAGTATTAGATACAAGATGCACCATCATGAGGGTTGACCATCATCACGACGTCTGTATTTATTGTTGGTGTTATAGCTGGGTCCGGGTTTCTGTCTCTACCTATGGCTGTGGATTATTCAGGTAAGTATTATATATAAGAAGTATCATCAGGAGGGTTGACCATCATCACGACGTCTGTGTTAATTGTTGGTGTTATAGCTGGGTCTGGGTTTCTGTCTCTACCTATGGCTGTGGATTATTCAGGTAAGTATTAGATACAAGATGCACCATCAGGAGGGTTGACCATCATCACGACGTCTGTGTTTATTGTTGGAGTTATAGCAGGGTCCGGGTTTCTGTCTCTACCTATGGCTGTGGATTATTCAGGTAAGTATTAGATACAAGATGCACCATCAGGAGGGTTGACCATCATCACGACGTCTGTATTTATTGTTGGTGTTATAGCAGGGTCCGGGTTTCTGTCTCTACCTATGGCTGTGGATTATTCAGGTAAGTATCAGATACAAGATGCACCATCAGGAGGGTTGACCATCATCACGACGTCAGTGTTTATTGTTGGTGTTATAGCTGGGTCTGGGTTTCTGTCTCTACCTATGGCTGTGGATTATTCAGGTAAGTATTAGATACAAGATGCACCATCAGGAGGGTTGACTATCATCACGACGTCTGTGTTTCTTGTTGGTGTTATATCTGGGTCTGGGTTTCTGTCACTACCTATGGTCGTGGATTATTCAGGTAAGTATTAGATACAAGATGCACCATCAGGAGGGTTGACCATCATCACGACGTCTGTATTTATTGTTGGTGTTATACACGGTGGGTAATCGATATATTCAGAGCCACTGGCTCCGCACTTTAAGCATTATACTAGACTTCCGGTCCACGTGCGGCTCCGAAGTTATTTGCAGATTTTGGTAAACAACAAAAGGTAGGTGCTGGCTTCTTTGCTTTTCTTTCTTCTTTGACTGACTCTAACCACAAAAATGCAATGCTATTCGATGCCTACGATATTTTCCCCTTTAAAAACACACAGGATATTGAGCAGCACCTCTTATCTTTTTCTGAATCACTTTCATTCCGAGATCAACTGTACAGAAAACTAAAATAGTCGGGTGATATCTTTCTGTAAAAGTGTATGTTTCGAACTTGCTTGACTAAGTGTTGCTGTTTGAAGTATGGTTATTTGATAATTGAACAAGTTCAATGTCCCTCGAAATGTCACCAGACAAAATCATAGAAAAAATACTGAAAAAGGGTGCGGCTCTGATTATGTACGTTGGATCTGATTATGTAGGTTGGCTATGATTATGTACGTTGGCTCTGAAGTTGTTGACAAACAACTTTTCTGTTGGTCCAATGAATATTAATGATGTGTAATAAATGACTTTAAAGGTATGTGTGATCATTTACAGATGTCATGATTTTATTTACAGATAGAGAGAAGGAAATACTCGTGCAGTATTTGTAACAAAGTATTTACACAACAATCAAGTGCAAAGTTCCATGAACACAATATACATGAACAAAGTGTTGAACATACTTAGTGTACAATGTGATAAAACGTTTGAAACAAACCAATGTAGAAGACGACAGGAGGCAATAATACATCAAAACGTTAGACCATTCCAATGCGATGTTTGTTCCAAAACGTTCGCGATCAAATCTAATCTCGAGCGCCACATGAGATCAGATCATGGGGGAGGAGAAACTGAAGTGCCCAACCCCGGAATGTGAGGCAACATGTGCGTACTCATGGTCACTGAACGAGCACAAATAGAAATGTGGTGGTGTAAACCCGAAAGGCTTTGCCTGTCTTGTGTGTGACAAGCGGTTCTCATACGAGCGATCGTTAACAGCCAACGACCAATCGGCACACAATGGCAAGAGGTCAGTTTGTGAGATTTGCGGCGAGGAATTTGCATACTCAAACAGCTTGAAGAAACATCTTAAGAGGAAGCATTGAGTCAAAAACTTGACATCGTCGCTTTTCAGCGAAAACCTCGTAACTGCAGCTAAAACGACGATATCCTCGCCGAAAATCTCACAAACTGATCTCTTGCCATTGCATACCGATTGGTCGTGGGCTTTTAACGATCGCTCGTGTGAGAACCGCTTGTCACACACAGGACAAAGACTTTCGGGCCTAACGTTTTGATGTATTATTGCCTCGTGTCGTCTTCTACATCGTTTTGTTGAAAACGTTTCATCACACAATGTATACTAAGTATGTTCAACACTTTGTTCATGTATATTGTGTTCATGGAACTTGGCACTTGATTGTCGTGCAAATACTTTGTTACAAATACTGCATGAGTATTTCCTTCTCTCCATCTGTAAATAAAATCATGACATCTGTAAATGATCATACATACCTTAAAAGTCATTTATTACACATCATTAATATTCATTGGACCAACTGAAAAGCTGTTTGTCAACAACTTCAGAGCCAACGTACATAATCATAGCCAACCTACATAATCAGATCCAACGTACATAATCAGAGCCACACCCTTTTCCAGTATTTTTTCTATGATTTTGTCTGGTGACATTTCGAGGGACATTGAACTTGTTCAATTAACAAATAAACAAACTTCAAACAGCAACACTTAGTCAAACAGGTTCAAAACATACACTTTTACAGAAAGATATCACCCGACTCCTTTAGTTTTCTGTACAGTTGATCTCGGAATGAAAGTGATTCCGAAAAAGATAAGAGGTGTTGCTTAATATCCTGTGTGTTTTTCAAGGGGAAAATATCGTAGGCATCGAATAGCATTGCATTTTTGTGATTAGAGTCAGTCAAAGAAGAAAGAAAAGCAAAGAAGCCAGCACCTACCTTTTGTTGTTTACCAAAATCTGCAAATAACTTCGGAGCCGCACGTGGACCGGAAGTCTAGTATAATGCTTAAAGTGCGGAGCCAGTGGCTCTGAATATATCGATTACCCACCGTGTTATAGCTGGGTTCGGGTTTCTGTCTCTACCTATGGCCGTGGATTATTCAGGCAAGTATTAGATACAAGATGCACCATCAGGAGGGTTGACCATCATCACGACGTCTGTGTTTATTGTTGGTGTTATAGCTGGGTCCGGGTTTCTGTCACTACCTATGGCCGTGGATTATTCAGGTAAGTATTAGATACAAGATGCACCATCAGGAGGGTTGACCATCATCACGACGTCTGTATTTATTGTTGGTGTTATAGCTGGGTCCGGGTTTCTGTCACTACCTATGGCTGTATATTATTCAGGTAAGTATTAGATACAAGATGCACCATCAGGAGGGTTGACCATCATCACGAAGTCTGTATTTATTGTTGGTGTTATAGCTGGGTCCGGGTTTCTGTCACTACCTATGGCTGTAGATTATTCAGGTAAGTATTATATACAAGAAGCGCCATCAGGAGGGTTGACCGTCATCACGACGTCAGTGTTTATTGTTGGTGTTATAGCTGGGTCTGGGTTTCTGTCACTACCTATGGCCGTGGATTATTCAGGTAAGTATTATATACAAGATGCACCATCAGGAGGGTTGACCATCATCACGACGTCTGTGTTTAATGTTGGTGTTATAGCTGGGTCCGGGTTTCTGTCTCTACATATGAATGTGGATTATTCAGGTAAGTATTAGATACAAGATGCACCATCAGGAGGGTTGACCATCATCACGACGTCTGTATTTATTGTTGGTGTTATAGCAGGGTCCGGGTTTCTGTCTCTACCGATGGCCGTGGATTATTCAGGTAAGTATTATATACAAGATGCACCATCAGGAGGGTTGACCATCATCACGACGTCAGTGTTTAATGTTGGTGTTATAGCTGGGTCCGGGTTTCTGTCTCTACCTATGGCTGTGGATTATTCAGGTAAGTATTATATACAAGATACACCATCAGGAGGGTTGACCATCATCACGACGTCTGTATTTATTGTTGGTGTTATAGCAGGGTCCGGGTTTCTGTCTCTACCTATGGCCGTTGATTATTCAGGTAAGTATTAGATACAAGATGCACCATCAGGAGGGTTGACCATCATCACGACGTCTGTATTTATTGTTGGAGTTATAGCTGGGTCCGGGTTTCTGTCTCTACCTATGGCTGTGGATTATTCAGGTAAGTATTATATACAAGATGCACCATCAGGAGGGTTGACCATCATCACGACGTCTGTGTTTATTGTTGGTGTTATAGCTGGGTCCGGGTTTCTGTCTCTACCTATGGCTGTGGATTATTCAGGTAAGTATTATATACAAGATGCACCATCAGGAGGGTTGACCATCATCACGACGTCTGTATTTATTGTTGGTGTTATAGCAGGGTCCGGGTTTCTGTCTCTACCTATGGCCGTTGATTATTCAGGTAAGTATTATATACAAGATGCACCATCAGGAGGGTTGACCATCATCACGACGTCTGTGTTTATTGTTGGTGTTATAGCAGGGTCCGGGTTTCTGTCTCTACCTATGGCCGTGGATTATTCAGGTAAGTATTAGATACAAGAAGCATCATCAGGAGGGTTGACCATCATCACGACGTCTGTGTTTATTGTTGGTGTTATAGCTGGGTCCGGGTTTCTGTCTCTACCTATGGCTGTGGATTATTCAGGTAAGTATTATATACAAGAAGCATCATCAGGAGGGTTGACCATCATCACGACGTCTGTGTTTATTGTTGGTGTTATAGCTGGGTCTGGGTTTCTGTCTCTACCTATGGCTGTGGATTATTCAGGTAAGTATTAGATACAAGATGCACCATCAGGAGGGTTGACCATCATCACGACATCAGTGTTTATTGTTGGTGTTATAGCAGGGTCCGGGTTTCTGTCTCTACCTATGGCTGTGGATTATTCAGGTAAGTATTATATACAAGATGCACCATCAGGAGGGTTGACCATCATCACGACGTCTGTGTTTATTGTTGGTGTTATAGCAGGGTCTGGGTTTCTGTCACTACCTATGGCCGTGGATTATTCAGGTAAGTATTATATACAAGATGCACCATCAGGAGGGTTGACTATCATCACGACGTCTGTATTTATTGTTGGTGTTATAGCAGGGTCCGGGTTTCTGTCACTACCTATGGCTGTGGATTATTCAGGTAAGTATTATATACAAGATGCACCATCAGGAGGGTTGACTATCATCACGACGTCTGTGTTTATTGTTGGTGTTATAATATGGTCTGGGTTTCTGTCTCTACCTATGGCTGTGGATTATTCAGGTAAGTATTATATACAAGATGCACCATCAGGAGGGTTGACTATCATCACGACGTCTGTGTTTATTGTTGGTGTTATAGCAGGGTCCGGGTATCTGTCTCTACCTATGGCCGTGGATTATTCAGGTAAGTATTATATACAAGATGCACCATCAGGAGGGTTGACCATCATCACGACGTCTGTGTTTATTGTTGGTGTTATAGCTGGGTCTGGGTTTCTGTCACTACCTATGGCTGTGGATTATTCAGGTAAGTATTACATACAAGATGCACCATCAGGAGGGTTGACTATCATCACGACGTCTGTGTTTCTTGTTGGTGTTATAGCTGGGTCTGGGTTTCTGTCACTACCTATGGCTGTGGATTATTCAGGTAAGTATTACATACAAGATGCACCATCAGGAGGGTTGACCGTCATCACGACGTCTGTATTTATTGTTGGTGTTATAGCAGGGTCCGGGTTTCTGTCTCTACCTATGGCTGTGGATTATTCAGGTAAGTATTATATACAAGATACACCATCAGGAGGGTTGACCGTCATCACGACGTCTGTATTTATTGTTGGTGTTATAGCAGGGTCCGGGTTTCTGTCTCTACCTATGGTCGTGGATTATTCAGGTAAGTATTATATACAAGATGCACCATCAGGAGGGTTGACCATCATCACGACGTCTGTGTTTATTATTGGTGTTATAGAAGGGTCTGGGTTTCTGTCTCTACCTATGGCTGTAGATTATTCAGGTAAGTATTATATACAAGATGCACCATCAGGAGGGTTGACCGTCACTACGACGTCTGTATTAATTGTTGGAGTTATAGCTGGGTCCGGGTTTCTGTCACTACCTATGGCCGTGGATTATTCAGGTAAGTATTATATACAAGATGCACCATCAGGAGGGTTGACCATCATCACGACGTCTGTATTTATTGTTGGAGTTATAGCAGGGTCCGGGTTTCTGTCTCTACCTATGGCCGTGGATTATTCAGGTAAATATTATATACAAGATGCACCATCAGGAGGGTTGACTATCATCACAACGTCTGTGTTTATTATTGGTGTTATAGAAGGGTCCGGGTTTCTGTCACTACCTATGGCCGTGGATTATTCAGGTAAGTATTATATACAAGAAGCACCATCAGGAGGGTTGACCGTCATCACGACGTCTGTATTTATTGTTGGAGTTATAGCAGGGTCTGGGTTTCTGTCTCTACCTATGGCTGTGGATTATTCAGGTAAGTATTATATACAAGATGCACCATCAGGAGGGTTGACCATCATCACGACGTCAGTGTTTATTGTTGGTGTTATAGCAGGGTCTGGGTTTCTGTCACTACCTATGGCTGTGGATTATTCAGGTAAGTATTAGATACAAGATGCACCATCAGGAGGGTTGACCATCATCACGACGTCTGTATTTATTGTTGGTGTTATAGCAGGGTCCGGATTTCTGTCTCTACCGATGGCCGTGGATTATTCAGGTAAGTATTATATACAAGATGCACCATCAGGAGGGTTGACCATCATCACGACGTCAGTGTTTAATGTTGGTGTTATAGCTGGGTCCGGGTTTCTGTCTCTACCTATGGCTGTGGATTATTCAGGTAAGTATTATATACAAGATACACCATCAGGAGGGTTGACCATCATCACGACGTCTGTATTTATTGTTGGTGTTATAGCAGGGTCCGGGTTTCTGTCTCTACCTATGGCCGTTGATTATTCAGGTAAGTATTAGATACAAGATGCACCATCAGGAGGGTTGACCATCATCACGACGTCTGTATTTATTGTTGGAGTTATAGCTGGGTCCGGGTTTCTGTCTCTACCTATGGCTGTGGATTATTCAGGTAAGTATTATATACAAGATGCACCATCAGGAGGGTTGACCATCATCACGACGTCTGTGTTTATTGTTGGTGTTATAGCTGGGTCCGGGTTTCTGTCTCTACCTATGGCTGTGGATTATTCAGGTAAGTATTATATACAAGATGCACCATCAGGAGGGTTGACCATCATCACGACGTCTGTATTTATTGTTGGTGTTATAGCAGGGTCCGGGTTTCTGTCTCTACCTATGGCCGTTGATTATTCAGGTAAGTATTATATACAAGATGCACCATCAGGAGGGTTGACCATCATCACGACGTCTGTGTTTATTGTTGGTGTTATAGCAGGGTCTGGGTTTCTGTCTCTACCTATGGCCGTTGATTATTCAGGTAAGTATTATATACAAGATGCACCATCAGGAGGGTTGACTATCATCACGACGTCTGTGTTTATTGTTGGTGTTATAATATGGTCTGGGTTTCTGTCTCTACCTATGGCTGTGGATTATTCAGGTAAGTATTATATACAAGATGCACCATCAGGAGGGTTGACTATCATCACGACGTCTGTGTTTATTGTTGGTGTTATAGCAGGGTCCGGGTTTCTGTCACTACCTATGGCTGTAGATTATTCAGGTAAGTATTATATACAAGATACACCATCAGGAGGGTTGACCATCATCACGACGTCAGTGTTTATTGTTGGTGTTATAGCAGGGTCCGGGTTTCTGTCTCTACCTATGGTCGTGGATTATTCAGGTAAGTATTATATACAAGATACACCATCAGGAGGGTTGACCGTCATCACGACGTCTGTATTTATTGTTGGTGTTATAGCAGGGTCCGGGTTTCTGTCTCTACCTATGGCCGTTGATTATTCAGGTAAGTATTATATACAAGATGCACCATCAGGAGGGTTGACCATCATCACGACGTCTGTGTTTATTGTTGGTGTTATAGCAGGGTCTGGGTTTCTGTCTCTACCTATGGCTGTGGATTATTCAGGTAAGTATTAGATACAAGATGCACCATCAGGAGGGTTGACCATCATCACGACGTCTGTATTTATTGTTGGTGTTATAGCAGGGTCCGGGTTTCTGTCTCTACCTATGGCCGTTGATTATTCAGGTAAGTATTATATACAAGATGCACCATCAGGAGGGTTGACCATCATCACGACGTCTGTGTTTATTGTTGGTGTTATAGCAGGGTCTGGGTTTCTGTCTCTACCTATGGCCGTTGATTATTCAGGTAAGTATTATATACAAGATGCACCATCAGGAGGGTTGACTATCATCACGACGTCTGTGTTTATTGTTGGTGTTATAATATGGTCTGGGTTTCTGTCTCTACCTATGGCTGTGGATTATTCAGGTAAGTATTATATACAAGATGCACCATCAGGAGGGTTGACTATCATCACGACGTCTGTGTTTATTGTTGGTGTTATAGCAGGGTCCGGGTTTCTGTCACTACCTATGGCTGTAGATTATTCAGGTAAGTATTATATACAAGATACACCATCAGGAGGGTTGACCATCATCACGACGTCTGTGTTTATTGTTGGTGTTATAACAGGGTCTGGGTTTCTGTCTCTACCTATGGCTGTGGATTATTCAGGTAAGTATTATATACAAGATACACCATCAGGAGGGTTGACCGTCATCACGACGTCTGTATTTATTGTTGGTGTTATAGCAGGGTCCGGGTTTCTGTCTCTACCTATGGTCGTGGATTATTCAGGTAAGTATTATATACAAGATGCACCATCAGGAGGGTTGACCATCATCACGACGTCTGTGTTTATTATTGGTGTTATAGAAGGGTCTGGGTTTCTGTCTCTACCTATGGCTGTAGATTATTCAGGTAAGTATTATATACAAGATGCACCATCAGGAGGGTTGACCGTCACTACGACGTCTGTATTAATTGTTGGAGTTATAGCTGGGTCCGGGTTTCTGTCACTACCTATGGCCGTGGATTATTCAGGTAAGTATTATATACAAGATGCACCATCAGGAGGGTTGACCATCATCACGACGTCTGTATTTATTGTTGGAGTTATAGCAGGGTCCGGGTTTCTGTCTCTACCTATGGCCGTGGATTATTCAGGTAAATATTATATACAAGATGCACCATCAGGAGGGTTGACTATCATCACAACGTCTGTGTTTATTATTGGTGTTATAGAAGGGTCCGGGTTTCTGTCACTACCTATGGCCGTGGATTATTCAGGTAAGTATTATATACAAGAAGCACCATCAGGAGGGTTGACCGTCATCACGACGTCTGTATTTATTGTTGGAGTTATAGCAGGGTCTGGGTTTCTGTCTCTACCTATGGCTGTGGATTATTCAGGTAAGTATTAGATACAAGATGCACCATCAGGAGGGTTGACCATCATCACGACGTCTGTGTTTATTGTTGGTGTTATAGCTGGGTCCGGGTTTCTGTCACTACCTATGGCCGTTGATTATTCAGGTAAGTATCAGATACAAGATGCACCATCAGGAGGGTTGACCATCATCATGACGTCTGTGTTTATTGTTGGTGTTATAGCAGGGTCTGGGTTTCTGTCTCTACCTATGGCCGTGGATTATTCAGGTAAGTATTATATACAAGAAGCAGCATCAGGAGGGTTGACCATCATCACGACGTCTGTATTTATTGTTGGTGTTATAACAGGGTCCGGGTTTCTGTCACTACCTATGGCTGTGGATTATTCAGGTAAGTATTAGATACAAGATGCACCATCAGGAGGGTTGACCATCATCACGACGTCTGTGTTTATTGTTGGAGTTATAGCAGGGTCCGGGTTTCTGTCACTACCTATGGCCGTGGATTATTCAGGTAAGTATTATATACAAGATGCACCATCAGGAGGGTTGACCATCATCACGACGTCAGTGTTTATTGTTGGTGTTATAGCTGGGTCCGGGTTTCTGTCACTACCTATGGCCGTGGATTATTCAGGTAAGTATTATATACAAGATGCACCATCAGGAGGGTTGACCATCATCACGACGTCTGTATTTATTGTTGGTGTTATAGCTGGGTCCGGGTTTCTGTCTCTACCTATGGCTGTGGATTATTCAGGTAAGTATTATATACAAGATGCACCATCAGGAGGGTTGACTATCATCACGACGTCTGTGTTTATTGTTGGTGTTATAGAAGGGTCTGGGTTTCTGTCTCTACCTATGGCTGTAGATTATTCAGGTAAGTATTATATACAAGATGCACCATCAGGAGGGTTGACCATCATCACGACGTCTGTATTTATTGTTGGTGTTATAGCAGGGTCCGGGTTTCTGTCTCTACCTATGGCCGTGGATTATTCAGGTAAGTATTAGATACAAGATGCACCATCAGGAGGGTTGACCATCATCACGACGTCTGTATTTATTTTTGGAGTTATAGCAGGGTCCGGGTTTCTGTCTCTACCTATGGCCGTGTATTATTCAGGTAAGTATTAGATACAAGATGCACCATCAGGAGGGTTGACCATCATCACGACGTCTGTGTTTATTGTTGGTGTTATAGCAGGGTCCGGGTTTCTGTCACTACCTATGGCCGTGGATTATTCAGGTAAGTATTAGATACAAGATGCACCATCAGGAGGGTTGACCATCATCACGACGTCTGTGTTTATTGTTGGTGTTATAGCTGGGTCCGGGTTTCTGTCACTACCTATGGCTGTGGATTATTCAGGTAAGTATTAGATACAAGATGCACCATCAGGAGGGTTGACCATCATCACGACGTCTGTGTTTATTGTTGGTGTTATAGCAGGGTCTGGGTTTCTGTCTCTACCTATGGCTGTGGATTATTCAGGTAAGTATTAGATACAAGATGAACCATCAGGAGGGTTGACCATCATCACGACGTCTGTATTTATTGTTGGTGTTAAAGCAGGGTCCGGGTTTCTGTCTCTACCTATGGCCGTGGATTATTCAGGTAAGTATTATATACAAGATGCACCATCAGGAGGGTTGACCATCATCACGACGTCAGTGTTTATTGTTGGTGTTATAGCTGGGTCCGGGTTTCTGTCTCTACCTATGGCTGTGGATTATTCAGGTAAGTATTATATACAAGATACACCATCAGGAGGGTTGACCATTATCACGACGTCTGTATTTATTGTTGGTGTTATAGCAGGGTCCGGGTTTCTGTCTCTACCTATGGCTGTGGATTATTCAGGTAAGTATTAGATACAAGATGCACCATCAGGAGGGTTGACCATCATCACGACGTCTGTGTTTATTGTTGGTGTTATAGGAGGGTCTGGGTTTCTGTCATTACCTATGGCCGTGGATTATTCAGGTAAGTATTATATACAAGAAGCACCATCAGGAGGGTTGACTATCATCACGACGTCTGTATTTATTGTTGGTGTTATAGCAGGAACCGGGTTTCTGTCACTACCTATGGCTGTGGATTATTCAGGTAAGTATTATATACAAGATGCACCATCAGGAGGGTTGACTATCATCACGACGTCTGTATTTATTGTTGGTGTTATAGCTGGGTCTGGGTTTCTGTCACTACCTATGGCCGTGGATTATTCAGGTAAGTATTATATACAAGAAGTATCATCATGAGGATTGACCATCATCACGACGTCTGTGTTTATTGTTGGTGTTATAGCTGGGTCCGGGTTTCTGTCTCTACCTATGGCCGTGGATTATTCAGGTAAGTATTAGATACAAGATGAACCATCAGGAGGGTTGACCATCATCACGACGTCTGTATTTATTGTTGGTGTTATAGCAGGGTCCGGGTTTCTGTCTCTACCTATGGCCGTGGATTATTCAGGTAAGTATTATATACAAGATGCACCATCAGGAGGGTTGACCATCATCACGACATCAGTGTTTATTGTTGGTGTTATAGCTGGGTCCGGGTTTCTGTCTCTACCTATGGCTGTGGATTATTCAGGTAAGTATTATATACAAGATGCACCATCAGGAGGGTTGACTATCATCACGACGTCTGTGTTTATTGTTGGTGTTATAGCAGGGTCTGGGTTTCTGTCTCTACCTATGGCTGTGGATTATTCAGGTAAGTATTATATACAAGATGCACCATCAGGAGGGTTGACCATCATCACGACGTCTGTGTTTATTATTGGTGTTATAGCAGGGTCCGGGTTTCTGTCTCTACCTATGGCTGTGGATTATTCAGGTAAGTATTACATACAAGATGCACCATCAGGAGGGTTGACTATCATCACGACGTCTGTGTTTATTGTTGGTGTTATAGCAGGGTCCGGGTTTCTGTCTCTACCTATGGCTGTGGATTATTCAGGTAAGTATTAGATACAAGATGCACCATCAGGAGGGTTGACCATCATCACGACGTCTGTATTTATTGTTGGTGTTATAGCAGGGTCCGGGTTTCTGTCACTACCTATGGCCGTGGATTAGTCAGGTAAGTATTATATACAAGATACACCATCAGGAGGGTTGACCATCATCACGACGTCTGTGTTTATTGTTGGTGTTATAGCTAGGTCTGGGTTTCTGTCACTACCTATGGCTGTGGATTATTCAGGTAAGTATTATATACAAGATGCACCATCAGGAGGGTTGACCATCATCACGACGTCTGTATTTATTGTTGGTGTTATAGCAGGGTCCGGGTTTCTGTCTCTACCTATGGCCGTGGATTATTCAGGTAAGTATTATATACAAGATGCACCATCAGGAGGGTTGACCATCATCACGACATCAGTGTTTATTGTTGGTGTTATAGCTGGGTCCGGGTTTCTGTCTCTACCTATGGCTGTGGATTAGTCAGGTAAGTATTATATACAAGATACACCATCAGGAGGGTTGACCATCATCACGACGTCTGTATTTATTGTTGGTGTTATAGCAGGGTCCGGGTTTCTGTCTCTACCTATGGCCGTGGATTATTCAGGTAAGTATTATATACAAGATACACCATCAGGAGGGTTGACCATCATCACGACGTCTGTATTTATTGTTGGTGTTATAGCTGGGTCCGGGTTTCTGTCTCTACCTATGGCTGTGGATTATTCAGGTAAGTATTATATACAAGATACACCATCAGGAGGGTTGACCATCATCACGACATCAGTGTTTATTGTTGGTGTTATAGCTGGGTCCGGGTTTCTGTCTCTACCTATGGCTGTGGATTATTCAGGTAAGTATTATATACAAGATACACCATCAGGAGGGTTGACCATCATCACGACATCAGTGTTTATTGTTGGTGTTATAGCTGGGTCCGGGTTTCTGTCTCTACCTATGGCTGTGGATTATTCAGGTAAGTATTATATACAAGATACACCATCAGGAGGGTTGACCATCATCACGACGTCTGTATTTATTGTTGGTGTTATAGCTGGGTCCGGGTTTCTGTCTCTACCCATGGCCGTGGATTATTCAGGTAAGTATTAGATACAAGAAGCACCATCAGGAGGGTTGACCACACCACGACGTCTGTGTTTATTGTTGGTGTTATAGGAGGGTCTGGGTTTCTGTCATTACCTATGGCCGTGGATTATTCAGGTAAGTATTATATACAAGATGCACCATCACGAGGGTTGACTATCATCACGACGTCTGTATTTATTGTTGGTGTTATAGCTGGGTCTGGGTTTCTGTCACTACCCATGGCCGTGGATTATTCAGGTAAGTATTATATACAAGAAGTATCATCATGAGGGTTGACCATCATCACGACGTCTGTGTTTATTGTTGGTGTTATAGCTGGGTCCGGGTTTCTGTCTCTACCTATGGCCGTGGATTATTCAGGTAAGTATTAGATACAAGATGCACCATCAGGAGGGTTGACCATCATCACGACGTCTGTGTTTATTGTTGGTGTTATAACAGGGTCTGGGTTTCTGTCTCTACCTATGGCTGTGGATTATTCAGGTAAGTATTATATACAAGATGCACCATCAGGAGGGTTGACTATCATCACGACGTCTGTATTTATTGTTGGTGTTATAGCAGGAACCGGGTTTCTGTCACTACCTATGGCCGTTGATTATTCAGGTAAGTATTAGATACAAGATGCACCATCAGGAGGGTTGACCATCATCACGACGTCTGTGTTTATTGTTGGTGTTATAGCAGGGTCTGGGTTTCTGTCTCTACCTATGGTCGTGGATTATTCAGGTAAGTATTATATACAAGATGCACCATCAGGAGGGTTGACCATCATCACGACGTCTGTGTTTATTATTGGTGTTATAGCAGGGTCCGGGTTTCTGTCTCTACCTATGGCTGTGGATTATTCAGGTAAGTATTACATACAAGATGCACCATCAGGAGGGTTGACTATCATCACGACGTCTGTGTTTATTGTTGGTGTTATAGAAGGGTCCGGGTTTCTGTCACTACCTATGGCCGTGGATTATTCAGGTAAGTATTAGATACAAGATGCACCATCAGGAGGGTTGACCATCATCACGACGTCTGTGTTTCTTGTTGGTGTTATATCTGGGTCTGGGTTTCTGTCACTACCTATGGCTGTGGATTATTCAGGTAAGTATTAGATACAAGATGCACCATCAGGAGGGTTGACTATCATCACGACGTCTGTGTTTCTTGTTGGTGTTATATCTGGGTCTGGGTTTCTGTCACTACCTATGGCTGTGGATTATTCAGGTAAGTATTAGATACAAGATGCACCATCAGGAGGGTTGACCATCATCACGACGTCTGTGTTTCTTGTTGGTGTTATATCTGGGTCTGGGTTTCTGTCACTACCTATGGCTGTGGATTATTCAGGTAAGTATTAGATACAAGATGCACCATCAGGAGGGTTGACCATCATCACGACGTCTGTGTTTATTATTGGTGTTATAGCAGGGTCCGGGTTTCTGTCTCTACCTATGGCTGTGGATTATTCAGGTAAGTATTACATACAAGATGCACCATCAGGAGGGTTGACTATCATCACGACGTCTGTGTTTATTGTTGGTGTTATAGCAGGGTCCGGGTTTCTGTCACTACCTATGGCCGTGGATTATTCAGGTAAGTATTAGATACAAGATGAACCATCAGGAGGGTTGACCATCATCACGACGTCTGTGTTTATTGTTGGTGTTATAGCAGGGTCCGGGTTTCTGTCACTACCTATGGCCGTGGATTATTCAGGTAAGTATTACATACAAGATGCACCATCAGGAGGGTTGACTATCATCACGACGTCAGTGTTTATTGTTGGTGTTATAGCAGGGTCTGGGTTTCTGTCTCTACCTATGGCTGTGGATTATTCAGGTAAGTATTATATACAAGATGCACCATCAGGAGGGTTGACTATCATCACGACGTCTGTATTTATTGTTGGTGTTATAGCAGGGTCCGGGTTTCTGTCTCTACCTATGGCCGTTGATTATTCAGGTAAGTATTAGATACAAGAAGTATCATCAGGAGGGTTGACCATCATCACGACGTCTGTGTTTATTGTTGGTGTTATAGCTGGGTCCGGGTTTCTGTCTCTACCTATGGCCGTAGATAATTCAGGTAAGTATTATATACAAGGAGCATCATCAGGAGGGTTGACCATCATCACGACGTCTGTATTTATTGTTGGTGTTATAGCAGGGTCCGGGTTTCTGTCTCTACCTATGGCTGTGGATTAGTCAGGTAAGTATTATATACAAGATACACCATCAGGAGGGTTGACTATCATCACGACATCAGTGTTTATTGTTGGTGTTATAGCTGGGTCCGGGTTTCTGTCTCTACCTATGGCTGTGGATTAGTCAGGTAAGTATTATATACAAGATACACCATCAGGAGGGTTGACCATCATCACGACGTCTGTGTTTATTGTTGGTGTTATAATATGGTCTGGGTTTCTGTCTCTACCTATGGCTGTGGATTATTCAGGTAAGTATTAGATACAAGATGCACCATCAGGAGGGTTGACCATCATCACGACGTCTGTATTTATTGTTGGTGTTATAGCAGGGTCCGGGTTTCTGTCTCTACCTATGGCTGTGGATTAGTCAGGTAAGTATTATATACAAGATACACCATCAGGAGGGTTGACCATCATCACGACGTCAGTGTTTATTGTTGGTGTTATAGCTGGGTCCGGGTTTCTGTCTCTACCCATGGCCGTGGATTATTCAGGTAAGTATTAGATACAAGATGCACCATCAGGAGGGTTGACCACACCACGACGTCTGTGTTTATTGTTGGTGTTATAGGAGGGTCTGGGTTTCTGTCATTACCTATGGCCGTGGATTATTCAGGTAAGTATTATATACAAGATGCACCATCACGAGGGTTGACTATCATCACGACGTCTGTATTTATTGTTGGTGTTATAGCTGGGTCTGGGTTTCTGTCACTACCCATGGCCGTGGATTATTCAGGTAAGTATTATATACAAGAAGTATCATCATGAGGGTTGACCATCATCACGACGTCTGTGTTTATTGTTGGTGTTATAGCTGGGTCCGGGTTTCTGTCTCTACCTATGGCCGTGGATTATTCAGGTAAGTATTAGATACAAGATGCACCATCAGGAGGGTTGACCATCATCACGACGTCTGTGTTTATTGTTGGTGTTATAGCAGGGTCTGGGTTTCTGTCTCTACCTATGGCTGTGGATTATTCAGGTAAGTATTATATACAAGATGCACCATCAGGAGGGTTGACTATCATCACAACGTCTGTGTTTATTATTGGAGTTATAGCAGGGTCCGGGTTTCTGTCACTACCTATGGCCGTGGATTATTCAGGTAAGTATTATATACAAGAAGCACCATCAGGAGGGTTGACCATCATCACGACGTCTGTATTTATTGTTGGTGTTATAACAGGGTCCGGGTTTCTGTCTCTACCTATGGCTGTGGATTATTCAGGTAAGTATTAGATACAAGATGCACCATCAGGAGGGTTGACCATCATCACGACGTCTGTATTTATTGTTGGTGTTATAGCTGGGTCTGGGTTTCTGTCTCTACCTATGGCTGTGGATTATTCAGGTAAGTATTATATACAAGAAGCACCATCAGGAGGGTTGACTATCATCACGACGTCTGTGTTTATTGTTGGTGTTATAGCAGGGTCCGGGTTTCTGTCTCTACCTATGGCTGTGGATTATTCAGGTAAGTATTACATACAAGATGCACCATCAGGAGGGTTGACTATCATCACGACGTCTGTGTTTATTGTTGGTGTTATAGAAGGGTCCGGGTTTCTGTCACTACCTATGGCCGTGGATTATTCAGGTAAGTATTAGATACAAGATGCACCATCAGGAGGGTTGACCATCATCACGACGTCTGTGTTTCTTGTTGGTGTTATATCTGGGTCTGGGTTTCTGTCACTACCTATGGCTGTGGATTATTCAGGTAAGTATTAGATACAAGATGCACCATCAGGAGGGTTGACTATCATCACGACGTCTGTGTTTCTTGTTGGTGTTATATCTGGGTCTGGGTTTCTGTCACTACCTATGGCTGTGGATTATTCAGGTAAGTATTAGATACAAGATGCACCATCAGGAGGGTTGACCATCATCACGACGTCTGTGTTTCTTGTTGGTGTTATATCTGGGTCTGGGTTTCTGTCACTACCTATGGCTGTGGATTATTCAGGTAAGTATTAGATACAAGATGCACCATCAGGAGGGTTGACCATCATCACGACGTCTGTGTTTCTTGTTGGTGTTATATCTGGGTCTGGGTTTCTGTCACTACCTATGGCTGTGGATTATTCAGGTAAGTATTATATACAAGATGCACCATCAGGAGGGTTGACCATCATCACGACGTCTGTATTTATTGTTGGTGTTATAGCAGGGTCCGGGTTTCTGTCTCTACCTATGGCTGTGGATTATTCAGGTAAGTATTACATACAAGATGCACCATCAGGAGGGTTGACTATCATCACGACGTCTGTGTTTATTATTGGTGTTATAGAAGGGTCCGGGTTTCTGTCACTACCTATGGCCGTGGATTATTCAGGTAAGTATTAGATACAAGATGCACCATCAGGAGGGTTGACCGTCATCACGACGTCTGTATTTATTGTTGGAGTTATAACAGGGTCCGGGTTTCTGTCACTACCTATGGCTGTGGATTATTCAGGTAAGTATTATATACAAGATGCACCATCAGGAGGGTTGACCATCATCACGACGTCTGTATTTATTGTTGGTGTTATAGCAGGGTCCGGGTTTCTGTCTCTACCTATGGCTGTGGATTATTCAGGTAAGTATTATATACAAGATGCACCATCAGGAGGGTTGACCATCATCACGACGTCTGTGTTTATTGTTGGTGTTATAGCAGGGTCTGGGTTTCTGTCTCTACCTATGGCCGTGGATTATTCAGGTAAGTATTATATACAAGATGCACCATCAGGAGGGTTGACTATCATCACGACGTCTGTATTTATTGTTGGTGTTATAGCTGGGTCCGGGTTTCTGTCTCTACCTATGGCTGTGGATTATTCAGGTAAGTATTAGATACAAGATGCACCATCAGGAGGGTTGACCGTCATCACGACGTCTGTATTTATTGTTGGAGTTATAGCTGGGTCCGGGTTTCTGTCTCTACCTATGGCTGTGGATTATTCAGGTAAGTATTATATACAAGATGCACCATCAGGAGGGTTGACCATCATCACGACGTCTGTGTTTGTTGTTGGTGTTATAGCTGGGTCCGGGTTTCTGTCTCTACCTATGGTCGTAGATAATTCAGGTAAGTATTATATACAAGAAGCAGCATCAGGAGGGTTGACCGTCATCACGACGTCTGTGTTAATTGTTGGTGTTATAGCTGGGTCCGGGTTTCTGTCTCTACCTATGGTCGTAGATAATTCAGGTAAGCATTATATACAAGAAGCAGCATCAGGAGGGTTGACCATCATCACGACGTCTGTGTTTATTATTGGTGTTATAGCTGGGTCTGGGTTTCTGTCTCTACCTATGGCTGTGGATTATTCAGGTAAGTATTATATCGTTCGTGTTGTTTCAAAATCTCGTAACTCGAACTTGATTTAATCTCGATTTACGAGATTTTGCAATTACACCATATATTATGTACAAGGAGTAACGACATTCGATATTTCATTCTTCGTATAGATTTCGGTATGGAATTCTAGTTTCAACGGCAATCTTCATACGTCGGATTTTCTTTAATTGAGAAAAATATAATTTCAAGTTGATACACTACGGTATGGAAACTACAGAGACAGATCCACTTCAGGCCACGAATTTTGGACCAAAACGTGATTTGTTGTTCAATTGCTTTCTTTTAATGCTAAGAGCAGAATGTCATGCTAGCCTACGACAATATATCTTTCTGTCTTCTCCTCACAGGCGGCAATCACGTAACTTTGTTATGATATATTTTCCTAACTTTTGCACGAATGTTTTCAACTTTGGAATTTTAGGGAATATCTTGGTATCAAAATAAACCGGAGAGGACGACGTATCGAATGGTAGGTGTTACCGAGTGTTTTTGTTCACAAAAACATAACAAAGTCACGTGATTGCCGCCTGTGATTCTGCCCGCTTCAAACTCGGCTGAGTTTTCACAGGATCGTTGTTGTCATGAGTAAAACCGATGTGAATCTTTATGTTTACTACGTGTACTCGTACTTGAGTATATTTCAACGCTAGATAGCCAAATTTCCTCCACCCAAAATAGATCTATTCAGGAAGTTCGTCACTCTGGGTTTTTCCCATGTGAAGTCACGTGATGTAGGTACAAACAAATGGCTGACAGTTAGTGACGCGGCAAATTTTAAACTAGTTTCTTTTACAAAATGCCTACCAAACGGTGTGCTTGGGGCCAGTGTAACAGTGACAGTCGCTACAAAGATGATCCTCATGTGCAAGGAGTTTCGTTTATTTCTTTTCCGAAACCAAAAACAAAATCTGGAACAGTGTATGTTATGGGTGAAATTATGTGGACGACCTTATGAACAATTAAATCCGTCTCTGATAAAACGACATATAGATCTACGCACTACATTTGCTCTAAATATTAAAGCCATTTAACCCTTTCCCAAACAAGACCTGGTTTTGACGTCCCAAAAGGAAGTGGAAACATTGAGGCAAAACAAGAAAATGCTGATAACCAGCATTTCCACCTTTTACCTCAATATTTGCATGGCTATAATGTACACACATTTCCCCCTTATTTACTTCAATATTGGCGTTTCAGCAGCTTTTAAGCACAGGGAATCGAATAATACCTTTCTAGGCCTATTTTGAATGATTTCTGACCAAAATCAGATCCCGTGACTGAAGATAGACACAAGGGTAAGGACTGTCCCAGGGCCGAATTGAATACCGACCCGATTCGAACAGAGGTTAGCTCAGCGGAGAGAAGAAAGAGAAAACCCATCACAACATAGTCACAACACACTAAACGCTTACATATCAAAGTAGATCTAGATCTAGTCTATTTAGACAGAAGGAGAAAATGCTGGTATCAGGATGCTCTTAAATTTTCCAAAATGTTTCCCAAAATAGTTTCTCTTAAGTAGTATAGGCTTAATCCAAAACCAGGTCTTGTTTATTACATAGATCTACTTGAACGAAAAAGCACAACTTTGAGAGAAAAGAAAAACATGCTGACTTTGCTCACAATTTAATTCCCCCCCCCCCCCCCCCCCCATAGATCTATTTCTTATTCTACAATCTACAACAAACGGTTCTTCTTAGAAGATCTACCTATCTTATATAGTCTACAGCCTGCTTCAAATTTGAATTAAATTTGAAATGATGGCTTCTTATGCAAAGTTGTTAACCCTTTCCTAACCAATTCGGTTTTTTATGCACACACAAGGCAAAATAAGAATCATTCTGATAATTAGCAAGACTTACCGGTAATTTGGAAAGGACCATAATTTGTTGTTTGGGTAAGGGTTAAAAAAAGATCCATCATTTTTTAGGCACATTTGAAGACAAATTCTTTAATTTTTTAAACCTTTTTCTTTTGTATTTAACCTCAGTAAACTGTTTGGGAAAACATTGAGAAAAAGGAAGCAATTTGGTGATAGACAGAAATATTGCCTCTTTCCTCAATATTTTCTGTGCTCTTCATTCACTATTATCCTATTTTCGTTTATTAATCGTGTTCCGACAGTGTAAAACCGTGTGGAGCGGAATGTTCTTACAAACAATTACAAAATATTCGTTTGGAAAAACTCGCTCACAGCGTACATGTATAAACATGTATCTATTTCCCCCAAAGTCGCCCCTCTTTTTATTTCTATGACGTCATATGATAAGAGTAAGTAAGGCAAAATCATGACGTCACAAATCGACACTCGCCTGATTTGAGGCACTCCACGGGGGGAAATATTTTCAATGATAACCTATCATCGGATAATGGGAGATTTCTTTTGTTATAAGATCTCTGAATGGTTAAAAATGATGGAAGGTGCAGAGGTAGATCTATTATTAGATTCCATCATTAAGTTACAATAAAATTCATTTTCATTTTATTACTCGTGATATGATTCGATTTCCTGTGATCCTATCTGGATCAATTTCAATGTTTAAAAATGCCACTGCTTCACACAAAGAAACTAGATCTGCTTTCTTTTGGTTTGAAAAAGTTACTCCTCTAATTTTCAAGAAGCTTTGAAGCTCACATATGGAATTACTGGTGAAAGTATCCGTTCTTTTTTCCAGTTGAACGACAATATTTTATAACTTCCGCTATGATTGTTTGTACCTACATCACGTGACTTCGGGTGGGAAAAACCCAGAGTAGCGAATTTCCGGAAAACGACTATTGTTTTATGGTACTATTGAATGGCGAAACCCTTCACATGCACCTTGCCTGAGCAAAATGAAAATATGAATAATTTTAACGGTGGCTCTGCCATTGTAGGCTGGTTCCGTCTCTGTTAGCTACCTCTGTCTGGGCTCTGTCGCTGTGGCAAATGGTGATGTTTCAGCCAATTTTCAGAATTCGTATCGCTGAGATAAGCTATAATGAATCACTCAATTAGTTTGTGTTTTAAATCTTTGATTGAACCATTCGTCATAATTCAATGGTTGGAGGCGTCACGAAAAAAATATATTTAGGCCTATGTTAAATAAATATTCTTGATAGATCTATATGTTGTTGAAATTTGAATGTTACTGTTTTAAAGAATTATATTTCGTGGGATCCTCGTTAAAAAATTTATCGTTTACAGGATGGGTTGGATTTCCGTTATTGTTTATTTGCTGCATGACCTCCGCCTTCACCGCTCATATATTAGGAAAATGTTGGACTATCGTGCTGGATTTAAACCCAGATATGCGGGGACGACAGATACGTTACCCATACCAGGCCATAGGTGAACAGGCTTTCGGGAGAATCGGGAGGTACACGACGAAAATAATTATAAATTCATACAATCACACAAAATTGATATTCCAATCACGATATTATGTCACATGTTTTTATAATTTACAAGAAGGAAAACATGGGAAATGCTTTATTAAATGTCAAAAATGCATATGTTGTTTCCAATCTTGTATGTGAGACACCTGGAAGATTTGAAACAAAAATTGCAAAATTATAGTAAATTTAGTTTCATTTCGATATTGCGTTGTTTAAATAAGTTAATAAAGTTGTAAAGATGAATGCCCTAAAGTTGTAAACATGAATGCCCCATGATTAACGAAAAATCCATAAACGAGAACATACAGACTCTTATGGTTACATGTTGGTCTATGAAGTATATGTCCATTAACATCTTTTATCTTTAATACAACGGTCAGATTCAACAAATAAACACATATATCGTAAAATGAAATCTCTTCTGTCACTTAAAAGAATCAGCTTACATTACGAGTAAAAGTTGAAAACCGTGGGAGTTTAAGTTTTCGGGTAAAATCATAAAAAAACACAGCAACTATATTGCAAAATACACAGATTCAATATCGTTTTATTTACAAAAATGGCGTTTGTCACATGCTGCTTAAAAGAAAATGACCACTCAAAATTGTCGTTTGGGAGTGTTTTACATGTAAATGAGCCAGGATCTGGAAAAACGTCCCTTATAGCATTTAAAAATTCCATGTTTCAAGATCAGGCCGTCCCTAGATGCAGTCTAGCCAGCATCCATGCTACTCTCACATGGTTGCTACAGACCATGATGAAGCTATTGGAGAACAACATGGTTCCTGGTCAGACTGCGTGTATACGTAGGCTGACCTGGAACCATGTTGTTCTCAAATGCTATAAGGGACGTTTTTCCAGATCTGGGCTCAAATGTATTGAACAAATGAGAATTGACAAAATCATCTTTATTACAGATATATAGTGTCCTTCTCTATAAGTTTCACAATGTTTGGTGCGACCGTTGTCTACGTTTTATTGTGCGCGGACAACATTACAAACTTACTGGGAAGCCATTTTCCACACGGCTTCTGTTACCTAGTCCTGATTATTGGTGGAGTTATGACGCCACTCACGTGGTTAGGGACGCCGAAGGATTTCTGGTACGTACATTCTGTGTGTATTCCTGCGATAGCTAGCTGAAGAATATTTTATGACATAATTTATTGGCTGTTTCTTTGACACAATTTATGTATATATATATAAAAAAAAATAAACACCCCACTGTATTAATATGACGATGTAAAGTTTTTCAAGTCTTATTTAGATCAATGTTGTTCTCTTAGAGTGACATTTCACGATATTTTTTCCATGAATTTTACTTTTATTTTTATCTGATGATGCATATTTCCTTATGAAAATTTCAAGCCAAAATATTGCGCCATTTACGAGAAATATATATTTTTGTGCTAAAATTAATCAAATTGTTGTCCACAACAGTTCGGATTTATAATGTAATTTGCCATTTCTGTCTCACTTTCAAATGCGTACTTTTCTCTTTTAAATAACAACTTCAAAACACATTAGGCCTATAGCATTTCTACGCATTAGAATAACCAACCTTTGCATCAAGACATACTTTAAAAAAAGAAATTGGAATGTTATGTCCCTTTAAAGTTTACCCTGGACAATAATAATGTGTTCGTACGAAATCTTATCGCACTGCACGTAGACGCTAAGTGATTGGAATCGAAGTTGCTATGAAGTTCCCTCTTTTCTTAACCATTTCTGATTCTTTTTTATTTCTAGGGGCATAGCCTTGGCAGCATCGACTGCTACTGCTGTAGCTAGTCTTATACTCTTTGGATCGATATTACACTATAGTTCAGAAGTAAAAACAGTCGAGCACAGCGAAGTCGGATTCGTGTCATTTTTTACTGCTTATGGAATATTTAGCTCTGCGTATTGTGGACACCCGGCTTTCCCAACATTTCAGTCAGACATGAAGAAACCATCGAAATTTGGTCGAGCAGTGCTTCTTGGATACTTAAGTATAAATTTATCCTCCCATTCACAGACGATATATAAAAGACTTGGTTTTATTTGAACATCGCTGATTGTTAACGAAAGCCTCGTAACTGCAGCTTGTTAGCTCACCTGAGCACAAAGTGCTCAAGGTGAGCTATTGTGGTCACTTTTTGTCCGTTGTCCGTCTGTCCGTCTGTCTGTCCGTCCGTCCACAATTTCGTGTTTACACTCTAGCATCTACAAATATGGGCCAATCTTGACCAAACTTGGTCAAAACATGTATGGCCATAAGATCTCGGATGAGTTCGATTATGGGTCAGATCGAACTAGAAAGTCGGGAGTTATCTGCCCTTAAATGTGAAAAATACCTAGTTTTGACATTGTTTACACTATAGCATCTACAGTTATTGATCAATCAAGACAAATCTTGGACATAACGTTGCAGACTATAATATCTCGTGTAAGTTTGAAAGACGAGAGTTATGTGCCCTTGAATTCGACAAAATTGCCATTTTCGGCTGTTTTCGACCTTGTTTACACTCTAGAATCTACAATTATTCATCAATCAGGACAAAACTTGGACACAATGTTGGGGACTATGAGATCTCGGACGAGTTCGATTTTCAGCGTGATCTAATCAGAAAGTCGAGAGTTACTTGCCATTGAATTTGACCAAATTGTCATTTTCGGCTGTTTTTGACCTTGTTTACACTCTAGAATCTACAATTATTAATCAATCAAGCCAAAACTTGAACACAATATTGGGTATCATAAGATCTGGGATGAGTCTGATTTTCAGTATTATCTGATCACAAAGTAGAGAGTTATGAGCCCTTGAATTTGACAAAATTGCCGTTTTTGACTGTTTTCGACCTTATTTACACTCTAGAATCTACAATTTTTGACCAATCAAGACAAATCTTGGACACAATGTTAGAGACCATAAGACCTCAAGTGAGTTTGATTTTCAGTCTGATCTGACTAGAAAGATGAGAGTTATGTGCCCTTGAATTTGATAAAATTGCCATTTTTGGCTGTTTTTGACATTGTTTACACTCTAGAATCTACACAAAACTTAGACACAATGTTGGGTATCATAAGAAATCAGATGAGTTTGATTTTCAGCCTGATTTGACTAGAAAGTCAAGAGTTATGTGCCCTTGAATGTGATCAAAATTGCTGTTTTTCGGCTGTTTTCGACCTTGTCTATACTCTAGAATCTACAATTATTGATCAATCAAGACAAAACTTGGACACAATGTTGGGGATCACAAGATCTGGGATGAGTATGTTTTTCAGTCTGATCCGATCAAAAAGTCGAGAGTTATGTGCCCTTGAATTTGACAAAATTGCTGTTTTCGACTGTTTTCGACCTTGTTTATACTCCAGAATCTACAATAATTTATCAAACAAGACAAATCTTGGACAATGTTGGGCACCTTAAGATCGTGGATGAGTTCGATTTTCACAACGTTATTGACCATAAGTTCATTTTCAGTCTTAAAGTCATAAATATTTATTGAATTGAACAAAAGCGTTGCTCATATTATTTTGGTTCAGGTGAGCGATATAGGACCTTCATTGGTCCTCTTGTTTTAATCTGCAGTTACGATGTTTCTGATGAAAAAAGCTCGACGCTACGACATGTTATATCAAAACATGGAATAGATCTATATCGAGGATAACTTGGAACGTTTTTATCATTAGCGATTTCTTCCTTTCCTTGATATTTTCCAAAGCCATTTGTAACGGAGTTCAAAACCTGGAATTGTTTGAAAAACATTTATCAGAAATGCAACAGTAGAAGTTTATTACCATACGTACAATCTCGGCAGACGGTTTCAAACATGAATATGATAGTTACTTCTGACGACATAATATACTGACCCAAAGAGCTAACGAAACCAGATTTCAATTTATTTTTTTGCTTAGTTAATTTCATATTTTGAAGGTTAGGGTATGTTTATTCTATTAAATGCTTGACCCTCTCACACTGTTTGCATCATCACCGGTCATGCATGACTGACCACGGCGACTCGAATAAGAAAACGCATTTCCTTTTTGCACGTGCAGCACGTGTTGCAGTTTTAAATGCAACGTGCATTTTTGGCAACCTAGACGAAATCTGGTCAAGAAAAACCATTTGATAGAGCCATTCAGTCTTGAAGATAGACGGAGAGCAGTTGGTATGCTCTAGGCAGGACGAAATCAGCTAGCTGTGTCCAGAATTATTGATTGTGTAAAGTGTACGATTTCAAACCTGACTGAAGTTTCAACGAACAGGTATGGGTCTTATCGCCCCTTTCGTATGCATGTTTTACGGAATATTTTTATGTTATTTTGTTAAACGTGTAACTGACGTCAAACGCACGTGTTGTCGTTACACGACGTTTTTCTCACAAATTTTCCACTCTTCTTATGCAATTTTCTCCTTTCCAACCGTTTTTACTCCACAACCCTTCTTTCAATTCTATTCAGAGACGATGTTTTAGCACCTGTAGTTGTTCTCACGTTAATGCCCATAACGGTAACGTGGTTTTTCAGCACGGGCAGTGCTTCTGCACGGCAATGCCCGCCCGCATGAGACACTTCTTACACAGCAGTATATCCGAGCCAATCATATTAATGTCATGAACTCTTGGCCTGATAAATCACCGGATTTATCCCGATCAAACACGTCTGGGACGAGCTCGATAGACGTTTTCGTCGACGTCCGGTCCAGCAACAGACCATACTTCAACTTGGCAACGCGTTGATTCAAGATTGGAGGAACAACCTCGTGAACATCATTCACCGATATCTCCGATCAATGAACCGCAGATGTCGTGCTGTCATTCGTGCAGCTTGGGGCCATACAAGATATTGAACCGATTTTTGGTTTTTAAACGGACTATTGTCTTACGTCAGGTTTCATTTTGATACATGAAAATATATGTGTTTGAAGTTTAGGTTTCGTTAGCTCTTTGGGTCAGTAAATATCTTGATAAAGAAAATGCCTCAATATTTGACATCTCTTTTTTATTGTGGATGCTAACATCAGGCCTTGCTGTCGGAAAAAGGTTCATTCCTAATAAGCTGGTGGTTATAAATGGGGTTTACTAATGTCGCATCATGTGATGGAGGTTTACAATTTCCATTTAGAAACTGGCGTTGCTACTCATTTTTAGTAATTGTGACTTTATATACAGTAAGCCTATATTCGATACACATTTGTTTGTCAGTTTTTAGCTCGACTTTTCGAAGAAAATGAGAGCTTATACTGTCACCCGGGCGTCGGCGTCGGTGTCGGCGTTGGCGTTGGCGTCGGCGTCGGCGTTGCAACAAAGGTTAAAGTTTTTTCAAACATCAATAACTTCCATACTATCAAAGGGATTCAACCCAAACTTGGAATACTTATTCACCATCACACCCTATACCTTACTATCAGGGCCCATGACCCTGGGACCACTCTATTTGGAGTTATGCCCCTTTTATACTAAGCAACTTAGAAAGTCGAGCGCGCTGTCTTCGGACAGCTCTTGTTACCTTTGTTCTGATTGGTTACGCAGTAAAGAATGAGGTCACATATAAGAGATTTACATTTTTCTATTTTATTATGCTTAATTGTTCATCTTCATTTAGATTTAAATAAAATCTAATGTTCAAATTTTATCCTTTCAGTCGTATTTTTAACATACCTACCTTCGACAACGGCTGCTTATTTCGTATACGGTAAAGATACGGCTTCGAACGTTCTCAACACGATACCAGGCGGAGCTCTGAGTACAATCGTGTCTGTGCTGATGACCGTTCATCTACTGTTCGGTATTGTGATCGTTATAAACCCAGTAACGCAAGATCTGGAGCACATATTTAATGTACCTGAAAGTAAGTTAGTTTTACTTGACAAGGACACTCTTATACATTGTATATTATAATTATTATATTTAGCTTCATCGAGAAACCCATGGTTACCTACGGGTGACGAAAAACTTAAACTTAATCAAGTAAGTAAGACCAATTACATATAGGCTACCATTTGTCAGAAACAGTATATTGGCAAGACAAAGATGGCAATAAGTAGACGCATGGACTTGTACAGGTCAGATTGTTAAACACGAAAAATTCCGTTGCCGAACATTTCGATCCTGCCAAAAATCACGAATTCGAACACATTGATTTGTGCATAATTGAACTCTTTGTGGTCAGACAGACAGCGTAAGGCACGAGAAATCTAATTGATTATACCGGGTGTCCCAAAATATGTGTCCCCATTTTGAATATCTATAAAATTAACAAATGTTGTCACTGAGTAAAATCAGTTACATAGGCATGAAGGGGATATGATAAAGTTTTGTTTGATATATAGAACATCTATTTTTACTTTGAAATTTTATTCCACAAAACTTTTTAAAAAATATGGCATTTTTTAACATTTTGCCAAGTGACGTCAACGACGTCATTTGATAAAGTTTCTTTTCCCATGCTAAAATGAGCAAATTGATCCTTTTAATTTTGTCTTCCATGGCCATTGTGGCTTAAATAGATGAAGTGAAAGTCTTAACATCATTAAATTTTGAAGGGGTGAAAACAATCACAAAAACTAGAGTTTGAAATGAGGAAAGATGTCGTTTCACTGAAAATTTGGATGATGGGCAAATGGTGCTTTAAAGGGGGATCGTTTTTGAAGAGACAGACATTTGCACAGGGCAATTACATTTTGTGAAAAGGTATTGAAAGAATCATTCCTATTCGTGCACATGTGATCCATTCAAGGGGTGTCGTAAAAGGGTGTAATTTAAAGTTTTTTTTCCTTTAAAAATCCAAATATTTCACAACATCAATAATGCCATGGAAGACATCACTGGTAAATAAAGAATAAGTAAGAACTAGAGGAAGGACTACCGATAACTTTTCTTTTCATTTCAAACTAAAAAATTTGTCATTAATCTTAAAAGTAGTAAGACATTCACTATGTCTTATACAGTCATAGAATACGAAGAAACACAAATTATTTTATCAGTACAGAATGGGAGAAAGAGACATTGTATTTTTCGAAAAGATGACGTCGATGACGTCATTTGACAATCAACATAAACAATGGTAAATTTCTTAAAGCGTGTTGTTGAATATATGAGGAAAGTAACTATATATGTTTTATATATAAAACAAAACTTTATCATGTCTACTTCTTACCTTTGTAACTGAATTTACTTGATGACAACAGTTGTCAATTTTATAGATGTTTTAAATGTGTCCCCCTTTAAAGCATCATCATCCAAATTTTCAGTGAAAAAACATCTTTCCTAATTTCAAACTCTAGTTTTTGTGATTATTTTCATCCCTTCAAAATTTAATGATGCTAAGATTTTCACTGAATCTATTTAAGCCAAAATGGCTACGGAAGACAAAACTAAAAGGATCAATTTGATCATCTTAGCATGGAAAAAGAAACTTTGTCAAATGAAAAGATGACGTCGTTGACGTCACTTGGCAAAAAGGTTAAAAATGACATATTTTTTAAAACGTTTTGTGAAATAAAATTTCAAAGTAAATATAGATGTTCTATATATCAAACAAAACTTTATCATGTCCCCTTCATGCCTATGTAACTAATTTTACTCAGTGACAACATTCGTTAATTTCATAGATGTTTAGAATGGGGACACATATTTTGGGACACCCTGTAGTTACACTTCACTATACGGAATAAACAAAAATGATACACAATAACCCTTACCCAAATGACAAATTCCAGTTTACCAAAACCCACATTTATAATAAATATGGAGACAGGCAGTATTTCTTACCCAATTTTCATAAAGGTCAAACCCAATTTATAAATGATAAATGCGGAGCAGCAAATCAGGTGTTGGAGGTACATGTGACCTATTGAACAAATTAATTTGTGATCGACGTTGTGATTTATACTTTGATTGATTCTGGTTGTTCATCTTCTTTCAGATTTTACATGGAAGCGTCTAGTGACGCGAACATTAACAATGGCGGCGGTGTTGTTTGTAGCAGAGTCGGTGCCGCACTTCTCGTCTATTTTGGCGCTGATTGGTGGATCAACTATATCCGTGTTGTCCTACGTTTGTCCACCGATGTTTTATCTAAAACTGAGGCGGAAAATAAACAGGTATACTTTACGCTTGTATTCTTAAAATCGGTTGACTGGAATCATTGCATAAAACGTATGTTTCCGGGCCGTTTAAGACATGAATTATCAAGTAGGAACCGGGCGGATTACGATAAAACGTGTATTATTCAGTAAATTAATGTACAGTTATGTCGTCCGTTCAGACAGTACCCATCTAAGATGTTTATTTGTTTCTAGCTCTGTATTTGACATGAAAATAGGCAATAATTTTAATCGAAAAAGTGACACCAGCGCCAACTACTACAAATAAAAAAGTTAACATAACTTGAGTTTCATGGTAGTATTCATTTTGTTTTAAAATCGCTACATTAAGTACACTTGTGATTTAAAACGTCAGAAATTGCAAGAAAATTATATCATTGATACAACTTATATTGTCTCTGTTCTTCAAAAAGCTCGCAACTGCAGCTTAAAACGAGCTGCAGTTACGAGGTTTTTAAAGAAAAGCGACGATATGTTTATATTTTTGTTTTCAGTCCACCATCTCTAGTAACTAAAGTGATTCTATACGAGATCACATTGATCGGTATTATAGCTGGAATAGCTGCCACATACTCCGCCATCAAGGACCTCGACACTAACAAAATGACAGTCCCATGCTATGTCGATCACATCAGGGCTTGGAAGAGATCTTCATAAACCGATTTCGTGGCAAACTGTTTCAAATTCTATTTAATTAGTGCTTTTAGCCTATTTCCAAAACAAAAAATACACTAGATCTGTTCCAATGGTGTTGCAGGTGTTTTGTGTTTACTATTAAGGTAGTTCACCCCCAATGAGATTGGCGCGACGTCGGAATTATTCGGGCGACGTCGAAAACATTCGGCGGTGGAACGTTCCACCGCCAAACGTTTTCGACGTCGTCCGAATATGTTCGGATGCGTAACGAATGTTAAACGACGTCGCATGAATAATTCCGACGTCACGTAAATTTCATTAGGGGTGGTATACCTTAAATTACAACACGTCATTAGATACCAACACTTCGTAAATCTTCGGGCGTCATCCGTGATAACGGCAATTAACGAGAGATTCCCTCGTCAATTTTCACGCGTCATCCATGGCAAAGGAAATTGACGAGTGCTGCCCTTGTCAATTTCCATTTCTATGGATGACGCCTGAAGATTCACGAAGTGTTTGGTATCTGATGATTGGTTCTAATCCTTAATTCACCCTACCTTACAATGTTGTCAGTGTTCACTTGACAAATTTAAAGTTAAGGTCTAAAGAAATTGAGTAAAAGGAGAAAATGCTTGTAATAAGCGTTTTTTTTCTTTTCTTTCATTGTTTCTTACTCTATCGGAGACATCAAAAACGTTTTGGAAAAAGATTATGAAACGTCTTACATTAGGAAGTATTTAACCGGTTTCCGCAAAGTGACGCTTTTAGCGCCCCGCAAAATACAGGGATTGGGAAAACATTGCGGAAAATGAAGAAATTGCTTGTGGTAAGCAATTTCTTCATTTTCCGTAATGTTTAAAAGTATTTTTCTAAATTTTCTAATCATGTTTTCTGCCCATTTCTTGACAAATGTCAACCAGGTCATCAATTAATTGATATCGGATTTAATACTTTTCCAAACAGTTACTGATACTGACGAGCTGTTAAACAAACTTTGATAGAAAATAAGAAAAAATGCAGAGAACCATACTTCTCTTTTTCCTGTCTCAATGTTTTTTATTATGTAATTTTGTATATCTAGATCTATCAGTAGCCACATCCTTGTCATCAGCATCAGTTTTCAATTTTAACTAGATCAAGAAAATGTTGTCATGTGATAGGCCCTATGGAGTAGCCAAAACTGACAAGAGATAATCCTATTATACGTCGCTTTTCAACGAACACCTCGTAACTGCAGCTTTGTTCAAGCTGCAGTTACGAGGTATTCGTTGAAAAGCAGCATATAGCTGTGTGATAATCTTCAGTGATAAATGTACCAGTTATACATCCACTGGTCGGTTACTACTTGTATAGTCCAGCAACATTAACCCGGGACTCTGCATTATGTAATTACCCCAATTCGGAAATGTTTTGTTAAAACGCTCAACCAACGGATTTTGCACACGAAAATTAAGATGACCCGGGTTAATTTTGGTGGACTATATGTGAAGTATATCTATAATCCGATCACAATATTATGGTACATGTTCACAAAATATACCTATGTAAACAGCACAATACCGAACCCAAACTTCTATGATTTTGCATACGATGGTTCGAATCTTACAGGTGTTTCAAACCTGCAAGATTCGAACCAACGCGTTCAAACATTGAATTGCAAAAGTATGCATTTCCCTTCTTTATATAGGTAGACTTTGTAAACATGTGACATGATATCTTGACAGGACTTGTAGGTTATTCTTACATCTCATGATTCTTCATCTGCCAGTCTGTCAATCGTTATTTCATTTTCGTGCACCATCTCAACAACCGTAACACCTTCAGTCATTAGACTTAACTCAAGTGTTGCCGACCGCCTCTTCACAGTCCAGGTTGTTGACAAAACCGACACATGACTATATGTGATGACAAATGTTGTCAGGAAACCTAGCAGTGGAAATAAACTTGATAGGAGTACTATGTGACAAAATGAAATGAGCCATGATCTGTAAAAACGAACATGTACGGCATTTGAGACCTACATTGATCCAGATCAGCATGTACACACGTTTAGTCTGAACCAGATCCCTGTTGTTCTCTAAGAGATTCTTCACGGCTTTTAGCAACTGTAAGAGGGCAGTACGGATCCTGATCAGGCTCTACTTGGACAAAGGCTGCTCCAGAGACACCGTTGTCTCAAATGCTGTAAGGGACCCTTTTCCCGATCCTCAACTATTTGTTCATATTTATGCTGCTTGTTTAACAGAAAAGTAACTGCTGTCTTTATAATGATATAGGTCTCGTTAAATAACATGACAGAGTATCTTCCACTATTAGATAGAGATGCTCTGCCAGGTCATTTATCTGGACCTATACTATATAAAATTGTAACAAAGATCCAGCTTGTGGATATATCTGAAGATCACTCAGTGACAAAGTTGGTTAACCCTGTCCCAAACGGCAAAATTTTAGGGTGATCCACTTCAAAAACTGCCACAAATGACAAAATGGTTGTTATTAAAGTTAGGATTTGTGTAAAATATTGCATAGAAAATAGTGAGACAAAAGGAGAAACTACTGGTTATCAGCAGTTTCTTCTTTTGTTTCAATAATTTGCTAAGCCTTTTCTAAGAGGGACGTCAAAACCAGGTCTAGTTTGGGAAAGGGTTAATCATTATATATTAATAATACATACTGATTTCTATGTATGTTTTAATGCATCATTAAAATATGGAAAATTTGTTTAGGTTTTGTAATTTTCACTAGAGTATAGCCGACGAGAAATGACCTGGCAGAGCATTCCATTCGATTAGCATGGGCTGCTCTGCCAGGTCATTTATCGTGAGGTATAATTGATGGAAACACGTATATTTTTCGTATCGTTGTCGGTATTTTTTTAAATTACAGTCGACACTCGTTGTGTCGAAGTTGGAGGGGCCGTCAAAATACCCCGACGTATCCAGAGTTTGACTCATCCGATTTTGTTCAATCAGCTTCGATAAACTTGATATGCGACTGTTGTTGAAATTAATCAAGTATAATTATTATTGAAATATATATACAATGTAATAGGAAAAAGAAAGAAATTGTTCCGAGCAATTTCTATCCTTTTCCTACTATATTTCAATAGATCTAGCTATATTCAGTTCGAAATTATTTTGTTTGAGAAGATTATGTCCATTGATTAGGACGGGACCAGATTTGAACTTCGACTTAAGCGAAAATTCGACTTATACGATGTCGACATAACGAGTATCGACTGTACGTAAATTTGCAAACCGACAGATCGTGATCTCTATCTTCTGTCTATATTTGTCGATTTCTTCCGATGACGCTCTGTCTCATTGCTGTAACTCGGCACCTGTCCTTCTATTCTCATTCTACTTCTCTACTTCTTTCTCACCGTCATTCACTCTTTCTACCCTCAATGTGTTTCTCTGTGTGTCCGCCTGTCGCCTCTCTTGTCCACGAATCGTTGTCAGACTGTACACTTCTTTTTGCGACGTTCGGTTAAGCGTTGGTAGAAATATGCGATATCATATTTCAATGTACCATTAGGTCAGTCTTACCCTGGATATATCTTTATACTATACATATGTCCTAGATACACATGTATACTTAATTCAGCTCAGTAAAGTTTTCCATACTCAGAAAGTCCAAAAATGTAAAAATCAATTCGCTTGAAAGTGTCGTCTGCAACGTCATAGAATTAAGACTAGTCTAAAGTTTTGCTGTTTTGTGTAGGTTTAACTATAGTATGTGATCATGTAAGATCCTTAGCAAACGGTTTAATGAAACAAAAGAAGGATACGTACTTGAGATGATTGGATATTGTTGTGCATGTGGAGTGATGACTTTTCATTGAACGTGAAAAAAAGATGAGTAGGTGAGGGATCGTGTGTTCCAAACTGCCGTGTTTTGGGATAGATTCAGATAGTACTGACAGCAATGGAAGCCACGTTTGAAAAGTCAGGGGAGAAAGTTTCACTTCTCAATGGTGACGTCAAAGTTGTAAGTTATCAAGTACTTTGATCAAATTAGAATATCCGTAATGTACGATTTACACGGCGTTGATTTTTTTCGGATGACTTCGTTATCAGTCGGCAGCAGAAAATGCAGATCTTTCCTCTTTGTAACTTTTCTGTATAGATTTGAATACCACCGAATATTTCCAACGTCGTATGAAATCCAATATGACTTCATTACGGGTGTTTTACCTCAACATCTGTGTTTTTTAACGTACCATACACCAGTCTAAACGACTAGGACGTTATGAGAACGGAAATGAATAATGAAACATTGACTAAGCAGCCAGTCTACAATATTTCCAGTCTATTTTTTTTTATTTTTGGACTGACTCATTTGACGCATCACTTTATCCATTTTTGGATAAAAATCACTACGCGGTGCGCATAACTCAAAATCCTGTCGCCAAAAAGTAGCAAGCAGAAAATTGCAACTACAAATACATTTGCAACAAAATAAAGTTTGATTTTCGTCTCAATTTCATCTAATAAAATAATTAATTCAAATTAGATTATTCATTTTACTCTATGCAAGCATATGAAGCAAATATGCCGCGTGACAGGAAGTCATGAGGAAGTACCACTTGTATGCATTTTATGGGCGCTGACATCTTGAAAGTAGTTAACCCAGAATGCCCACCAGAGATAGATGGTAATCGACAGGTGGCGACATCTATTGGTAGATATTGAATAATGAAATAATTATGTTGAACTGAACGAAAATGGGTTTGGCTTTTATACAATGATACACTGTAACATGTTATGACTGAATTTCATGAATAGCCATATACATGTAGTTCAATCCGCAAACTGGGGTCATAACATTGAACAATTTAAAACTGACACAATTGATAAAGAAAATGAGGAAAATTGATTCCCTTTTATTTCAAATCATTGCGCAATTTCAACAATACATTTAGTTGGCATTTTTCTCTTATTGTACACATGTCAAACTTTTTTTTTTCTTTTTCCTCTTTCAGCAAATTCAAACTCCGGAGAAAGTTGGTGGACTAAACATTTTAACGACGTGTGTATTTATTGTGGGGCTGATAGCTGGGTCGGGATTTCTGACGTTGCCCAAAGCTGTAGATGACGCAGGTATATGTCCCGATAAATGGCCTGACAGAGTATCTTTAGCTATTAGCCAGAGGTACTCTGCCAGGTCATTTATCGGGTCCTATAATACAAAGCAAAAACAAGTTTGGAAACAAAATTCTATAGACTAATCAAAATATCTATTAAGTCAGTGTCTATAATATCTAGAATGAGAACATTTATTGTTATATTCATCGCTCATCGGGATATATCTCAATTGTTGAAAAATTGTTGAAAATTGTCGTTATTACGGTTCCTATGATAATGATGAATTTATACAAGGACAACATTGGTCTGGGTCTTTCTTGTACCCAAATGCTATAAGTGCCCTTTTTCGTATTCCAAAACAGTAATTTGATCTATTTATTTCTAATTATTTCATTTCAATTATAATTACATGTACATGTATTTCTGTATCAGGATGGATCGGGTTTGTAATGATACTAGCATGCTGTATTACGTCTGCATATACCGGTTACATACTGGGTCAATGTTGGTTGATGGTGATGGACGTACGGCCTGAATTCAAGTCCGGGCTAGTTCGATATCCATACCCAGCCATTGCTCAGGAGGCTTACGGGAATCTAGGAAGGTGATTTCATTTTAAAAATATTTGTTTATTAACTTTATTTATACTAAAATTATGTCATAAAAGACTTATTAGGATATATACTCGTATAGGCTTAAAGCATATTTTACAAGTTGAAGCTGAATCAATTTGTGAATGTAAATGTCAATCTTTACCTTATTCTTACAACACGAACTCTTGCAACGTAACCTACAGAAGAAAAAACGAAACAAAAAAATCTCAAAAATGTAATCATGGCACTTCACATCGAGACATTGACTGCCGACCTTGACATATAATGCCAACGACAACACTGACTCGGTGTGGAAACTATATACTTACATTTTAAAATATATGGCTAATATATAAGTTTTTTTGTGGACAAATAGACAGAAAGGCAATGACCACGATATATATATGGAGCAATTACATAGTATTTTATAATGGGATAGTTATGCTGTACATATAAAAAAACGAAATTCATCTTCAACTTCGTTTATAGTTACAGATATGTAGTTTTATTTTCCATCACGTTTACTCTCTCTGTTCGATGGCCCCATTGTGTATGTTTTGCTATCTGTATATTCACCCCTCTTAGGTTTACCCTTACCTTAACAGCGGCATCCCTTCCATGCTAAAGTGATATTTTTTCTCGTGTATTAGAAAGGACATATTTCAAGATGATATCCTCTCTGTCGTCGGTGGGAGGTCTAAAATTGTAACTACATCTTTTTCAAACTTTAGTAACGAGATTTTGACCTTCCTCTGTCGTTATATACTTTGCGATTCATATATATTTGATAGATATGTGGTATCATTTTCCATCACGTTTACTCTATTCGGGGGTACCATTGTCTACGTTTTACTGTCAGCAGAAAACATCTCCAGTTTGCTTGGCCACCATTTCGAAGATGGTTTTTGTTACATTGTATTGATAATAGGGGCAGTGATGACCCCACTCACTTGGCTTGGCACGCCGAAAGATTTCTGGTGAGTAAACTCAGCAGGCCTGTGTGCCAAACGGGTCATCAGTAGCTTTTTATTGGTTGTAAAACTGTCGCGAACTTTGTTTGGAGCCATTTTCTAAAAAGGTTTAAACTTTATTACGAAACAGATCCATCTCATTTACTTTTTCAAGAAACGTAAATTGTTTTTCAACGTTGAACGCTTTCCCGAATGACATTTATTTGACCCGAATGTGTTAATTAATTAATTAATTAATCAAAAATGCGAATTATTGAATTTGGCAAGTAACAGTAAATGAATCTTTACGCAAATCAGTATTATTTAAAAACATTATTCCAAACGATGAATAAAAAAACGAACGGAAATTTCGATCGTAATAATTCACATAATCTGATTCTATAAAAGTGTACTAATTTACATCTTTTCTGACATGTCTTTACAGGGGTATTGCCGTAGCTGCATCTCTAGCCACGGGTACAGCCAGTCTGATCCTCATGGCGTCTGTTATACATTACGGGACTGAGATCAGCACTGTGGAGCATACAGATGTCGGGTTTGTCTCATTCTTCACGGCTTATGGTACCATATGTTTCGCTTATAACGGTCATCCGGCATTCCCAACATTCCAATCAGATATGAAAAACCCGAACAACTTTGGGAAGGCGGTTATGCTAAGTTATGGAAGTAAGTGTTCTTTTAAAGTGATAATTGTGCAAAAATGGCATTTCGCCTTACAAATTTCATTTTCCTGTGTTATAGAATAGTTTTATAACATAATTTTAAGTTTCTGTCGCGAAGTAGGTAACTGTGAAAAACTTTTAATTTTCATCAATAAAGCTATAAATACCAAGCAAGCGCACATGCACATTTGTAATTATGCGTCATAGTTACTTCTGACATTTTCTATATATGGCATTGACATTATGTTTCAGTTGTTTTGCTGTTTTACCTCCCCTCAACGTGTTTAAGAGTGTATACGCAGACTGGTCATGATCCATGTTGATTTCAATTTCAAGAAAAAAACTGTTTTCAACATCCTGTCTCAAACCTATTTCAGTTGTATTATTGATGTACCTGCCCTCCACGACTGCGGCGTATTTTGTGTACGGCGACCAGGTCAAACCAAACATCCTAAATACAATTCCGGACGGGGTAACCAGTAATATAGTGTCCGTTCTCATGACCGTTCATCTACTGTTTGGTATTGTTATCGTCATTAACCCGGTGTCACAGGAACTAGAACATGCACTCAATGTACCAGAAAGTTAGTGTAGTTTACAATTGCTATTTTAAAGCGCCATCAAAGTACAACTTACATTACAATAAGGTACAATATAGTGTAATACATTTTAATTCTATATAATAATAATTTTATGGACATTCACTTAACAAATTTACATATCTAGTCAAACAAAAAAATCAATGAGCAGAGAATAGCAACAAGTGCTCCTGTTGTTATAGGTATTGTAATCAATTAGGTGTCGCAGGACCTCAAAAATGCACTCAGTGTACCAGAAAGTATTATGTTGTACGTGTAGGCCTAGTAGTTAAGACATTAGATTTATCATAAGTTTGAAAATAATTGAAAGTAAGTGCAATTTACAATTGCTATCTCAAGGCCACTTGAAAGTGCAATACAGTTACAACAAAGAACAACGCTATTGCAATTATTTTGTAGACTTAAACTTAACGGTTTTATCGTCACATAACAGCAATATGAACAAAGAAAGGCACCATGTAATCCTAAAGTTATCGTCACCATTCAGGTGTTATAGTAATCCCAGTTTTCTCTGATGAAATTCGCTCTGTGATATGTTGATGTCGCTCATTTACAAATGAGCGACATCCGAGTTTTCTCTGATGCAATTCGCTCTTTGACATGTTGATGTCGCTCATTTACAAATGAGCGACATCAACATAGCAAAGAACGAATTTCATCAGAGAAAACTCGGATTAGTGTTACAGGAACTTGGATGTGTACTGAAAGTACAAAAATAAATTTTATGAAAAATAAGTTAATTGCACATTATGGCTGAACAGTTAAACAATCAGCATAAGATACATTTTGATAAATTCTCTATTTTCTTTTGGAACAAAAGAATTCTCATAAAAAAGAAAAAATGATAATGCTAGTATTGCTGCCAATTTCAATTTTGCCTTTTCAAATTTGAAAATAAAAAGTATTCATATTTTTGTTTGCAGACTGGACCTGGAAGAGACTGGTTACTCGAACATTAATGATGGTACTAGTGTTGTTTGTGGCTGAATCTGTTCCTCATTTCTCATCTATTTTATCACTAGTTGGGGGTTCAACTATATCCATTCTAGTGTTCATCTCTCCACCATTGTGTTACATCAAACTGTGTAAATTAACAAAAAGGTAGATACTGCAAAAGTATGCTTTTCCCAAAAAGAATAGATATTTGTTCACACAATTATATCTTTTTCCCTTGTTTTTATTAAAATGCGTTTCTCAATCTTTGTACAATTTGTTTGTAAAACAAAATGTGTAAGTTGTAAAATCATTTCTATGGTCTGCTTAATGAAGGATACCATGGCTTTTAAAGGGACATTTCATTCTCATTTCAATTTTTTAAAGTATGTATTGATGCCAAGATTGGTTATTCTAATGAGTATGCAGGGTCCAACATTAAAGGATAATCTCAAAAAAATTACGAGTTCGCAGTTCATCCTTATAAATCGCTCGGAAATGGTTTAAAAAACAATACAAAAAAGTCATTACTTGAGGGAAAGCATTAACGCATTGCAAACCAGCAGCCAAATTATCGATTTTACCAATACACAAAATATGCCGCATCAATTACTTCCCTTGGATTCTGTATCCTTGGATACGAAATAGTCGAACCTGTCTACATTGACAACTGCGTCATATATCGATAATCGAGTGGTCTGATGTAAAGGTTTATGGGAATATCGCTTCAAAATCCTGTTGTGTGTAACTTACGATTGCACTGTTAACTTAGTAACACATAAAACATTATACATGTAGTATAAAGTTGCTTTTCCGAGGAAATCAAATTGAAAACGAAAGTGGATTCTGAGATTGAACCAGGACCGTACAACTTCTACTTAATTTGTACCGTCAGGTCATTCAAAGATTATGCAAATTTTGATGACAAACAAATTTTTATCCAAATGCAGTGCTAAAACATAATTATCAAGATTGCGTGTTCATGAGTGCTGCTCCTAAATAAAAATGCGATATTCTCTGTCGTTCGAAACAGGCATTGTTTCAATTCACAGGGTTTCATCTAACCCACTACCAAGGCAAATGCTAAGAATTGGCTGGTCTAAATTCAAAGATGTTGCAGACGAAAATTACAAGTGAATGGTATTTACTTTTTGTCTCTTTGGGTAGAAAACATTGTATAAAGGAAGAAATTGCCTGTCTAAATCAATTTCTTCTTTTACCATGATGTTTGCCGAAGCCATTATCTCGTGAGTGAAAAAAAATGAAGTGGAAGAGAAATACAATCTATGTGTGTTGGTTTTCCCCTAAATTTTTCATTTAACAAACCTAGTATTGACGCTCAAAAAGGCTTGGTAAAAACATTGAGACAAAGATGAAAATGCTGATAATCGACTTGATCACCTTTTGTCTCAATATTTTCCCCGACATATAGAGAACCCCCATTTTATCATCATCCCTTTGTTATCTGCAGAGGCTGTTAAAATTGAACTCTAAATTTGTGCTATTTGGGAAAGAGTTGAGAGCGCATAAAGATCGTTTTAGGCATTTATCGAACAGTTTTGATATATTTAATATTGTATCAATATGAGTTGCAGGCGATTAAATTAAGATTGTTTGGGCAATTTTTTCATGATATATCAAAGTATTGCTAAAAGGTTAGGAGAAAATGGTGACCTCAGCATCTAATCCTTTTCTCTCTTATTTTTATTCGTTTATTTATATATTTATTATTTTTTTTTGTTTCCTTGTGTCATCGAAAATAAAAGGATCATTTTTGAAAAATGATTAAAATCGAAAATAGCATTAATAGATTTTCTTTACATACATTAATTGGAAATAAACACCTTATTACATAATGAGCTGGTTAATTACAAAAACGGGTGTAAGATACTGGTCAATAAACACGCGGGTGACAAAGATGTCACAAAACACATGTATATTCGCTCCCTTTACTCAGTACAGCAATTATTGGAAGTAGTTTTCAAAATTATATTGCCCTTTTCTAAAACATATGATCCGGTGAAAACCAATTATAAAACGATCATAGTTTTCCCTTTTTAATTCAACAATTCGAATCTCCTCGCTATATTGCAAATAAATTCTCTCTTTATCAATATCAAATTGATCTTCTGTAGCTTCGAAATTGGAAACCTCTAAAACATTGTAGTTGTGGAAAGGATTAACCCATATCCAAACGGCAAAAATACTCTGGTCTCGTCTGAAATCAAAGGTGTTGCAGACAACAATTTCAAGAGAATTATTGTTATTATTTCTATTTTATTTTGTGTGTGGTGGAGGTAGAAAACATTGTTGGAAATGCAAGACAAGCAATTTCTTCATTTCTCACGATGTTTTCCACAACCTTTTTTGAGGGGGGGGGGGGGGGGGGAGTCATTGTGATGGAATGGGTTAAAGCGATATCATTGAATGAAATCCTGGTTAATTGTCAATTCAAATGAAAACGTCACCGAAAATCAAATACTAATTTTTAAGAAGTCACCAAATTCTTTTATAAGACCGTTTGACTAATCTGTTTTTCACACTTAGTAACGAACAATGGAATTGATTTCCTTGATTATGGAATAAAATTTGATGATGACTGATGACTTGACTTGACTGATGTAAAATTGGTCAATGTCATTCGATCAACTGGATTTTTGACGACATCGTGTCATCTTATTAACCCATCACTGGACGGCGAAAGTTGAAAGAATTAAAAAAAAGTCGTCCGTCCCACAATGATATGTGTTTGAATTTGCGTCATTTATCGACAATCGAGTGATTGGATATCATGGTTTTTGCTAATTAGTGAGGAAATCGTATCAAAATGGTGATGTGATGGTGAGCATGTTAAATTTTGCGATTTTCTTTTCAATATTTTCTAGGTTGCACAAAACCCCATTCGTTCCTTCATTTTTCCAAAAAGAAAATATGATATTATTTCAATCATTTCGTGCTTGTCCTCCGTTTACTCTAGTACGATCACTTCATTACGAGATAGTAGTTGAAAACGGCGTAAACCCCCAATAAACCAAACTTATATTGCTGAAATTCAGTGTCATATTCTACTTCGAAAATTACGTCACTAGTCACGTGACCGATCAAGTGCCCCGGTCATATGAATATAAAATATGACCTAAGGGAAGTAATTTACAAGTAATTTACAAGGGAGATAATTTTTCGCACAAATTACAATACGGAAAATTAAAATCTTGAATGATTTCTTTTTTCATTCATAATTTGAAAAATGTTTTAACTAAAATTATTCATTCAATGATGTTGTTTTGTAAAAAAGAAGAATCAGACGCCTATGATATTACCCTTTAACTTTTTGGGTTACCAGACAGTTGGGTTTGTTGCTGCCAGATGCTGCTAGCCCTGACCAAATATGCACTGGTCTTGACCAAATATTTGGATAATTGGGAAAAGGTATAAACCACAATAATCCTTTCATAAGTTAAAAGACAAGTTTTGAATCACAAATGAAAGAAAATTCGAAGGGTCCATGTTCTTGTTGTGTCACATATCCAGTGTTTTCATTATGGTAATAGTGACTGAGATTTAAAATGAGGCTGACCAGTCGGTCTTGCATCTTAGGGATCTAACTAGCCCTGACCAAGCAGCAGGCAGTTAATGTCTGTCGGGCACAGGTTAATGTTGAACCCTAGTATGAATCTTATTAGTTTTTTGAAGTTGTTGCTGATATGCGAGAAACATGCATTTAAAGTTGAGACAGAATCGACAAATTCTGAACTGTTGTCCACAACAATTTGTTAAATTTTAACACAAAAATATATGTTCCTCGTAAACGGCGCAATATTTTGGCTTGAAATTTTCGGAATTTTTATAAGGAAATATGCCCTTTCAGATAAAAATAAAAGTAAAATTTACTACAAAAAATATTGAAATGTCACTTTAATTCGTGGAGTAAAATGTCATTGGAAATCATGAATTAAAATAAAATTTAAAAAAAGAAATAGATAAATAAAACGTCTCATTATAGACAAAGTTTCATGCAGTTTGAATAACTGAACTTTGCGATCGAATTTAAAGAATTGCCATTTAATTTATGTGTTACTGTTTCTCTTTTGTTGTTGTTGTTGTTGTTGTTTTTGTTGTTGTTTTGTTTATGTTTTTCAGATCCATACCATTCCACGTTAAGATATTTCTATATGAGATTGTGTTCATTGGACTGGTAGCCGGAGTGGCAACTACGTACTCGGCTATTGTAGACTTGGCGAAAAACAAAATGACTGTGCCTTGTTATGTGGATCATATTCGAGCGTGGAATAAAACTGCGTGAAAATTAGGAAATTGAGAAAAGAAAAATGCTGATAGATAACCACGATTAAAGAAGTGGTCGCCGGAGTGGCAACCAGGTACTCAACCACGGTAGATTATGAGAAAAGCTAACTGAATGCACCTTGTTATGTTGGTCTTATTCGAACGATGAATAAAGCTGCAAGCATATAAATTAGTGAAATAAACAATTACAATTATTAAGAAAAGAAGATAATTGTGCTGATAAACAAGTTGTTGCAGCTACGTATTCAGTGATCGTGGCAAAAGGTAAAATGAATGTGACTTGTTATTGTTATGTGGATCTTATTCGAGCATGGAATAAACTACATTTGAACTGATTAACTAAAATATTGATATACGTATTAAAAGTATTGAGAAAAGAAGAAATGCTGACCTGGTGTTGAACAAAATCATGGTATCATGTTATGTAGATCAAATTCCTGTTTCGAATAAAAACTGATCGACAATAAAATTATGGAATAGCAAACGTATGTTCAAAAATCTATAGATGAGAGGGGGTAAAGGTTTTTAGAATGCATACTTTCATTTATTCATCAGTATACCCTATGCTGTGGGTAGTCATTGGTATAGTCTCCTTGATACGATTGCATTTAGTACTCACAACATAAGGTTTGGATTTGAATAAAGGATTTACAGTGCCTTTACCATTTCTTAACTGTTACTCTGGTTCAGTTCATGTAGCCCTAAAACAAACCATATTTCCGCAAGTGGATATAGTAATTATGTGAGTATGCCTAACCCTTGGGGAAAATTAAGAAATACTAATAGCCAACATAATTATTCTCATCCCCCGTGATACCTATGATATCAACATAATTTTATTATAGTAATATCTACACTCCTTTTGTAAAAGCATCTAATTTGGAATAGTTCAAAATTTGCCAACTTGAATACAGTGTGCATGATGTGTTGAAAGGAGTCGTCAGAGTTGTTTATGGAAACGCATATGGTACACCCTGATAAAATGATAAAGTCGACTTCAGGTAAGTCGACTTGTCATGATAACAAAAGAAAATTAATCTACCGGTTGTCTACGTAAACTAATCTTTCCGACATAAGTTAGTGCATCATTATTTTAAAATATGTCATGTCGACGTATGCTTTGTCATCTTATCCACATAATTTGTACATCGATCTTCCCTGACTTATCTAGTTTTAGTAGGCATGTTGACAAAAATCCTTTATTTCTTTCCTACATCAATATTTTTGTCAAAAAGAAACAAGTCGCATTCACGTGGTAATCAAGCATCTGGAATATATATTTCCACTACTTGAACATTTAATATCAGCTTTGCGTCATAACCTACGACGACAAAAGCAAAAAAAAAAAAGTTTGGAAAACTTACCGCTGCTGGAATCCATGACTGTATGATTATGACTGTACGGAAGCTTTAAATGGACACCGTGGTGTGAATATAATGACGGTTATGGTCCACATAAATATAACGACTTGTTCATTTATAACACAACAAAGCCACATAATTTTCTCGATATTTTTCTACATTTCGTACACATTACGACACGTTTTATGAGGACAAAATCATATAATTAATATGTTCACTTGTAAAATATCGACAAAATTGACATGACGACAAATATCAAGTCGACATGAATGTTTAATAGGGTAATGTGTATATGTACAAGTCGATGTACCACATACGGAATTTCATTAACCCGTCATATCTGCACAAAGATGCCTTCATAATGTGAAAGTAGTAGACAAAATTATGACGACATACTCCCTTATATGAGAACAAGAGGGCCATGATGGCCCTGTAACGCTCCACTGGCTTTTAGACTTTACACTCTAAGACTACGAAATTCTTCAAGGAATACAATAGAGGTCTAGTTTTTCATCCGATATACAAAAAATCACAGAATCTAATAAAGAACTATACATTGAACATTTAGGCAAAATTAAAATGAAATCCAATAAGGCGTTTTAGAGAAGAACATTTTTGAAGGTTTTGCGAAAATTCAATTCAATTAATTTAATTAAAATTTCAGTTCCGCACGGAATTTATTTCTTTGAAGGAATTTGAAAGATATTTATGCAAGAAGGATTCCTGTGAAGTATGCTTATAATTGGTCCAGTAGTTTTGGAGGAGAAGGTTTTTAAGATTTTTTTTAATATTTAATTCAATTAATCTATTTAGATTTTCATTTTTATACGGAATTTATTTATTTGAAGGAATTCGGAAGAGATGCATGCACGAAAAATTCTGGTGAAGTTTGGTTGAAATTGGTCCAATAGTTTTGGAGAAGAATACTTTTAAAGGCAGAATAACACTTAACATCTTGTAAATTTTCCGAGAACTACGTACAAAATAAATATATATTATTAAAAAAGGGTCCTTAAATTGCATATATACCAAATCTTAGCTTTCTACCTTGTGTATTGGCTTAGATGTCGACGGATTAAAAACCCCATGATTTGTTGTCCCGGGGATAATATTTACAATAATGGAACATATGGGGTTTTAAATCCGTCGACATCCTAGAAAAATTCTTTAAAAATCAACCATTAAGCCAATTTAAACCAAACTTGGCAGAATTGTTCCTTGAGTGACCCTTCTCAAAACATTTTCGCAGATTTTTGATTCGTCAAAAAACCGTGGCCGTAGCAGGGAGAACGGGGCTTATCGGACTTAGAGAAATCATAAGAAAATTCTTTAAAAATCAACCATTGGGCCAATTTAAACCAGACTTTGTAGGGATGTGCCTTAAGCCATTCTTTTTAAAATTTGTTCACAAATGTTTTAATTGTAAAAAATTGTGGCCGTGGCAGGGAGAAAGGGGCTTATCAGACTTAGAGAAATCATAAGAAAATTCTTTAAAAATTAACCATTGGGCCAATTTGAACCAGACTTTGCAGAAATGTTCTTTGAGTCTCTCTTTCCAAAATTGATTCACAAATTTTTACATTTGCCAAAAAATGAGGGCATGGCAGGGAGGAAGGGGCTTTTCGGCCTTAGAGAAATCCTAAGAAAATTCTTAAAAAATCAACCAATGGGCCAATTTAAACCAAACTTTGCAGAATTGTTCCTTGAGTGACCCTTTTCAACATTTGTTCATAAATTTAAAGTTTCGTCAAAAAATGTGGGTGTGGCAGGGCAGGGCTTATCTAACCAAGAGAAATTGTTAAAAAATTCTTCAAAAATCTTCTTCTCCTTAACCATGGGGCCAATTAGAACCAAATTTGGCAGGAATGTTCCTTAGGTGACCCTTCTTAAGATTTGTTCGCGGATTTTTTATTCGTCCAAAATTGTGGGCGTGGCAGGTCAGCATTTATCGGACTTAAAGAAATCATAAGAAAGTTCTTTAAAAATCAATCATTGGCCCAATTTGAACCAAACATGGCAGAAATGTTCCTTTGGTGACTCTTTAAAAAATGTGAATTTTTGTTTCGTCAGAAAAAGTGGGCGTGGCAGGGCGTGACTTATCGGACTTAGAAAAATTCTAAGAAAATTCTTTAAAAATCAACCATTGGCCCAATTTGAACCACACTTGGCAGAAATGTTCCTTGGGTGACTCTTTTCAAAATTTGTTATCAAATTTTTTATTCGTCAGAAAAAGTTGGCGTAGCTTATCGGAATTACAGTGTAGGCAAATTTTGTATTTGACAAAAAAAAGTGGCCGTGGCAGGGCGTGGCTTATCAGACTTAGAGAAATCATAAGAGAATTTTTTAGAAATCAAGCATTGGGTCAATTTGAAACAAATTTGGTAACAATGTTCCTTGAGTGACCCTTTTCAAAATTTGTTTGCAAATTTTTGATTCGTCAAAAAAGTGGGCGTGTCTTTAAACTTCTTTCAGGTGAGCGATATAGGGCCATTCTGGCCCTCTTGTCTTTATCAACATTTATTTTGCCTTCTGTAGCAGCTTATAAAAGTTGGATTACCCTAAAATTGTGTCATTTGGGAAAGTGTTAATTAACTTGTGTCTGTAACATTTTATTTGTATGTGTAAGTTTTAATTAAACTATTCCCACATAACGATACCTTTTGATGCCCCAAATGATGAAAGGCTTTGAAAAGCATCATGAGAAATTAAGACATTGACTGCCGACCTTGACATATAATGCCAACGACAACACTGACTCGGTGTGGAAACTATATACTTACATTTTAAAATATATGGCTAATATATAAGTTTTTTTGTGGACAAATAGACAGAAAGGCAATGACCACGATATATATATGGAGCAATTACATAGTATTTTATAATGGGATAGTTATGCTGTACATATAAAAAACGAAATTCATCTTCAACTTCGTTTATAGTTACAGATATGTAGTTTTATTTTCCATCACGTTTACTCTCTCTGTTCGATGGCCCCATTGTGTATGTTTTGCTATCTGTATATTCACCCCTCTTAGGTTTACCCTTACCTTAACAGCGGCATCCCTTCCATGCTAAAGTGATATTTTTTCTCGTGTATTAGAAAGGACATATTTCAAGATGATATCCTCTCTGTCGTCGGTGGGAGGTCTAAAATTGTAACTACATCTTTTTCAAACTTTAGTAACGAGATTTTGACCTTCCTCTGTCGTTATATACTTTGCGATTCATATATATTTGATAGATATGTGGTATCATTTTCCATCACGTTTACTCTATTCGGGGGTACCATTGTCTACGTTTTACTGTCAGCAGAAAACATCTCCAGTTTGCTTGGCCACCATTTCGAAGATGGTTTTTGTTACATTGTATTGATAATAGGGGCAGTGATGACCCCACTCACTTGGCTTGGCACGCCGAAAGATTTCTGGTGAGTAAACTCAGCAGGCCTGTGTGCCAAACGGGTCATCAGTAGCTTTTTATTGGTTGTAAAACTGTCGCGAACTTTGTTTGGAGCCATTTTCTAAAAAGGTTTAAACTTTATTACGAAACAGATCCATCTCATTTACTTTTTCAAGAAACGTAAATTGTTTTTCAACGTTGAACGCTTTCCCGAATGACATTTATTTGACCCGAATGTGTTAATTAATTAATTAATTAATCAAAAATGCGAATTATTGAATTTGGCAAGTAACAGTAAATGAATCTTTACGCAAATCAGTATTATTTAAAAACATTATTCCAAACGATGAATAAAAAAACGAACGGAAATTTCGATCGTAATAATTCACATAATCTGATTCTATAAAAGTGTACTAATTTACATCTTTTCTGACATGTCTTTACAGGGGTATTGCCGTAGCTGCATCTCTAGCCACGGGTACAGCCAGTCTGATCCTCATGGCGTCTGTTATACATTACGGGACTGAGATCAGCACTGTGGAGCATACAGATGTCGGGTTTGTCTCATTCTTCACGGCTTATGGTACCATATGTTTCGCTTATAACGGTCATCCGGCATTCCCAACATTCCAATCAGATATGAAAAACCCGAACAACTTTGGGAAGGCGGTTATGCTAAGTTATGGAAGTAAGTGTTCTTTTAAAGTGATAATTGTGCAAAAATGGCATTTCGCCTTACAAATTTCATTTTCCTGTGTTATAGAATAGTTTTATAACATAATTTTAAGTTTCTGCCGCGAAGTAGGTAACTGTGAAAAACTTTTAATTTTCATCAATAAAGCTATAAATACCAAGCAAGCGCACATGCACATTTGTAATTATGCGTCATAGTTACTTCTGACATTTTCTATATATGGCATTGACATTATGTTTCAGTTGTTTTGCTGTTTTACCTCCCCTCAACGTGTTTAAGAGTGTATACGCAGACTGGTCATGATCCATGTTGATTTCAATTTCAAGAAAAAAACTGTTTTCAACATCCTGTCTCAAACCTATTTCAGTTGTATTATTGATGTACCTGCCCTCCACGACTGCGGCGTATTTTGTGTACGGCGACCAGGTCAAACCAAACATCCTAAATACAATTCCGGACGGGGTAACCAGTAATATAGTGTCCGTTCTCATGACCGTTCATCTACTGTTTGGTATTGTTATCGTCATTAACCCGGTGTCACAGGAACTAGAACATGCACTCAATGTACCAGAAAGTTAGTGTAGTTTACAATTGCTATTTTAAAGCGCCATCAAAGTACAACTTACATTACAATAAGGTACAATATAGTGTAATACATTTTAATTCTATATAATAATAATTTTATGGACATTCACTTAACAAATTTACATATCTAGTCAAACAAAAAAATCAATGAGCAGAGAATAGCAACAAGTGCTCCTGTTGTTATAGGTATTGTAATCAATTAGGTGTCGCAGGACCTCAAAAATGCACTCAGTGTACCAGAAAGTATTATGTTGTACGTGTAGGCCTAGTAGTTAAGACATTAGATTTATCATAAGTTTGAAAATAATTGAAAGTAAGTGCAATTTACAATTGCTATCTCAAGGCCACTTGAAAGTGCAATACAGTTACAACAAAGAACAACGCTATTGCAATTATTTTGTAGACTTAAACTTAACGGTTTTATCGTCACATAACAGCAATATGAACAAAGAAAGGCACCATGTAATCCTAAAGTTATCGTCACCATTCAGGTGTTATAGTAATCCCAGTTTTCTCTGATGAAATTCGCTCTGTGATATGTTGATGTCGCTCATTTACAAATGAGCGACATCCGAGTTTTCTCTGATGAAATTCGCTCTTTGACATGTTGATGTCGCTCATTTACAAATGAGCGACATCAACATAGCAAAGAACGAATTTCATCAGAGAAAACTCGGATTAGTGTTACAGGAACGTGGATGTGTACTGAAAGTACAAAAATAAATTTTATGAAAAATAAGTTAATTGCACATTATGGCTGAACAGTTAAACAATCAGCATAAGATACATTTTGATAAATTCTCTATTTTCTTTTGGAACAAAAGAATTCTCATAAAAAAGAAAAAATGATAATGCTAGTATTGCTGCCAATTTCAATTTTGCCTTTTCAAATTTGAAAATAAAAAGTATTCATATTTTTGTTTGCAGACTGGACCTGGAAGAGACTGGTTACTCGAACATTAATGATGGTACTAGTGTTGTTTGTGGCTGAATCTGTTCCTCATTTCTCATCTATTTTATCACTAGTTGGGGGTTCAACTATATCCATTCTAGTGTTCATCTCTCCACCATTGTGTTACATCAAACTGTGTAAATTAACAAAAAGGTAGATACTGCAAAAGTATGCTTTTCCCAAAAAGAATAGATATTTGTTCACACAATTATATCTTTTTCCCTTGTTTTTATTAAAATGCGTTTCTCAATCTTTGTACAATTTGTTTGTAAAACAAAATGTGTAAGTTGTAAAATCATTTCTATGGTCTGCTTAATGAAGGATACCATGGCTTTTAAAGGGACATTTCATTCTCATTTCAATTTTTTAAAGTATGTATTGATGCCAAGATTGGTTATTCTAATGAGTATGCAGGGTCCAACATTAAAGGATAATCTCAAAAAAATTACGAGTTCGCAGTTCATCCTTATAAATCGCTCGGAAATGGTTTAAAAAACAATACAAAAAAGTCATTACTTGAGGGAAAGCATTAACGCATTGCAAACCAGCAGCCAAATTATCGATTTTACCAATACACAAAATATGCCGCATCAATTACTTCCCTTGGATTCTGTATCCTTGGATACGAAATAGTCGAACCTGTCTACATTGACAACTGCGTCATATATCGATAATCGAGTGGTCTGATGTAAAGGTTTATGGGAATATCGCTTCAAAATCCTGTTGTGTGTAACTTACGATTGCACTGTTAACTTAGTAACACATAAAACATTATACATGTAGTATAAAGTTGCTTTTCCGAGGAAATCAAATTGAAAACGAAAGTGGATTCTGAGATTGAACCAGGACCGTACAACTTCTACTTAATTTGTACCGTCAGGTCATTCAAAGATTATGCAAATTTTGATGACAAACAAATTTTTATCCAAATGCAGTGCTAAAACATAATTATCAAGATTGCGTGTTCATGAGTGCTGCTCCTAAATAAAAATGCGATATTCTCTGTCGTTCGAAACAGGCATTGTTTCAATTCACAGGGTTTCATCTAACCCACTACCAAGGCAAATGCTAAGAATTGGCTGGTCTAAATTCAAAGATGTTGCAGACGAAAATTACAAGTGAATGGTATTTACTTTTTGTCTCTTTGGGTAGAAAACATTGTATAAAGGAAGAAATTGCCTGTCTAAATCAATTTCTTCTTTTACCATGATGTTTGCCGAAGCCATTATCTCGTGAGTGAAAAAAAATGAAGTGGAAGAGAAATACAATCTATGTGTGTTGGTTTTCCCCTAAATTTTTCATTTAACAAACCTAGTATTGACGCTCAAAAAGGCTTGGTAAAAACATTGAGACAAAGATGAAAATGCTGATAATCGACTTGATCACCTTTTGTCTCAATATTTTCCCCGACATATAGAGAACCCCCATTTTATCATCATCCCTTTGTTATCTGCAGAGGCTGTTAAAATTGAACTCTAAATTTGTGCTATTTGGGAAAGAGTTGAGAGCGCATAAAGATCGTTTTAGGCATTTATCGAACAGTTTTGATATATTTAATATTGTATCAATATGAGTTGCAGGCGATTAAATTAAGATTGTTTGGGCAATTTTTTCATGATATATCAAAGTATTGCTAAAAGGTTAGGAGAAAATGGTGACCTCAGCATCTAATCCTTTTCTCTCTTATTTTTATTCGTTTATTTATATATTTATTATTTTTTTTTTGTTTCCTTGTGTCATCGAAAATAAAAGGATCATTTTTGAAAAATGATTAAAATCGAAAATAGCATTAATAGATTTTCTTTACATACATTAATTGGAAATAAACACCTTATTACATAATGAGCTGGTTAATTACAAAAACGGGTGTAAGATACTGGTCAATAAACACGCGGGTGACAAAGATGTCACAAAACACATGTATATTCGCTCCCTTTACTCAGTACAGCAATTATTGGAAGTAGTTTTCAAAATTATATTGCCCTTTTCTAAAACATATGATCCGGTGAAAACCAATTATAAAACGATCATAGTTTTCCCTTTTTAATTCAACAATTCGAATCTCCTCGCTATATTGCAAATAAATTCTCTCTTTATCAATATCAAATTGATCTTCTGTAGCTTCGAAATTGGAAACCTCTAAAACATTGTAGTTGTGGAAAGGATTAACCCATATCCAAACGGCAAAAATACTCTGGTCTCGTCTGAAATCAAAGGTGTTGCAGACAACAATTTCAAGAGAATTATTGTTATTATTTCTATTTTATTTTGTGTGTGGTGGAGGTAGAAAACATTGTTGGAAATGCAAGACAAGCAATTTCTTCATTTCTCACGATGTTTTCCACAACCTTTTTTGAGGGGGGGGGAGTCATTGTGATGGAATGGGTTAAAGCGATATCATTGAATGAAATCCTGGTTAATTGTCAATTCAAATGAAAACGTCACCGAAAATCAAATACTAATTTTTAAGAAGTCACCAAATTCTTTTATAAGACCGTTTGACTAATCTGTTTTTCACACTTAGTAACGAACAATGGAATTGATTTCCTTGATTATGGAATAAAATTTGATGATGACTGATGACTTGACTTGACTGATGTAAAATTGGTCAATGTCATTCGATCAACTGGATTTTTGACGACATCGTGTCATCTTATTAACCCATCACTGGACGGCGAAAGTTGAAAGAATTAAAAAAAAGTCGTCCGTCCCACAATGATATGTGTTTGAATTTGCGTCATTTATCGACAATCGAGTGATTGGATATCATGGTTTTTGCTAATTAGTGAGGAAATCGTATCAAAATGGTGATGTGATGGTGAGCATGTTAAATTTTGCGATTTTCTTTTCAATATTTTCTAGGTTGCACAAAACCCCATTCGTTCCTTCATTTTTCCAAAAAGAAAATATGATATTATTTCAATCATTTCGTGCTTGTCCTCCGTTTACTCTAGTACGATCACTTCATTACGAGATAGTAGTTGAAAACGGCGTAAACCCCCAATAAACCAAACTTATATTGCTGAAATTCAGTGTCATATTCTACTTCGAAAATTACGTCACTAGTCACGTGACCGATCAAGTGCCCCGGTCATATGAATATAAAATATGACCTAAGGGAAGTAATTTACAAGTAATTTACAAGGGAGATAATTTTTCGCACAAATTACAATACGGAAAATTAAAATCTTGAATGATTTCTTTTTTCATTCATAATTTGAAAAATGTTTTAACTAAAATTATTCATTCAATGATGTTGTTTTGTAAAAAAGAAGAATCAGACGCCTATGATATTACCCTTTAACTTTTTGGGTTACCAGACAGTTGGGTTTGTTGCTGCCAGATGCTGCTAGCCCTGACCAAATATGCACTGGTCTTGACCAAATATTTGGATAATTGGGAAAAGGTATAAACCACAATAATCCTTTCATAAGTTAAAAGACAAGTTTTGAATCACAAATGAAAGAAAATTCGAAGGGTCCATGTTCTTGTTGTGTCACATATCCAGTGTTTTCATTATGGTAATAGTGACTGAGATTTAAAATGAGGCTGACCAGTCGGTCTTGCATCTTAGGGATCTAACTAGCCCTGACCAAGCAGCAGGCAGTTAATGTCTGTCGGGCACAGGTTAATGTTGAACCCTAGTATGAATCTTATTAGTTTTTTGAAGTTGTTGCTGATATGCGAGAAACATGCATTTAAAGTTGAGACAGAATCGACAAATTCTGAACTGTTGTCCACAACAATTTGTTAAATTTTAACACAAAAATATATGTTCCTCGTAAACGGCGCAATATTTTGGCTTGAAATTTTCGGAATTTTTATAAGGAAATATGCCCTTTCAGATAAAAATAAAAGTAAAATTTACTACAAAAAATATTGAAATGTCACTTTAATTCGTGGAGTAAAATGTCATTGGAAATCATGAATTAAAATAAAATTTAAAAAAAGAAATAGATAAATAAAACGTCTCATTATAGACAAAGTTTCATGCAGTTTGAATAACTGAACTTTGCGATCGAATTTAAAGAATTGCCATTTAATTTATGTGTTACTGTTTCTCTTTTGTTGTTGTTGTTGTTGTTGTTTTTGTTGTTGTTTTGTTTATGTTTTTCAGATCCATACCATTCCACGTTAAGATATTTCTATATGAGATTGTGTTCATTGGACTGGTAGCCGGAGTGGCAACTACGTACTCGGCTATTGTAGACTTGGCGAAAAACAAAATGACTGTGCCTTGTTATGTGGATCATATTCGAGCGTGGAATAAAACTGCGTGAAAATTAGGAAATTGAGAAAAGAAAAATGCTGATAGATAACCACGATTAAAGAAGTGGTCGCCGGAGTGGCAACCAGGTACTCAACCACGGTAGATTATGAGAAAAGCTAACTGAATGCACCTTGTTATGTTGGTCTTATTCGAACGATGAATAAAGCTGCAAGCATATAAATTAGTGAAATAAACAATTACAATTATTAAGAAAAGAAGATAATTGTGCTGATAAACAAGTTGTTGCAGCTACGTATTCAGTGATCGTGGCAAAAGGTAAAATGAATGTGACTTGTTATTGTTATGTGGATCTTATTCGAGCATGGAATAAACTACATTTGAACTGATTAACTAAAATATTGATATACGTATTAAAAGTATTGAGAAAAGAAGAAATGCTGACCTGGTGTTGAACAAAATCATGGTATCATGTTATGTAGATCAAATTCCTGTTTCGAATAAAAACTGATCGACAATAAAATTATGGAATAGCAAACGTATGTTCAAAAATCTATAGATGAGAGGGGGTAAAGGTTTTTAGAATGCATACTTTCATTTATTCATCAGTATACCCTATGCTGTGGGTAGTCATTGGTATAGTCTCCTTGATACGATTGCATTTAGTACTCACAACATAAGGTTTGGATTTGAATAAAGGATTTACAGTGCCTTTACCATTTCTTAACTGTTACTCTGGTTCAGTTCATGTAGCCCTAAAACAAACCATATTTCCGCAAGTGGATATAGTAATTATGTGAGTATGCCTAACCCTTGGGGAAAATTAAGAAATACTAATAGCCAACATAATTATTCTCATCCCCCGTGATACCTATGATATCAACATAATTTTATTATAGTAATATCTACACTCCTTTTGTAAAAGCATCTAATTTGGAATAGTTCAAAATTTGCCAACTTGAATACAGTGTGCATGATGTGTTGAAAGGAGTCGTCAGAGTTGTTTATGGAAACGCATATGGTACACCCTGATAAAATGATAAAGTCGACTTCAGGTAAGTCGACTTGTCATGATAACAAAAGAAAATTAATCTACCGGTTGTCTACGTAAACTAATCTTTCCGACATAAGTTAGTGCATCATTATTTTAAAATATGTCATGTCGACGTATGCTTTGTCATCTTATCCACATAATTTGTACATCGATCTTCCCTGACTTATCTAGTTTTAGTAGGCATGTTGACAAAAATCCTTTATTTCTTTCCTACATCAATATTTTTGTCAAAAAGAAACAAGTCGCATTCACGTGGTAATCAAGCATCTGGAATATATATTTCCACTACTTGAACATTTAATATCAGCTTTGCGTCATAACCTACGACGACAAAAGCAAAAAAAAAAAAGTTTGGAAAACTTACCGCTGCTGGAATCCATGACTGTATGATTATGACTGTACGGAAGCTTTAAATGGACACCGTGGTGTGAATATAATGACGGTTATGGTCCACATAAATATAACGACTTGTTCATTTATAACACAACAAAGCCACATAATTTTCTCGATATTTTTCTACATTTCGTACACATTACGACACGTTTTATGAGGACAAAATCATATAATTAATATGTTCACTTGTAAAATATCGACAAAATTGACATGACGACAAATATCAAGTCGACATGAATGTTTAATAGGGTAATGTGTATATGTACAAGTCGATGTACCACATACGGAATTTCATTAACCCGTCATATCTGCACAAAGATGCCTTCATAATGTGAAAGTAGTAGACAAAATTATGACGACATACTCCCTTATATGAGAACAAGAGGGCCATGATGGCCCTGTAACGCTCCACTGGCTTTTAGACTTTACACTCTAAGACTACGAAATTCTTCAAGGAATACAATAGAGGTCTAGTTTTTCATCCGATATACAAAAAATCACAGAATCTAATAAAGAACTATACATTGAACATTTAGGCAAAATTAAAATGAAATCCAATAAGGCGTTTTAGAGAAGAACATTTTTGAAGGTTTTGCGAAAATTCAATTCAATTAATTTAATTAAAATTTCAGTTCCGCACGGAATTTATTTCTTTGAAGGAATTTGAAAGATATTTATGCAAGAAGGATTCCTGTGAAGTATGCTTATAATTGGTCCAGTGGTTTTGGAGGAGAAGGTTTTTAAGATTTTTTTTTAATATTTAATTCAATTAATCTATTTAGATTTTCATTTTTATACGGAATTTATTTATTTGAAGGAATTCGGAAGAGATGCATGCACGAAAAATTCTGGTGAAGTTTGGTTGAAATTGGTCCAATAGTTTTGGAGAAGAATACTTTTAAAGGCAGAATAACACTTAACATCTTGTAAATTTTCCGAGAACTACGTACAAAATAAATATATATTATTAAAAAAGGGTCCTTAAATTGCATATATGCCAAATCTTAGCTTTCTACCTTGTGTATTGGCTTAGATGTCGACGGATTAAAAACCCCATGATTTGTTGTCCCGGGGATAATATTTACAATAATGGAACATATGGGGTTTTAAATCCGTCGACATCCTAGAAAAATTCTTTAAAAATCAACCATTAAGCCAATTTAAACCAAACTTGGCAGAATTGTTCCTTGAGTGACCCTTCTCAAAACATTTTCGCAGATTTTTGATTCGTCAAAAAACCGTGGCCGTAGCAGGGAGAACGGGGCTTATCGGACTTAGAGAAATCATAAGAAAATTCTTTAAAAATCAACCATTGGGCCAATTTAAACCAGACTTTGTAGGGATGTGCCTTAAGCCATTCTTTTTAAAATTTGTTCACAAATGTTTTAATTGTAAAAAATTGTGGCCGTGGCAGGGAGAAAGGGGCTTATCAGACTTAGAGAAATCATAAGAAAATTCTTTAAAAATTAACCATTGGGCCAATTTGAACCAGACTTTGCAGAAATGTTCTTTGAGTCTCTCTTTCCAAAATTGATTCACAAATTTTTACATTTGCCAAAAAATGAGGGCATGGCAGGGAGGAAGGGGCTTTTCGGCCTTAGAGAAATCCTAAGAAAATTCTTAAAAAATCAACCAATGGGCCAATTTAAACCAAACTTTGCAGAATTGTTCCTTGAGTGACCCTTTTCAACATTTGTTCATAAATTTAAAGTTTCGTCAAAAAATGTGGGTGTGGCAGGGCAGGGCTTATCTAACCAAGAGAAATTGTTAAAAAATTCTTCAAAAATCTTCTTCTCCTTAACCATGGGGCCAATTAGAACCAAATTTGGCAGGAATGTTCCTTAGGTGACCCTTCTTAAGATTTGTTCGCGGATTTTTTATTCGTCCAAAATTGTGGGCGTGGCAGGTCAGCATTTATCGGACTTAAAGAAATCATTAGAAAGTTCTTTAAAAATCAATCATTGGCCCAATTTGAACCAAACATGGCAGAAATGTTCCTTTGGTGACTCTTTAAAAAATGTGAATTTTTGTTTCGTCAGAAAAAGTGGGCGTGGCAGGGCGTGACTTATCGGACTTAGAAAAATTCTAAGAAAATTCTTTAAAAATCAACCATTGGCCCAATTTGAACCACACTTGGCAGAAATGTTCCTTGGGTGACTCTTTTCAAAATTTGTTATCAAATTTTTTATTCGTCAGAAAAAGTTGGCGTAGCTTATCGGAATTACAGTGTAGGCAAATTTTGTATTTGACAAAAAAAGTGGCCGTGGCAGGGCGTGGCTTATCAGACTTAGAGAAATCATAAGAGAATTTTTTAGAAATCAAGCATTGGGTCAATTTGAAACAAATTTGGTAACAATGTTCCTTGAGTGACCCTTTTCAAAATTTGTTTGCAAATTTTTGATTCGTCAAAAAAGTGGGCGTGTCTTTAAACTTCTTTCAGGTGAGCGATATAGGGCCATTCTGGCCCTCTTGTCTTTATCAACATTTATTTTGCCTTCTGTAGCAGCTTATAAAAGTTGGATTACCCTAAAATTGTGTCATTTGGGAAAGTGTTAATTAACTTGTGTCTTTAACATTTTATTTGTATGTGTAAGTTTTAATTAAACTATTCCCACATAACGATACCTTTTGATGCCCCAAATGATGAAAGGCTTTGAAAAGCATCATGAGAAATTAAGAAATTGCTTTTCATAAGTAATTTCTACTTTTCTCACAATTTTTTCTATCCAGAAAGTTGAAAAAAAACATAAATTTTTGTTCTTTTAAAATTATAGTCTGCAAATTTTTTGTATTGGATAATTCTCAAATTTCACTGTTTGGTAATGGGTTTACCCTTTCACAAACAAGACCTGACCCTGGTTTCGCGAAAAAAAAAAAAACTTAAGTATATTTTCATGAGAACATGCTCAACTTCAAAGGGATACTCTCCAACGTTGAAGGATATTCGATTGAAGTTTACGTGGATTTCGTGCATTTTGAACACGGTGACCGTCAACAATTTCTTTAAATGACATCTCCTAATAAACTACTGGGCCAAAATCAACCAAACTTGGCAGAAATACTCCTCAGGTGGTCCCTTTTGAAAATTGCTAAAAGAATTGAAATCCATGAACAAGATGCCCAAAAGGGCCTGAATCGCTCCACTGGCTAAAGTGGAAGAATTATCCCATGATTTCTTGTAAGCCTTACACAGCCATATCTTGGAAAGGGTCACCTAAGGGAAATTTCTGACAAGTTTGGTTTGAATTGGCCCATTGGTTTATTTTTACTGAATTATTTCATGGTGTTTCCAATTCTGAATTTTCTAATGATTTCTCTAAGTAAGCCCCTTCCTCCCTGCCATGCCCACATATTTTGACAAATGTAAAAATTTGTAAACAAATTTTAAAAAGAATGACTCAAAGAACATTCCTGCCAGGTTTGGTTCAAATTGGCCCAATGGTTGATTTTTAAAGAATTTTCTTCATGATTTCTCTAAGTCTGATAAGCCCAGCCCTGCCACGCCCACATTTTTTGATGAATCAAAAACTCGCGACCAAGTTTTGAAAAGGGTCACTCAAGGAACATTTCTGTCAAGTTTGGTCAAAATTGGCCCACTGGTATAAGAGGAGAAGATGTTAAGATAATAGTTAACGGACGGACGCACGACGGACACAACGCCATGACAATAGCTCGATGGCCTTCGGCCAGTGGAGCTAAAAACTGGTTGGTAACAGAAGATATGAAATTCCAAAAAATCTAAAAAAATCTTTAACCCCTTCCCGAACAAGACCGGGTTTTCACGTCCCTATTAGGAAAGGTTTGGGAAAACATTGAGGCAAAAGAAGAAAATGATTATAATAAGCATTTTCTCCTTTTGCTTCAATATTTTCCATGCTGCAGTGTACAGCTTCCATTCTTTCAAAATGATTCTTTCATTGAGATAAATTGGAATTATTCTAATCATTTATCTACACCATAAAGACATGTCGTAATCATATTCAAGTGATTTATTCGACTTTTACAATGTCTCTTAATTCAGAAGATGTGTTTTTGTTGTAAAAAAGTACAACTACTTGATTATGTAGTAGAGCTTTGATCACATAATTTATGTCATAAGTTTATAAGAATTATATCGACTTACGAAATATTCACATTTTTACGTGAAAATATATGTCTACAAGATGATATTATGGTCACAAATATTCACTTAAATAAGAAGACATGTCGCGTTATAACAACACAAGTCGACTTGCAACAACACGAATTTTACCATATTATATTCACACCACGGTGTCCATTTAAAGCTTCCGTATGACTGGCATGGTGCGTCCTGATAAAATGATAAAGTCGACTTCAGGTAAGTCGACTTGTCACTCAATGTCGTCTTAAATTACTACATTATGGAAACGTATATGGTACACCCTGATGATGTCATTGGATGCGAAGATGTGTGCTTATAGGACGACATGATCACACCAAGTTGTCATAAAATTTAAAGAATGATATGATAATTTGATCATGACGTATTAACAGAACACGATTTGTTGTCTTAATCTGATCATTACTCAATAACAGAACTCGACTTGTCGTCTTAAAATAAAACGACATAACTACATAATAACGTATTTTGTAAAAACTGCTATGTTGACTATGCTCGTTGTTTATGGCTTTATGACTTGCTATAGGTCGAGATGTCGGATTTAACTGCCTTGTCATTTTTTGTTTTAGACGACAAGTACAGATCATGACAATATATTCATGTCATTGAAAACTGACATTATCATATTAGGTGTTAGTTCCCATGTCGACTTATCAAATTATGTTGACTTTTGTCTTTATATTGATTCATAACTCAAAAAGTATGTAAGGTACAATCATGAAACTTTACAGGTGGATAGATTTCATTATGGAGAAGTGCAGTGCACAAGAACCGTAACTCTACTGATCATATTTTTTTGAGTTATTGCCCTTTGTTGATTTTCAAACTTGATTCTTGTCCGGAGCATAACTCAAAAAGTATGTAAGGTAGAATCATGAAACTTTACAGGTGGATAGATTTCATTATGGAGAGGTGCAGTGCACAAGAACCGTAACTCTGCCGATCAAATTTTTTCAGTTATTGCCCTTTGTTGATTTTATAACTTGATTCTTGTCCGGAGCACAACTCAAAAAATATGTAAGGTAGAATCATGAAACTTTACAGGTGAATAGATTTTATTATGGAGAGGTGCAGTGCACAAGAACCGTAACTCTGCCAATCAAATTTTTGGAGTTATTGCCCTTTGTTGATTTTTACACTTAATTCTTAATCTTGCCTATATATCATGTCCTTTTACACATACAGCCTTGATATCTCACACATAGATGCCTCCTATCAACATCGTTCACATTTAACCATGATCTTGGACCTTGTGACCTTGACCTTGGAGTTTGACCTACTTTAAAAAAAATAAACCCGGCATATATCTCATGACCTTTTACAAATACAGCCTTGATATTTCACACATGGACACATCTTACCAAGACCTTTCACAATTGACCATGACCTTGGACTTTGTGACCTTGACCTTGGAGTCTGACATACTTTTAAAAAACTTTAACCTGGCCGATATATCATGTCCTTTTACACATACAGCCTTGATATTTGACACATGGAAACCTCGGACCAAGACCTATCACATACGACTATGACCTTCGACCATGTGGCCTTGACCTTGAAGTTTGACCTACTTTTAAAAAAAATAAACTGGGCCTATATCTTATGTGCTATTGCACATACAGCCTTGATATTTGACATATGGACACCTACGACCAAGACCTTTCACATTTGACCATGACCTTGGACCTTGTGACCTTGACCTTGGTGTTTGACCTACTTAAATAATACATTAACGTTGTCTATATTCCATGTCATTTTACATATACAGCCTTGATATTTCACACATGGTCACTTCCAACCAAGATATTTCACTTTTGACCATGACCTTGGACCTTGACCTTGGAGTTTGACCTACTTTTAAAAAACTTAAACTAGGCCTATATCTCATGTCCTGTTACCTATACAGTCTCAATATTTTACACATGGACACCTCCTACCAATACCTTGCACATTTGACCATGACCTTGGCCTGTGTGACCTTGACCTTTGATTTTTACATACTTTTAGAAATCTTTAACCTAGCCTTTATCTTATGTCCTATTACACCTACAGCCTTGATATTTCACACATAGACACCTCCTACCAAGACCTTTCACATTTGACCATGACCTTGAATATTGCAACCTTGACCTTGGAGTTTGAACTACTTTTAAAAAGACTGAAACCAGACATATATATCATGTCCTTTTACACCTACAGCCTTGATATTTCACACATGGACACCTCCAACCAAGACCTTTCACATTTGACCATGACCTTAACCTTGGCATTTGGCCTACTTTTAAAAACTTTAACCTGGCCTATGTTTCATTTTACTTTTACATATACAGCTTTGATATTTCACACATAGACACCTCCTACCAAGACTTTTCATATTTGACCATGACCTTGGACCTTGTTAACTTGACCTTGGACTTTGACCTACATCAAATGTAGGCCCTTGATGGGGCATATATGTTTTACAAACATCTCTTGTTTTCATATGGTAGCTTCTATTTGAGTAAAATTTGACATGAAAACATTGCACGTATATTCTACTAATGTCCAAACTTTTACAAAGATATTCCATAAAACAAAGAAATTATAGTCATTTGAACAAGCCTAGTAGGGGTGGGGGCAGCAGTCCGTTGACACTCGCACAGCAGCTTTTTGTCGTCGTAGGTTATGACGCAAAGCTGATATTAAATGTTCAAGTAGTGGAAATATATATTCCAGATGCTTGATTACCACGTGAATGCGACTTGTTTCTTTTTGACAAAAATATTGATGTAGGAAAGAAATAAAGGATTTTTGTCAATCGATGTACAAATTATGTGGATAAGATGACAAAGCATACGTCGACATGACATATTTTAAAATAATGATGCACTAACTTATGTCGGAAAGATTAGTTTACGTAGACAACCGGTAGAGTTAATTTTCTTTTGTTATCATGACAAGTCGACTTACCTGAAGTCGACTTTATCATTTTATCAGGGTGTACCATATGCGTTTCCATACTACATGTATAGATGCCTACATGATACATACAAGACGACTTCACATTGTCGAAAAAACCGCCATCAACAACGAATATTGTCATAATATACGTCGACGTGACTTGTTTATATAAATAAGTCGCGATGAAATTGAAGTAAAAATCAATATAAAGACAAAAGTCAACATAATTTGATAAGTCGACATGGGAACTAACACCTAATGTGATACTGCCAGTTTTCAATGACATGAATATATTGTCATGATCTGTACTTGTCGTCTAAAACAAAAAATGACAAGGCTATTAAATCCGACATCTCGACCTATAGCAAGTCATAAAGCCATAAACAACGAGCATAGTCAACATAGCAGTTTTTACAAAATACGTTATTATGTAGTTATGTCGTTTTATTTTAAGACGACAAGTCGAGTTCTGTTATTGAGTAATGATCAGATTAAGACAACAAATCGTGTTCTGTTAATACGTCATGATCAAATTATCATATTATTCTTTAAATTTTATGACAACTTGGTGTGATCATGTCGTCCTATAAGCACACATCTTCGCATTCAATGACATCATCAGGGTGTACCATATACGTTTCCATAGTTGTTACTACCTATTAACTCATTCCAACATCTTGCTTTTCATGACGCCTTACAAGATAAAGGGTTTGGGACCATTGACGACAATGAAGACGTTGTTTGTTGAATCAATTTCTTTATTTTCTACAATATTTTCTACTCAGAAAAATCAAGATAATATAAAATTTCGTTCATTTCGAAATTGTAATTTACAACATCTTTGAATTTGGAATCTTCCAAATCTAAATTTTTGTCGTGCGGTAAATGGCTAAACTATCGTGGATTTAACGTTGGAACCTACAACAAAATGCATATTGTATTATATATCATATATTTATGTGCATGGAAAAGTTAATGTTAATTTGTGATGTTCGTTTTACCATATCTACCAAGGATGAGCATACTCAACACGGATTGTATCAATTTATCCTTTGTCCTCCTTGTCTTTTGTTGCCGATAAATTCGTTTATATATCCTTTCCCCTGTTTCTGTATTCCATGTTTGTGGAGCCGGCTTCGTCCAAGACTTCATGTTGAATCTCAGAGATTTCGTGAATAACAGCATAATACAAAGTAAAACATGACTGCATAATGCAGATATTCACGAAATTTCGACACAAGAACGATAACCACGGTTCGACATTCAGATTTCGTCACTGGATTGGCTCCCTTGTCAATACGTTTTTCAGATTGGGTGGTAAGGTCTCCTTTCAAACATCGGCTGTGGAAGCTGTTTTAGCTCCACGGATGCTGTGTATTCTCCTGGCTTCTGTTGAATTGATGTCGACCGATTCGACTATAAAAAAGGCCCAAAGTTTTGTCGTTTTAGTCCCTTTTCCTCTTTTGGTATGCCTTATTCCTAGCTTACTTACTGTTGATAAAGTCTTCTCTAATTCTCCGTTCTCTTGGCTTCTTTCACTCCCCGATGAGAATGTGTCTTTGTAGTACGGGGAATTGTTGTTTTCCATTTCTGAAATGTTGGGTCACCTTTTTTTAGTGGTCCATCCTTCTTAGATCTGTTCAAATTATTTTCAAATGTAATCATTTCTTTACATTCTGTCTCATGAGTTCCTAATCCAACATTCAGTAGGCCTGTGGTTGTCAAATTTATGGTCTATTTGGGAAATTGGTAAAGACAAAGACAAAACATAATCATAAACATTACCGTCTAATACAGAGTTAGGGTCAACATTTCTGAAATCATTGAAACTTTGTATAGCTCACTATAATTGACCTGGTAGAGCAGACATAGCCAATAGGCTGGGATGCTCTGGCAGGTCATTTATCGTGAGGTATAGAAAGAAAAGAAAACATTAAACGAACATACAAAGTATATAAATAATTATCAAACTTTATCCTACTGAAATTTAACAAGATGTCAATCAATCTCTGACCCTGGTCATGCTTGACTTTAACGAACAAAAAGTCTAGAATAAGATCATACTTCACTTATATGCAGTCTGTTCTTATTCTGTGCTTCATACCAAAGCCACAATATTTCAGAATCACCATGACAACGGTTAAAGCCCAAATTGGTTTGAGAAACTCGATTTTATCTTAAGTTTCCAAACGATAAACAAATGTGTCAAAATCAAAATGTAGCAAATTCGATATGCTTAGATCAAATTGTAGGACATTACATGTTGATTTTTGTTTTACTAGCCATTAACAAGACGACGAAATTTTTGAATGATCCCAATCTATTTAGGTAAAAAAGTGGACAAGTTAAGCTTTAACAAATCTATGAAATAACAAGAAAGGGGTAAATGACGAAAATTGTATTCCAAGCCTACCTTTTCTCAGAGGTGTGGAAATTGTTAACCATGAACGATGGTTTTGCCCATTTAACCCATTCCAAAACAAGACCTGGTGTTGACGTCTCTTAAAGGAAAGGGTTGGGAAAACATTGAGACAAAAGAAGAAACTGCTGATACCAGCAGTTTCTCCTTTTGCCTCAATATTTTCTGAGCAATATTTCACATGAATTTCATCTTTACTAATACCTATTTTGTTGTAAGCGGCAGTTTTCAAATTGGACCACCCTAGATTTTTGTCTTTTGGGAAAGGGTTAAAGCTTTCACAACCAACGCCATACCCAGACCATCTTCGCAAGCCAAGGGTGACATCTACGACGTAACGTCGTTTCTGTATTCACCCTTGGCGTATTTAGTCCGATTTTCTTGGTCTCCTGGAAAGCGTTTTCATTGGTTCCAGCGAGGTCTCGCTGGAACCAATCAGATTGTCGACTGATACATTTGTTATGAGTAACCAAATCATGACAACGGGCGGGAAAAAGCATTGCATTTGCAACTCAAAAACGCAAAGATGGGCGATTTTTTTTCTAAGAATTTCACTGCAATAGACAGGAATTCCCTAACTATAATCGACGAATTATTATACTTTCGACAATTCGACCAAAAAAGCGGCTAACTTTTACATAATCCGCATGACGTATGACGCGAAAGACAACGCGCGTTAATGACGTCATCAATAATGGACGTAAACAACCAGCAGAACAACCGCTAGGCGGCGCTTCGCGATTTCAAGAAATTCGGACTAAATCCGCCAAGGGTGAATACAAACGTAGGTGGGTTCAACCTTGGCTAGCGAAGATGTACCCAGACATAGAAGGGGGAATCCAATTGACGTCAACCAACACGTCGTTCTCTTTTTCCTCCTGGATTTCACTATCAAACTTTCAATTGAATCCACTTTCGTCATCAACAGTGTACGATTTGAACCGTTCTGAAAATACGAAAGGGTTTCAGAGCTTTATATGGTAAGAGTTTCATAGCACGTTTAATTCATATCAGTACAGAGACCACACATTCAAGATCTGTGACCTTTCTCATTGTTTAAACAATCTTTAGTAAACAGGTCAGTTTTACACCTTTTCCACTACAATTTTCTAACCTGTATGTGCAAACAGGAGATATTGAACTATGTTGAAGAAAATCTAAGATGCACTCTAACGTTAAATTTTGATTCTCTCAATTTGAAACTTGACGAGAAGTTTTACATCAGTAGGCTAACATAATTATAATGTCGGAATTAGTCAAAACCTTTCATGGTTACACTATCTTTGGAAAAGCGGGAAAATTCTTATCTGAAACTATGTATCCTTCTCCTCACACGGCTTGCTCTGACTTGACTTTAAAAAACATTGAAAACATTAAGAGAAAAGAGGACAATGCTGACTATATTTAGCAGCAGTTTCTTCTTTTCGTTCAATATTTTCCACGCTACGACTTTCGTTGTTTTTTTTTTTTTTTTTTTTTTTTTTTTTTTATGGGGGTGGGGGGGTGGGGGGTGGGGGGGGGGGTATTAAATAATCGTATTCGCACATTTTCTTCCACAATGGGTAACGTTTCATTCATGTTCATTAGACCTCGACAGCCATGCATCTGTAAAATTAGAACGTTTTATTACATAAACACCTACGCACTGCATCTCCTATGCTGGCAGTTGCATTTTATTACCTGTCCTTCACGACGGCTTGTTTAACCCTGTCCCAAACGGCAAAAACATGTTACCTTCATAAATACGTATGAGCCGAGATCTTGAAAAGGGCCGTTATAGCATTTTGGACCATCAAGCATGTTTCTAACTGTAATCGGATCAGGCTCCATGCTGATGTCACATACTGATTTGGATCCATGTTGGTCCCAAAAACTTTAAAGGTCCCTATTACAGATCCTGGCTCATATATAAATTTCTGAACCAACGCCATTTCCACAAAAACAATATTGAAAATGTTCACTGTTTAAGTTAATACTAAATACGACAAAATCAACGTCTGAAAATAAGCATGAACGCGCTACAAAAAGCAAGATACATGTACATGTATAATATCACATTTGACCGACATAATTTTCACAAAATCACATAAAACTTTCCTGTTTACATGTCCGATCACAAACATTCTGGATATTGACAAAAACCGCATACCTTTCTCACACGATATAATTATGTACATTTATGGAAATGGTGGTGTTTTTTTGGTGATTTGGGCCTCGTTTGTCGGAAAAACTTATTACAGAAAGCGGAAAATTAACACCTTTAAAAAAGAAAACAACGAAGGAAAAGAAGAAAATGCTGGATTTCAGCATTTTCTTCTTTTCCTTCTTTTGTTTTCATAAACTTTCCCCGTCAAAATCAACGTCCGAAAATGCACGCAAACGCGCTAGAAAAGACACGATACATGTATGTATCACATATGACCGAGATAATTTTCACAAAATCACATAAAACTTTCCTGTTTACAAGTCCGATCACAAACATTCTCGATATTGACCAAACCGCATACCTTTCTCACACTGTATATGTACATTTATGGAAATGATGGCGTTTATAGCTAAAATAGGGCAGGGCTGACCCCGGGCTGACCTTTATCTCTCTTCCTCATGGGGGAATCGGAGAAAATGTTGAAAACTTTAGATAAAATACTTAGAAACACTTCAAATTGTTACTCATTTTACTCGATCATGAATCTGAAGATTAGCCAGATACCTGTTTTAGAACATCGATGGAAAACAAGAAAAGGCTGATAATTAACAATGTGTCATTTTCGCTACCTACTAATGAAGAAAATCTGCATATTGCCACTTTCACTTTTAGTTGAAAATACCGTATCTCCATTAATCTAGGTTAGGCAAATGTTGACGCGTTTTTCCTTTTTTGTTTTTGATAGTAGCGCTTGTAATGCATTCAACTGTCTGTAACGTACAAAGATGACTGCTCTAGAAAAGATCGAAAATTTTGGAAATTGAAACCCTTTCTCAAGCCATATTTTGTGAAAAACATACGAGGGGTGTTCATTAAAGATTTCCCCTGACCTACTTTCGGTTGAGTTAGGAAGTTGAAATTTTGCACATACATTACCGTATACCTCTATAGGTCACATGAAAATTTGCAGCTCTGAAATGTAATTAGTTTCTCATTTCCGTGAGCTGAAGTTAAGTAAGGTAGCGTGATGGAGCAAGCAGCCATCAGATTCCTGTATTTGAAAGTTCTGACTCCAAAGGAGGCATTTCATGAGATGAAAGAAGTTTGTGGGGATGATGTCCCATCATATGACGTTGTCAAACAGTGGCAAACTCAGTTCAGGTGTGGTCATAAATCTGTGGAAACAGCCCGAATGCTGGGCGCCAACAGTCTGTCATTGGTGATGCCACCATCAAGTCAAAGTAAGGTTTCGGGGACAATCTACGGTGTTCTACAGAAGAGGTCTACAAAACTGCATTAAACGATGGGAGAAGTGTGTCTCTCTGGCTATAGGCCATATAGAGAGAGATTAATATTTGTGCCAAGTTTCAATTCTCTGGGTTTATTGGAAGTGGGTCAGGGGAAATCTTTAATGAACGCCCCTCGTATGTTATAGCATGAAAGGCATAGGTAAAAAAGAAACAATGCTTAACATCATAGTTTTTCTATTCTCTATACTTTTTCAAACCTTTCTGTACTACATTGTTCTAGAAAGATCAAAATGAGAAATTGTTTGAGAAAGAGTTAAAGGTGAAACTGTACGGGAACTTTGACCACAAAATGATAAAGGTTATTTAAACAGTAATAAACTGGGCAGAGAAAGGGTAACATCATATCATTGGTCATGTTTACTCTGACCAAACCAAGATTAGGAGAATTGAAAAACGTTTCCGGACAATACACAACTGTGATTTATAAGCAGAAGGAAACAATTTTAACATAGATCAGACCAGAAGATTTTGAGCAAATTCCGATAACCTTTAATGTTCGTGTTTTCGTTTAGATGTTTTGGTATCGCTTTTCATGCGCCAATTCAGAACGCACCCCCACCCCCTTGGTAAATATGTCGATTGGTGGAAACTACGAAATGTACCTAGTTCTGAGTGCACCCGGTCGCCGTTATCAATCAAATTATCTATTGATCAATCGAATTACCCCATTTGCCACAATGTCTATCCAAGTCAAGTAAGATAAGGTTACGGAACTGGTCTGACAAATTTGTTTTAGAAGACGATACAGGTTTCCAACGCCAATAAACAATATGAAAAGATTGGTATAAACTTGAAATTATTGACTTGGGTCGGATGTTAACTGAAAGAGTAAGGGTCAACACAATTTAACGCTTAGATAAGGAATCCACACACACCCTTCTCATAAATTGTTGACAAATTTAGGAAAGATTTTCAAACCAGTTTCGTCACCTATTAGTTTCCAGCCACAGCGAAAAAGATTTAGGCCTACCAACATCGATTATAACAACAATAGCAGCAGCAGCAGTAGCAACAACAACAAAGGTAAAAGAAAATTGGTTATAGAGAAGAAAATTTTTACTGACCATCTATATCTTTGTCATGTTTATAATGAACGGATTTGCAGATCCCCTACTCTGAAATCTGTAGAAACGCCACAATAGTTATCTGATAAGTCAATCGATAATTTGATTGATTATCGACGATTCGGCTTATTGGGTGAGTATACGGTATCATCAAAAAACTATATACTAAATGTGTAACCCTTTCCCAAACAAGACCTGGCCCCGGTTTCTCGAAAAAACTTTAGTATATTCTCATGAGAACATGCTCAACTTCAAAGGGATACTCTCCAACGTTGAAGGGTATTCGATTGAAGTTCACGTGGATTTCGTGCGATTTGAGCACGGTGCTCAGATTTGAGCATGAGAACGTACTTAAGTTTTTTCGAGAAACCGGGGCCTGGTTTCGACGTCCATAATTGAATAGCCTTGGGAAAACATTGATGCAAAAGAAGAAACTGCTGATAACCAGCAGTTTCTCCTTTTGTCTCAATGTTTTCTATGCTATATCATACAAAAATTTGATCAAAATAAACATCCATTTTGCTGTCTTCAGCAGCTTTTGAATTGGGCCACCGGACGGCACAGTTTTGGACTGTTCCAAGTTGAAAGAAGTTGCAGATGACATTAATAAAGTGCATGGAATTTTACAATTTGGGACTTTTGTGTAGAAAAACATTGTGGGAATTGAAGAAATTGCTTGACATAAGCAATTTCTTCATTTTCCACAATGTTTTTAAAAACCTTGATTTTGTACGGCGTCAAAAGGCGTCACTGTTCGGTAAAGTTTTAATAAAGTCGTACTGTACAGGCCCGTAGGAACAGGGGGCTAGGGGGGCTTAGCCCCCCCCCCCCCCATGTTGACCAAAAATGCCATTTTTTTCTTATTTCAAACTGAAATTTTACGGAAAATCCAATTTAGCCCCCGCAATATTCAGACACAGGGGCATAAGCCCACCCAGTATGAAAGTGCTTCCTACGGGCCTGCTGTTATCTGTACAAAGATTACAATCCCAAGGTTATAAAGGATATCTAAACAATTTGTGACCATAACGCGAGTACAAAATAGCATCGGTAACGTTCAAAATTGTCGCAACTACAACTTATTCAAAATTGTCGGAAGTACAACGTATTCAAAATTGTCGCAACTACAACTTATTCAAAATTGTCGCAACTACAACTTATTCAAAATTGTCGCATCTACAACTTATTCAAAATTGTCGCAACTACAACTTATTCAAAATTGTCGCAACTACAACTTATTCAAAATTGTCGGAAGTACAACTTATTCAAAATTGTCGGAAGTACAAGTTACACAACTTGAATGAGTAAATTGTAATTTGCGACATTTTAGAACGTAAACAACGATATTATGAAAAAATAACAACTAAAACAGAATTTAGCCAAAACCAGTTCGAAACGTTAGCACTACCATTATTTTCAAAATTATTTCTTGTGGTTTTTTTTCGCTCTCTCTCTCTATCTTGAGAATATTTCTTTTGCAACGACAGATAACAAAAGTATCACAATCAAGGTACGATGGTAGATAAACTGGTCAAGTAAGGGGTTTGGTTCGCGTTATCGGACCCAGACCACTTTATCACAGCGATAAAACGTTGTAAAATAGAGTGGACGTTGTAAAAACATGACGTAATATGACGTAACACGACGTCAAAGTCATAAATGTACTGACTTTTCATTAATAAGCATGTCATTGTAGTTACAAGCAAAAGTTGAGCCATTTGTCAATATTTGTCCCGGGACGAAATGTAGCAATTTTATTGTCGCAGTTTTAGAAATAATCGTGTAGAAGTTAAGATATGAAAACTTGTCTGTAAAACTCTTTATAACATAGTTACGTTGACGGCCTATTGACCAGAATATCCATTCCAATTGTCGATTTAAACATCAGATGATTCGAATATCAAACTTACTCGCCATTAAACAATACCGGATATGTCGAAATACGCCCATCTCGAGATAATTTGACAACACATTTTGACTTCATTTGAACTATATCTAATTTGTACATGTTCTAATCTGTAGTTTTGCTCGACCATCGACGATCAAATAGTTCGGGCTCTTATCTTCTTTTTTTGTCCGAAACTTTGAAACTTAAAACTTGTTTAAGTCGCTTAAAAATCTTTTAGTCGTAATACCGCCGATAAAATTCTTAGGTTCTTATCTCTAATTTGCGTACAAAAACAACGTTACTGTTCAGAATCCCATTTACAGTTACGATGTTTTAGTTAATACTCTAAACACTATCAGATTAACCCTTTCCCAAACAAGACCTGGTTTTGACGTCCTTAATAGAATAGACTTAGGAAAACATTGAAACAAAAGAAGAAACTGCTGATAACCAGCAGTTTCTCCTTTTGTCTCAATATTTTCTGTGCCATATTATACACAAATTCTATCTTTAATAACATACATTTTGTCATTTGTGGCAGTTTTTGAAGTGGATCACCCTAAAATTTTTCCGTTTTGGAAAGGGTTACGGGTCCTATCAACATAGGTACGCGGTTATCTCGTGTTACCAGGCTACCGCGAGATTTGCGAGTGTTTGTCCATTCATGTCCTCCGGACAAGCTGACCACTGACATTGAGGAACGATAATAAAATGATATGATTGATAGTAGTGACCCTTTGGTCATCCTGCGACTGGACATACCTACATCATAAAAACTGGACCCTTCATTCGAAATTTACCCTTTCAAAAACGCCAAACTAAAAGATATAGCCTACCGCATTCAAAGCTATTCAAGACATCAAAAACAAACGTTAAGAAGATGTATCAAATCATCTTGTTATGAACCTTATGGAATGGAAAGCGCGGAAAGAAAATCCAACAATTACTTCTATGCGTTTCTGTTATACGTCAAAAACCAGAAAATATTTTGGAAAGCGTTTAATGATATTAATTTTGTCGCATTTGTGTCAAAGAAAACAAAATTCAGTCAACAAGAAAGCGCATGAATTTCAACTTTTGATTCTGCATTAGCCAGGCGCACGTAAGATTTTCAGCTGCTATAGTGAACGTCTAATTCAAAAGTCCTTTGGTTTCGAGATACAATAGAAAAAGTCAAAAAGAGAACAAAATACGATTGATCAAGGTCAGATTGCACGTGGCAGCAATCTGACTTTGATCCATACTCACGAGGCATTTACCAGAATAGACAAGGGTAAATTTACAATGAATGAATTTGTACAAGTAAATGAAATATGCATGTGAAACTTTGCATAATTTTATGTCACTCATTCTCGTAAAATGCAAATGTATGTTTCCGTATTTGTAAAACATGTGCAATATTACAATAATATTTCGGATCAATCATTTAAAGATTGGGCCGGTTTATTCGACACAGGGCCGAATCTATTAATATTAGTTCCTGGAATTGATGACGTTGCTATCGTTTGATTGGCTAGCGGCGGGATAAATTCACGTGGTCAAGTCCAGATCCATATAAAAGCAGGAGTAAAACCCATGCGGGCCCTTTTCAGATACAGCCAGGACACAGTTCACATGGTGAAGTACAGTCGAAAAATTTAGAAACCACGTGGCTTTGTATCTTAATAGCAAATTTAAAATAGATCTTTTAAAATAGATCCACATGTACATATAGAGATCTAATATAGATTCAACCACATCTGGTTATTGTTTGAAAAATCAACAAAAACATTGGATTAATTTTTTTAGGTTGACTTTAGTTTTCAGCAAGTTCAACAATGAAATCCCGACGAAACAAATTAAAAGAATATGACTTGAAGATTCATGTATAGACTCTCGATCTTGATCTAGCCGGGTCCGGTTAATAATGATAGATCTACGATAAAACATAAAATCAGGAAACGGTTTAAAACCGCCTTTAAACTTTATGTTTGTGTATTGCTCCTAAAAATAGATCTCGATACATGTCGGTCATAGTAAATATCTATGTGTATTCCTGGTACACACGCCTCTGTCGATATATGTTAAGTAAATAATCAGTTTAGTTTTAGCTTGTAAATGCCACAGGGAATCGAATCATACCTTCCTAGGCCTATTCAGAGGGATTTCTGACCAAAAACAGAACCTAAAACTGAAATAGGAGAGAAGGGGTTGGACTATCCCAGGGCCGAATCCAATAGTGACCCGATTCGAACGCCTGTTACTCAAAAACTACAAAAGATATTTTCAAAATCGAACCTCTGTGTGGTAGACAAGTCATTAAGCTACACGACGATATGGGTGGTTAAGCAATAAAATAATCATCACGCCTCCCACAGTCATCGCAAATTCAAACTCAATGGAAAAAATCGAACTTGGACACAAACCTCATCTTACCTAGCGGTGGAATATCGTTATACGTAAAAGAAGAACTAAGGAAATATGTATCTATTATAAAGAAAAATAATTTTGGTATAATGTGGATCAAACTTTCTAAAGATTTGTTTCACTTTGAAGAAGATTTATTTTTGTGTAACACATATATTCCACCGCCCGGCTCACCTTTGTATGATACAAGTGATTTTGATTATTATGATCAACTAGAATCAGACGTTATTAACTTTAAAACGAAAGGAAAAGTTATAATCACAGGTGACTTTAATGCTAGAACAGCAGCGGAAAATGACATATTAGACTATGATGAGTACATTGACAATAATAATGATAATGATGGTGATAAAATTATTATCCGCCGCATGAACTGTGATACTGTAATAGATACCCAAGGTCGTCGCTTGATCTCCTTTTGCAAGACAACATCAATGTTTATCGCAAACGGTAGATTATATGATGATACTATAGGAAATTTTACATTTCATTCACACAATGGCTCAAGTACTGTGGATTACTTATTAATAGAAAAAAATGATTCACATATTTTAACAAATTTTAAAATATCAAACGCCACCGAATTTTCAGATCACTGCTACATAAACTTTCATATAAAATCAAAGTTGAATCTAAAAACTAAACAGCAAGAAACACAAAACACATCAAAAATTAAATGGGATGATACTAAAAAAGATCAATACAACGAACTTCTATTCGAAAGGATAGAAAGTATTAATGATCTTACACAAAAATTAAATGTCGATACATTTGATACCAATGAAATTGTTTCTTCATTTACAAACATTCTATACACTGCAGCAGATTCATGCTTCGGCAAAAATATAACAAAAAAGAATTTTAAAAACGAGCAAAAATGGTTCAATAAAGATTGCTTTATTGCGCGCAAAGAATTTCATACTAAGCGTAATAAATATAACAAGAACCGAACTAACGAAAACAGACAAGAATTCATTCAAGCAAAAAATTCATTTAATAGACTAAAACGAAAACGAAAGAAAATATATGCTTCACAACAAAAACTTATTCTAAAAGATCTTGCTAAAAATAAGCCTAAAACATTTTGGGAAAAAGTGAAATCTCAATATATTCGTAAACCCAAAAAAGCAAATGACTTAACTATTAATGAATTATATGAACACTTTAACACACTTTTTTCTGATATACAAGGTGAAAATGATAACGATCAAAATAATTTCCAAAACAATAATATGATTAACGACGAAATACTCGATAGCAAAATCACATACGAAGAAGTTAAAAAAGCAGTTTTTCAACAAAACAACAATAAAAGTAGTGGATTAGACCAACTCCCTGCTGAAATATTCAAAGCCTCATTTAACCTGATATCTCCATTTCTAGTTAAACTTTTTAATAATTTGTATGATAAAGGAGAATATCCTGAGTCTTGGGGTGATGGTATTATCGTTCCAATTTTCAAGGGAGGTAATATAGAGGAAACTGGGAACTACAGAGGTATCACCTTAATTAACATTTTATCAAAGATATATTCACAAGTTCTTTCAAACCGATTGACTAAATGGTGCGAAATAAATGACGTAATTAACAATACACAGTTCGGATTTCAAAAAGGTAAAAGTACCACCGACTGTATATTTTTATTAAACGCAATAATATCAAAAACACTTAACTCAAAGAAAAAACTTTACTGTGCTTTTGTTGATTTCCAAAAATGTTTTGATACAATTGACCGAGTATTCCTTTGGCATAAATTAAAACAATTGAGTGTAAGCACAAAATATATAAAAGCCGTACAGTCTATGTACAATACAGTACGATCCTGTGTTAGATATAATGGATCGTTGTCGGATTTCATCCAGTCTAAGGTCGGAGTTAAACAAGGGGATCCGTGTTCCAGTCTATTATTTTTATTATTCGTCAACGATCTCGTTGAAAATATCAATTCCGATATAGAAGGACTTTTTACGATAAACGAAATTAAATACTTTATACTTATGTTTGCAGACGACACAGTTCTTTTTGCACACACACCGGAAGCTTTACAGTCTATGTTAAACGATCTTGAATTATATTGCAACCATTGGAACTTGAAAATTAATACCGACAAAACAAAAATTATGATTTTCGAAAAAGGCCGTCATACAACTTTTGATTTCTTTCTGAACAATAAAAATTTAGAAGTAGTCAAATCTTTTAAATATCTTGGCATCAACTTCTTTAAAAATGGGTCGTGGTTTCAGACTCAAAAACGAATTGCGCAGCGAGCAGAATTCTCATTGCACAATCTTTTTATCGTTTTTAATCAACTTAATTTAGATATCATCGAAAAATGTCGACTGTTCGATTCTCTTGTAGGCTCAATATTAAATTACAATGCATGTATTTGGGGAAATGGAACATGTTCGGATATAGAACGAATACATTGCAAATTTATAAGGAAAATTTTAGGAGTAAATAAATCAACTAACTTGGACGCCCTTTATGGAGAACTCGGAAGATACCCAATGAAAATCTACAGGCAGTTTCAAATGATAAAATATTGGCTAAATGTGCTAAAGAGCAAAAATCCATTGATAATAAATATGTATAAAATGATGCAAAACGATGCTAATAACGACAATAACTATAATGGAAATAACTGGGCTTTCAATATCAGACAAATTTTAAGGAACACGGGCATGGTTGACTCTTGGATACACCAAATAGATACACCGAACAACTACAAAAGTATAAAACAGCGTATAATAGATCAATACATACAACAATGGTTTAGTAACATTTCCGTCTCACAGCGTCTAGAAACATACTCAAAATTTAAAAATGAATTCAGCCTAGAAAGATATCTAACATGCATTAAAGAACGTAAATACCAAATAGCTTTTGCAAAACTTAGAACATCTTGTCATAACTTAGAAATCGAAAAGGGAAGACATTTTAATATACCAAGAAATCAACGTATTTGCAAACATTGTAACACTGGAGTAATCGAAAATGAATATCACTTCCTTCTCATTTGCCCAAAATTTGCTACGATTAGAACACGCTTCGTCAAAAAATATTATTTAACATGGCCAAGCATTAATAAATTCATAAATCTCATGAGATCAGAATCACCCACCGTTTTGAATAATTTGGCTAAATTCACGTATACAGTAATGAATTTAAAAAACGAACAACAACAACAACAACAATAATTATATATGTGTCTATTTGTCTTGCTTATATTTTCATATTGTGTTTATTTAAATTCCATTTGTATTTTCTCTGTAAACTATGTCTCCACCATATTCTTTTGTGTAGGCTACAAACGTTTTTGTACGTTTTATGCTAATAAAAGTATGTTATGTTATGTTATGTTATGATAATGATAATGTATAAGGTTAATAATGTATAAGGTTGATAATGCTCTTTTATAATGAATGAGATTTATAAATTGGAGTCTTTTTTGTAGGAAGGTGATAATCTATTTGGCTTTCTAATCGATAATGTATAAGGGGATCTGCCAAAGAGGTCTAAGGTTGTGGCCGTGCGATCCAACGTTGGGTTTCAAAATTATGTTTAAGCGTAGGGGAACTGAGACCGCTGTCGGATCATTCCACATTTATACTAACTACTCTGTTTGTAAACCTGTGTACCATAATCAAGTGAGGTCAAGTAATAAATGTTTATTTGCTACATGTATATTAATGAAGACGCTGGTCTACGATAAAACATTTAAAATGTATCCATAGACCTACATAAATATAGTACGAGAAAGGATACAATCAGCAAATTGTTTTGAATATTTCTAATGCCAAAGGTTGTCAGAGAGGGAATTATTTCTATAAAGCTGGGGGAAGTACAAATTTCGCTTGTTGCATATTTCAGATGCAAGTAAGAATCATAGTTTCCTGTTTAGTCGAATTAATGTGTTTTAAGTCGGACAGACCTCATATTTGGTTGCAGAACTCTAATATTGATGAAAGGAGAATTGAAACAAATGAGGCTTAAGCATGTCCTTGATTTAACAAGGCGCTTGAGTTCTTTTTAATTCGTTGCTATGAGACGCTATTTGGACAAATTTATGCAACTAATTATCTGCAAAATTAGAGAGCAATTTCGGAAATCTGGTAAAATGTCCCATAGCCGGATTAACCCTTTCCCAAACAAGACCTGGTTTTGACGTCCCTAATAGAAAAGGCTTGGGAAAACATTGAGGCAAAAGAAGAAACTGCTGATAATCAGCAGTTTCTCCTTTTGCCTCAATATTTTCTTTGCTATATTTTACACAAATCCAATGGTTTTCTATCTTAATTTTGTCATCTGCAGCAGCTTTCAAATTAGAGTACCCTGAAATCTTATCGTTTGGGAAAGGGTTAACAGATACTGATAAAGTATTCCACTATAATATCTGGTGTTACACAAAAAATAAACGCTACAGCAATTAAGACTAAAACGCATGAAAAGTTAGACAAAATCTTATTCCAGTAAGCATGATAAGCACGCGATCAATTACCTGAAGATAAAAGAAGTTCCAAGATGATTTGAATTAGACGACACATTTCTGTCCAATTAAGGTTATGATTTGATGCTGAATACTCTCTCTGAAGCAATAATGTATAATTATTACAACACTTGTTTCCCCTAACTGACCATGGCTGGTATAGGAGACGGTGCATGATGGGCCGCTTTTTTGGCGGTAGGTTCCACCAGTACGCTGTGCTTCCTTCGGGAACCTTTTGGCGTAAACCATCAAGCACTGTGTTTGGAACCGTGGTTGGACAAACAAACTTGCTAAATTTGAATCAATAAATGGACACTAATCAAGCTCAGTTCTGCGGCCGATGGCGGAGCAGGAGATTATGATTAATTGATAAGGATAATGCTTTCTATAATTTAATTATTAGATATTTAATTTAATTCATTATTACATTCTTAATGTAATATTATGTAATATACCAGCCATGGCCAGTTGCGCCAAATTAAATTTCATTTAAACCTTATCATATTGTCTTTCTTTACCCCCGTTGTCGAATAATATTTCGGATCAATCATTTAAAGATTGGGCCGGTTTATTCGACACAGGGCCGAATCTATTAATATTAGTTCCTGGAATTGATGACGTTGCTATCGTTTGATTGGCTAGCGGCGGGATAAATTCACGTGGTCAAGTCCAGATCCATATAAAAGCAGGAGTAAAACCCATGCGGGCCCTTTTCAGATACAGCCAGGACACAGTTCACATGGTGAAGTACAGTCGAAAAATTTAGAAACCACGTGGCTTTGTTTCCCGCCCGTTTCCCATCCCTTTTTGCTCTCGCTTCTATTGCTCATTTCAGACTCGTTGTTATCAACAAAAACCCACTGTCATGGCTGGTCGAAAATGGTATGGTACAGGATGAAATGACGATAATCGATGGAGGTCACTACGGCGTAAACCATCAAGCACTGTGTTTGGAACCGTGGTTGGACAAACAAACTTGCTAAATTTGAATCAATAAATGGACACTAATCAAGCTCAGTTCTGCGGCCGATGGCGGAGCAGGAGATTATGATTAATTGATAAGGATAATGCTTTCTATAATTTAATTATTAGATATTTAATTTAATTCATTATTACATTCTTAATGTAATATTATGTAATATACCAGCCATGGCCAGTTGCGCCAAATTAAATTTCATTTAAACCTTATCATATTGTCTTTCTTTACCCCCGTTGTCGAATAATTTATTATCTAAGTGGAAATAATACTCGTATATAGTGATGGAAAACAATAATCATTATTAGACTGATATTTTCTAGAAAAAGTTAATACCATAATTATTCTTGTTAGATTCAACATTTTCCATAAATAAAAAAATATGCACAACAAATAATTTGACAGATAAGACAGATCTTGCGCATTTATACAGATTTTATCTAGGCCTACTATCTTACCATAAATATGTCAAAAATTCAAAGAAAAATGTGACAGTAAAAATCTTGTGTACGAAAAATACACTTTTCCTGCGTAATAAAACAATTTTAATATCTGTTATGCCCTACAACTGTTACCAGCACTAGCATTTACATTCGACCTTGTTTTTAACAATACATATTTTGACTCTCCTATATAACAGAGCAATCATTGGTAGCTATACTTTCCTCATTTTCCCCTCTATCTTTAATCCAGTTCAATCAAATTTGAAATATTTGAATTGACACCCCTTTTAGTTTGGGACAAGCTAAAAGAAAGATGTAGGCCCTATATACAATATTTTGTTGACAATTCAGCAGTTTACTACAGTATGAGTAATGGTGTCTATAGGCCTACATAACAACGAGGTTGTAACATAAGAACTGTAAACATGCAAACTGTCTTGTATTTTTAACAAAAACATTTACAAGGCAACAAATGAAATTTACGAGTCATGGCAGAACTAATTTATGTCTATATACAATTTACATGCACTTACAATAGTTTTGCTACGATCTGTCTTCTTATTACACAATTTCGTTTGTCAGATTACCAGCCTGTCGAATTTTCAGCTTTAACAAGCAGTATTTGCAACATTTTGTAACATTTTTGTTGTCGTTCATTACGACACTATTCTATTCTACACTATACAGCTCACATACTAGGTTATGGAATATGGGCCTTTTACTCGTTATGACCAGATCAACCTGCCTCTGATCTGAAACAATGCTGTCATCTGAGAACAGCTATGGGAAAACAACATTGATGTTAGCAGCTTGATCTGGATCCACGTCATAATGTATCATTTCCATAGCCAAATGAAAGCATAATTATTTGACACAGTTATTCTTCGATGACAAAACTGATTCGCGCCAGCTATGAGCTACGTATAAACTGTCCAAAACATAATGATGGTGCAAGTTACATTTGAAAAATTGATAATCAATATGCACGCAGCGAATCCCGGATATTTGATCATTCACTTTTGACCAGTCTTAAACTGTATAGTTTGTGGAAAACGTTATTAAAACACGAGCACATGTACCGGCCTAGCCATGATGCATGTTGATCAAATGGTTATATAGCTGAGCTCATCTTATTATACCCCCTCCCAAACGCGGTTGCATTTGCAGTACAGGCAAATGTTTGCGCACGATTTACCTTGGCAAAAATTCCTAGAATCCAAGAAATACTTTTATATATTAGTAAACAAAATATCGCTGCTTTTCTTCGAAAACCTCGTATCTGCAGCTTAAAACAAGTTGCAGATACGAGGTTTTCGTAGAAAAACGACGACATGTCGTATTATGTCCAAAACCACGTTGCATGTTAAATCAAATAAAATTTACCAAACCACCAATTGAAGTTCTCTTTTATTCCAATGCTAAGTGAGTGTACATATCGATAGCAATTAGGCTATAAACGTCACACAAAACCGTTCTAAAATGTGTCGGTCAGTCGAAATTTTGAATGTTGATTATTTTTAAGTTTGTTGAGTAAATGAACTCCCAGTCCTTAACTGCTTTTCAAATTGCAAAAAAAACCCAAAAAACAACAAATTGTGCCATCTTAAGGCACATAAAAACAAAAACGTCGACAAGTAACAACGTTAGACGTCAAATAAACTCGACCTACCTACACATTCGCAAGTTGTTTCTTGTCCAGTGGTTTGTTGAAAAAGTCCAGTTTTGGTTAGACTCACATAAAAGTGCACAACTTGCTTGTACATGTCGCTGGTTACTGTGTGGTCAGTGTGGTCAGTTGTCCGGTGGTAAAGTCCAGTGTTGACGTTCACGTCGTCACAATCTGAGTAGTGACCACGTGGCGGGTCAGTTATATATGTCCGGAGTGGTCAGATAACGAGATGTCCCCTCTGGTCACTCTAGTCTAGCTCTACACGCCCCTCATTGGTCAGCTACAGGCGTCCCTGCCGACCCCGTCCCCATTACCAAACGACAAATTGTTTGACTGGTCCAAATCGTAATGAGTTGCAAGCGACAAAATATTATAATAGCACAATTGAATATTTTGTGTATGTTTGTAAAGAAACGCACGACAGAAAATTTGAAAAATCAGATAACCAGCAACTTTGGTAATCAGCATATCATTACTCAACATTTTCTTCAATGTTTTCCAAAACGGTTTTTATCGAAGGTCGTCAAAACTAGGTATATAATCTGGGGAAGGATTAAGCCCTTTCTAAGATAACAACATTTCAGCGGGTCCAAATTCATTTAGGGGTTGCAATGTACCTTTATGTAGAAATTTGGCCCGGTTCAGCTTGAACCCTTGTCAGACAATCCTTTGGTTATAAATGCACTTATAACAAATACATTTGCATGCACTTTGAGAAACGGAAAATTCTAAGGACAAGAGTTTTGTCGCTTTCCCTCGATGTTTTTTATTCTAAATTATACAAATTAGAGCTACTTTCATTCCCAAACAATACCTGGTTTTGACGTCCATGTTACACAATGCTTATAATTGACATCACTTTCTCCTTTTTTTGTCTTTTTGTTTTCTGAATTCTATTGTGCTCAGACCCTTTCTTCATAATCATCATTTATATGATTTGCAACAGCACCACCATTACAAACTATTGCAGTCTAGTGACTGATTAAGGGTCGTCCATAATATCATTATATATAACCCGTCTCCATATATTTGACTGTTTTGTCTTTCTTTAACAAATGAGGCATATTTGACTGTTTTGTCTTTCTTTAACAAATGAGGCATATTTGACTGTTTTGTCTTTCTTTAACAAATGAGGCCTGGAGGGCAGGGTAACTCAACAAACGGGGCTGCAGCAATGGCGATGAATCAAATAAACTTTCACTAAAATGTATTTATATAAATGCATACAGAAATGACAAGACTGCCCTTCTTATACCCAAAACGTAAAACAAAGACAAAAAGTGAGATAGAAAAAAATACACCTGACCAAAAATTCAAGCACTAACGACAACAACAACAGCAACATCAGTGGATTGAAATCATTTTTGCTTCTATATTCATGTCGTATTTATTCTATTAAGCACCGGGCGTTTGTTAGAAATATAGTCAATCGAAAAGTCGGTGGTGGGCGTTTATTAGAGGTGTTTCCATTTTGATAGTCAAAAATTAAGAATTCATTCTCAATTCATGGACTGGACATATTTTGCAAGGACGATCTATACACCAAATAAAAGACTGCAAAATATGAAATGTTGATAAATTTCTTTCTTTTAAACGGAAATGTGACTGAAAATGTCTCTTTGTTTGCTGCTGTAAATGGTCTTTTCTAATATCTGACACTATCTCCCCCCCGGATTCCGTGACGAGCGTTTATTAGAATCACCTTATTTTGCTAGAACTGTGCTTGAAACAGACTGATTTTCAGCCGAAATTTGCGGGGACGGGCGTTCATTAGAATATGTAAGTTTATAAGAATAATTACGGATGTATATCGCCGAACCTCTCATCAAACAACATTCATTTTAGAAAAGAAGGCATGTTAAAACAAACCATTGGGAGCAAATATTGCACTGTACTAAAATACTTTCCCTTGCTTGCAATGGTTTTCAAACTTTCTGGTTCAAATTTCTGAAAAAGCCAAATTTGTTTTTATAGCCTGTATTAGCATTAATCAACCGTTTTCCAAGCAATACTTGACTTTCGACATCCTCATTAATTTCTTTTTTTTTCCGATACTCTTTGTTGTTTAGGAAAGGGTTAACCCATTACCAAACAACAAAATTTGGGCTGTTCCAAATTCAAAGATCCCACAGACGACAATTTCAAGTGAATGGAATTTTTGAGTTTTGAGTCTTTTTTGGATGGAAAACATTGTGGGAAATGAAGAAATTGCTTGAGAAAAGCAATTTCTTCATTTTCCACGATGTTTTACATGGTTATTATCTTGTAGGGAGTCAAAAAGAGTCATTGTGTGGTAATAGGTTAAAGTTGATCAAGTCTATAATTTATCTCGCCTTTAAACAGGCTTTATTTTATCGAATTAATCATATTATTATTTCTAAATTTTTATCTCTATAGATTTTAATCTTCCATAAATTGCTGTCCGATTAGTTCGTCCTTTAACAAATACCTAAACCATGGGTTGATCTAGAGGGGGGTCGGAGGGGGGAAGGGAGGTCCGGACCCCCTCTGGCATTGGCAGAAAATTAATTTTTGACTATATAAATTTAGTGTAACGTTACATATTTTGAGCTTGGTCCCCCTGGAAAAAATCTTGGATTTGGACCCCCCCCCCTGGAAAAAAATCCTGGATCCGCCCTTGCCTAAACAATATCCGGTTTTAACTTCCTTAACAGAAAAGACCTGGAAAAACGCGTCAAAGGAAGAAAATGATGGCAACCAGCATCTTCTTCTTTTGCTGTAATGTTTTCTGTGTTACGTTATACACTACGTCTGACTTTATAACAACAGTTTTGTCACAAACAATGGTTTTGAAAAAGGAGCATTCCAAATTGTGGCTGTTTAGGGAAGGGCTGACCATTTCCCAACAAAATTATATTATGCGCAATCCAAATGTGAGAGGTGCGTCCAAACGACGCGAAAGTCATTATTAGCTCCACTGGCCGACAGGCCAGCGGGCTATTGTCATGGCGCTGTGTCCGTCGTGCGTGCGTCCGTGCGTCCGTCCGTCCGTCCGTGCGTCCGTCCGTCCGTAAACTTTTCCTTTAAAAATCTTCTTCTCAAAAACTACCCGATGGATTTCAACCAAACTTCACAGGAATTATCTTTGGGTGACCCTCTCTCAGATTCCTTCAAATAATTCTGATTGAAGTAGAAAGTCTGGAGTTATCTGCCCTTGAATGTCAAAAAATGGCCGTTTTGACTTTATTTTCACTCTAGCAAAGTTCTACAAATATTGACTAATCTGGACAAACTTGGACAGAATGATGGTGACTATAAGATCTTGCCTAGGTATAATTTTCAGCCTGATCTGAATTTTACATCATGAGTTATGTGCCCTTGAAATTGACAAAATTGCCATTTTCGGCTTTATTTTGACTTTTTTTCACTTCAGCAACTACCAATATTAACGAATCAACACAAAACTTGAAGATAATAATAGTGACTATAAGATCTTGCTTGGGTGTAATTTTCAGCTAGATCTTAATTTTACATCATGAGTTATGTGCCCTTGAAATTGACAAAATTGCCATTTTTGGCTTTATTTTGACTTTGTTTTCGCCCTAGCAACTACAAATATTTACCAATCAACACAAAACTTGTACAGAATGTTTGTGACTGTAAGATCTTACCTTTGTATATTTTTCAGCTTGATCTGAATTTTACATCAAGAGTTATGTGCCCTTGGAATTGACAAAATTGCCATTTTCCTTATTATTTTGGCTTTGTTTTCGCTCTGGCAACTACAAATATTGACCAATCAACACAACACTTGTACAGAACGTTGGTGACTATAAGATCTTACCTTGGTATAGTTTTCAGCTTGATCTGAACTTTATGTCTTGAGTTATGTGCCCTTGAATTTGACAAAATTGCTATTTTTGGCTCTATTTTGACTTTGTTTTCACTCAATCAACTACAAATATTGACTAATCAAGACAATATACTTGTACAGAATGTTGGTGATCATAAGATCTTACATTGGTATAATTTTCAGCTTGATCTTAACTTTTCGTCATGAGTTATGTGCCCTTGAAATTGACAAAATTGCCATTTTCGGCTTTATTTTCACTTTTACAACCATTAGTATTAATTAATCAATACAAAAACTTTCACAGAAATTCACTGACCACAAGATCTTACTTGCTTGAAATTTTCAGCTTGCTTGTTTGTGCAGCCTGAACCTTTGAAATTGCTTTCAACAAGACAAACAATCAGGCCTGTGGAGCGCTTCCAGACCGCCAGGGCTGTCTAGTGATTTTTATGTTATACCGTAGGAAAAGATTGAGAGAAATGATGATTTTTTTGTCTATCTTTTTCTTCTTTTCTCTCATTATTATCCCAAGTATTGTCTTACAGGTCAAAAATAAACAAGCATAATGACAGTTTTGTAAAGGGATCATTTGCATAAACACAAAGATAATCTGAAAAATAATCTGATTGCAAATTGATGCGAAAACCGATCGCCCTTTAACCTTCCCCCAAACAACACAATTTAATGGTAGAACCAATTTGAATGATGTTGCAGGTGGCAAAATGTATGTTTATATTGATAAGAGTTGCGTAAATTGTAGCATAGAAAATAGTGTGACAAAAGATGAAAATGCTTAATTTTCAACATTTTCTTTATTTGTCTAAATGTTTATCCAAGTCTTCACTTTAAGGTATTCCATCCATCATTAGACACCAAACACTTCGTATGTAGCTTTCGGCGTCATCCGTGGCAACGACAGTCGGCGATATTATAGGCCTGCCCTCGTCAATTTCAGTGTGTCATCCGTTGCAAAGGATATTGACAAGGGATACCATCGTCAATTTCTTTTGCCACGGATATCGATCGTAGTTGCACGAATTGTTTGGTATCTAATGATGGACGGAATATCTTAATCCTTTCCCAAACGGCAAAATTTAGAGTGGTTCAAATTCAAAGATGTTGAAGACGACAATTTTAAGTGAAACAAAATTTACATTTTTGGTCTTTTTACATAGAAAACATTGTGGGAAATGAAGAAATTGTTTGTCACAAGCAATTTCTTCATTTTCCACAATGTTTTCCTAAGCATTTATCGCGAGGGTGTCAAAAGGCGTCATTGTGTGGGAATGGGTTAGGGGATATCTAAACTTTTGTTTAGACTTATTTGGTATGGCTTGTCGTCGTTTTCAACAGCTATGGTCATTTCTCGGCTGCTGGAGCACGTACCTATGGATTCCTGTCGTTTCTCACATTGGTACTTCTTCAATATTCTAACTGAGCCTCCAGCTGCACACCCACAAAAGTTAACGATATCAAACCATCGGTGGAAGACATTTTGTATGAAAGGATATTTGCCGCGAACGGGGATTGAACCCGGGACCTAATTAGTGAGAATCCGATGCGCTACACGTACCAACTATGCCATGGGCGCAGCCCCTTGCTTTAGAAAGGATTAAACATGACTTTTTATTAAAGTAATGTTCTAATACAACGGATTTTTCATCTGGTTTTGACATATAGTAAACTATTAAATAAAGGTATATGGAAATATTGAGACAAAATAGGAGTCGCTGATAACAAGTGATCTCTATAATTCCCACAAAGAATGGTTTGCTAAAACATGCACATTATTTACTTTTAACATAATAATTATTTATCTTCATTTCCTTTCCATTAAGACACGTCTAATGATATCATGTTTGGGAAAGGGTTAAAGAAGACGAAAAGTGGATGGGAATGGATAACTGTTTTTTTTTTACATTTTGTTCACGTATGTACCAATTTCTCAAGTTCCTAAATTTCCCGTACAACGAATGTCAAAATATATAGTTACACGAGACTGTCGATGAAATGGTTAAAGGAAAGTGAGGAATTCATACGTTTTTTGAAAAAAGAAATAAATAAATAAAAAAAATGAAGAAATATCTGAGGTCAAGTTAGTTTCAGACTGGTTTAATGTAGAGGAAGTGAACTCTTTACGTCTGTTTCCGTATGCCAGTCGGTCAACTTGACGTCGACGTGTAATAACGTGACCTAACAACGTTATAGACGTTAGTGCATGTAAAGTTTCAAGCGCACTTAGAATCCTTTAGCTATAACCCCATCGGTAATTTATTTTAGTACTAGTATTTACGACCATGAAGAGATATTTTTCATTATAGTTAATATAGTTCATGAAGTCTTCGAGGCCGATATACGGGTTTCATACCCTAACCCATGGCCATACGGCAAAATGTTAGACTTGTCCAAATTCAAAGATGTTACAGGCAACATTTTCGAGTGAAAAAAAAAGAACTGGATTTTTTTTTGTCTTTCTGGAAAAAAAAACCATTGTGGTAAATGAAGAAATTGCATATCACAAACAATTCCTTCATTTTCCTCAATGTTGCCCAAAGCCTTTATTTTCTTGGGCGTCGAAGATGAATTGAAAGTATCCGAAAGTTTTATGTTCTATCGCAACTGCTTGTGAACTTCACTAAGTACATGTATATTCCTAGGATCTGCAACACTGAATGCTTTGTTCTTCTATTTTGGCTCTTTCTTTGGCCTTCATCTAGGTAACGTAGGCCTACCAAATAATTATAATATTTCTATGGATATCTATAAATTAACCGTACACCATAAAACATTAATATGGACAGATAATAGTCATACGTTTGTGAACATGCCAATAAGATGAATGGTTAATTTTAATCTATCCTGACAAAAATTTCTAACATTCTTCGTTATGAGTAGAGGTTCTTTGGGAAATGTATGCTCGGGGGGGGGGGGGGGGGGGGGGGGCAGTTCAGATTTGCCTTCGTCGGTAAAGTGTTAGTAAGTAAGTCTATCGAAAACATTGCCCACATAGGGTCATTACATTTTTTGCAGATGTCCTGGGTAAATTTGGGTGCATAACCATATATGGTTTGGGTTTTCTTAATATAGGTCCCGATAAATTACCTGACAGTGCATCTCTAGCTATTAGATAGTGCTGCAGCTCTGACCGGTCATTTATCGAGACCTATATTTTGTTTACGTAGTAAATATCATTAAATCAACTACAGTTGTCGCCACATCGTATGACACGTGTTTATGTTTTCTTTAACGTTCAATTACATTTGAACAAAATATAAACATTGTGCCATACGATGTGGCGACAACTGTAGACAGCCCTGGCGGTCTGGACGCGCTCCACAGGCCTGAATTGTTTGTTTTTTTGAAAGCAATTTCAAAAGTTCACGCTGCACAAACAAGCAAATCCATGACTACTTTTACATAAATGATTTCACATGGTCTTGTTTTTTTTTGTTGGCAATTTTGTCAAATTCAAGTGCACATAATGTTATATTTCCATCAAGCTTAGGATCACACTCAAGCAAGATCTTAACTTTACCAACATTTCATTAAAGGTTTGACCTGATTGATCATTATTTGTGGACGTAAAGAGGGTGAAAACAAAGTGGAAAACAGTTATTTTGTAAAACTCAAGGGCACATAACTCTTGATTGTACATTCAGATCAAGCTGAAATATACAAGCATGTAACATCTTGTTGTCAATAAGATTCTGTTTAAGTTCTGTATTGATTGGTTCATATTTGTGGTTGTAACTTGTAAGAGTGAAAATAAAGCCCAAAATGGCAATTTTGTCAATTTCAAGGGCACATAACTCATGATGCAAAATCAGATCAAGCTGAAAATTATACCAAAGTAAGATCTTATAGTCACCATCATTCTATAAAAGTTTTGTCTTGATTGGTCAATATGTTGCTAGAGTGAAAACAGTCAAAACAGACATTTTTGACAATCAAGGGCAGATAACTCCAGACATTCTACTTCAATAAGAATTCTTTGAAGGAATCTGAGTGAGGGTCACCCAAGGATCATTCCTGTGAAGTTTGGTTGAAATCCATCTGGTAGTTTTTGAGAAGATTTTTAAAGAAAAAGTTTACGGACGGACGGACGGACGGACGCACTGACGCACGCAGCGCCATGACAATAGCCCGCTGGCCTGACGGCCAGTGGAGCTAAAATGATAAATGAATATGCCATAATACAATAAGTAATTGTGTGACCATTTTCTATTAAACAACATTTCAGAAAGCTTTGTCTCGGACATGCATGCAACAAATCAAAATGAGCCTGAACCCTCAAGACTTTTGAGCCCAACATAGATCCAGATCAGCCTGTGCATACGCACAGTCTGATCAGGATCCATGTTATTCTCTAAAAGCTTCTTCGTGACCTGTAGTAATTTTAAGAGAGCAATATAAGTACATATTGGACTGCTTTTGACAACAGGCTGATCTTGAAACTCAATTTTTAAAAATGCTTTTAAAAGGGACGTTTTTCCAGATCCCGGCTCAAATATATTCTGACCATTTTCAGATCTTATTTTGGTAGCCCTTTAGTTGAGAACGTCAGAAAACATTTTTTTCTTTTGCAAATACTTTCTTACGTAGCCAATTTATTTTTGTTATTTGGGTAATGAATAAGAATAGTACATTATTCATAATCTAGTATACGAATAGAATGTAGAAAATGCTGGTAATAGACAGTTTCTTCTTTTCTGATTCTTTTTTTATGAATCTTCTATTTGCGTCGTCAAAACAAGATTTTTCTTCTTCTTCTTCTTTTTTTTTTTTTTTTTTTTTTTTTTTTTTTTTACTAGAATGCTTTAATTAAGACCGTAATTAATTTTTGACTAGACTATGCCATATTGTTTGAAAATGTAAAGAACAACAAGACAAAAATACCCGACGAGCAGGTTATTCTGTTAATGTTTTCATTCTCAATCTGAAACAGATATAGTCAGATCCCTATTATTTCAATTTAGTATATACGTAATACGTAGTAAGGCTCTACGAGCAATGAATTCACTACTAAGTTCTACAAGAGATCTCGATCCTCCAATTAACATTTTGTTCAATTTGTTTGATTCACAGGTACTTTCTGTTCTTAATTATGGGTGTGAAGTTTGGGGACACTTGAAGGCCGAAAATTTAGAAGCAATTCATAGAAAATTTTGCAAGTGGATTTTGCAGGTCAAAAATAGCACTTCATCTCTCGCCTTATATGCAGAACTTGAAAGATATCCTCTTTATATCTCTAGAAATATTCGTATTATTAAATTTTGGCTGAAGTTGTACCACGAAAAATCGCAAAATTGTATTCTAAATATATTGACAAATGAGCAAAGGATTCTCATTGATTGTAATGAAAATGTTGTAAATTGGTCATCCAAGGTTCGTGAAATCCTGCAGTCTGCAGGATTTCCCGATGTTTGGATGTACCCAGAATCAGTAAAGTGTACTATTTTCATACCTATATTGCGAGAACGTTTACGAGACATGTACATTAGCAATTGGCATGAAAATGTTAAATATTACCCATCATTGACATTGTTCATAAATTTGAAACCGACCTTTAAACGATCTTCTTATTTAGAAATATTAAACTGTTCTAAATATAGAAATGTTTTAGCCAAATTGAGACTATCTTCACATGTTTTGAAAATAGAAACTGGCAGACATGAAAAAATTGAGAGAAATCAACGTATATGTACTCTTTGTAATTCAAATGAAGTAGAAGATGAATTCCATTTTGTTTTGGTGTGTCCTTTTTATAACGACATTAGAAAAAGTCATCTTAAAAATTACTATATAAATAGACCTAACATGTTTAAATTTGTACAGCTTTTAAATTCTGACAAAAGAACCACCCTAAATAATTTGGCATTGTACTGCACAAAAGCATTCAAATTACGCCAAGAAAATATTTAATATCCACTAGTTATATAGGAAAATGTATTTAACAGTCTCACCATTTTAATTTATTGTTGTTAGATTCGTATTTCGATTGATTTTTCATGTTGTTAAATTTGTGTATATTTATACGTCATTTTGACGCAAATGTTATATTGTATGTTTGTCAACGATGAGCTGTATATGCTTAAGTTGTATTAAACTATGTTCTGTTCTGTTCTATATACGCGGTGGATAATCACGTGATACAATATTTTCAGAAAATCTTCAATAATTTTGTTAATATGCGACTGATTTGAATTCGGTTTGAAGCAGAGAATAAGGACAGACGTCACGCATTAGATGGACGTGGTAGATTTTTGAAAAATTAACCGATAAAAAGGTAATTGGAGATAAACCAAAATTTTGGTTTATCTTCAATTACTTTTTTATCAGTTGACTTTTCAAAAAAAAAAAAACAACACGTCCAGTTTATTCCTGGCATTTTCCCACATTCTCTGCTTCAAACCGAATTCAAATTGGTCAAGTATTAAAAAGATATTGAAGATTATCGGAAATTCTGAGTCACGTGATTATACACCGTGGAATATGCATTTCCCTATAACTTCAATTTAGTATATAATGATCATTATCATTTTTAATCGAAAAAAAAAGAAACATACAAATTAGTTAAGAGAGTCCTGCTTTTACAGGGTGCCGCATTAACCTTTTCAATGAATAAAAGTCCGAAAATCACCCTTTTGAAATAGGGGTTTAGGGTGTCTACGTAACAATTATATTATTGTTTACATATAGTCAATATAATAAACTATAAAATCATAAATGATAAATAAGGATGACATACCTTGCTACATAATTGTGTAGACCTTGTTTTGTATTACACAACCTGTCAGAAAGTTTAGCCGCGGACTTTGAATGGAGTTTTCCTACACACTTGTCAACCAGTGAAACTTTTATTTCATTTCACCTGACAGTTTATTAATTAACACAGCCTGTAACCTCGGGGGACAAAAACACAGGATTTATTGCATGAGAAAACCGGGCAAAATGCATTTGACGTGGCGCCTAGTATAAATCTTAACCTGCCACGTTCTGACGTATTGCTATATTTGAGTCGGGATTAGGAAAAATGTCCGTGTAGCATTTGAGAATAACGTGCTTCCAGGCCACGGTTTCTCGAAAAAAAACTTAAGTACGTTCTCATGCTCAAATCTGAGCACCGTGCTCAAATCGCACGAAATGCACGTGAACTTAAATCGAACACCCTTCAGCGTTGGAGAGTATCCCTTTGAAGTTGAGCATGTTCTCATGAGAATATACTTAACCCTATCCCAAACAACAAACTTTTAGGGTGGTCCAATTTAAAAGATGCTGCAGACGACAAAATTATGATTGAAAACCATTGGATTTGTGGGATATATAGCATTGAAAATATTGAGGCAAAAGGAGAAACTGCTGGTTATCAGCAGTTTCTTCTTTTGTCTCAATGTTTTCTCAAGTCTATTCTATTACGGACGTCAAAACCAGGTCTTGTTTGGGAAGGGTTTTAAGCTTTTTCGAGAAACCGGGGCCAGATAAGCATGTGTCCGAGTGCAGTCTGATAAGATCCATGTAGCTTTTTCATGGTTGCCTAAGGCCACAAAGAAGCTTTAAGAGAACAACATGGACCATGTGCATTCGCACAGTCTGATCTTGGTCCGTACTGTTCTCAAATGCCATAAAGGACATTTTTCCAGAGCCTGTTTCATTTCATTGTACCAATCGCAAACATCATTCAAAGGTACGAATTTCATTTCAAAACGCAACTTGGAAACATGCTGCCAAACCAAGAATACTGCGATCCATAGGTTCAATTTGGAATTCCTAATTAATCATTGTCTAGCTATAATAATGTACAAACAAGAGAGCCAAAATAGCCCTCCTCCGCTCACATGAGAAGGCCTTGGGACACACAAGCAAAATTTCAAAGCTGTATGGATTTTTCGAAAGGGCCTTTTCCTTAAAGAAAAAATAGTCATTACAAATAAGCAAAATTTGAATCTCTAGCGCCAAATTGTTTACAGATGGACATACAGACAAAAGGAGGTCGAAATAGACTTCCGTGCTAGTGTGAGCTAAAGGCATATTTTCTAACTGACATGCAGACAACAACAGCTTCCAATCTCGAGCAATGTTGTCATTTGGGAATAAAAAGGACTAGAGAATGTTACAAGATAACTAGCATGTTTGATTCGGATCTCAATCAACCTATCCTTGGATGGCGAAAAAGGGTGACTTTTCCGCAACCCGACAAAATAGATATTGTTAGCGAGCAATTTAGTCTCTTGCTTCAATTTATTCCAAAGCCTTATCGTATTTAGTGACATATCGTATGGCACGCGAATAGGGTCTAAAGTCAATATAGCGCTAGACCTATAATCAAAATAGGGATAGAGCGCTAAAAATAGCGGTCTACCCTTATATTTTAGCGGTCTACCGATAAAAATATCGGTCTACCCATAAAATAAGGGTAGACCGCTATTTCAATTAACGGTCTAGCGATAAATTACCGGTAGACCGATAATTATTTTTGACCCTTCTGCTCGAAATCTCATTAGCCAATCAAATGGCTCGTTACATCCTCAACCCACCGGGAATATCAACGACAGTATAATACAAGCTCTGTGATTGGCTGTTGAAAAAAATAGGGGTCTACCGATAAAAAGAGCGGTTTACCGGTAATTTTATCGCTAGACCGTTAATTGAAATAGCGGTCTACCCTTATTTTATGGGTAGACCGATATTTTTATCGGTAGACCGCTAAAAATATAAGGGTAGACCGCTATTTCTAGCGGTCTACCCCTATTTTAATTATAGGTCTGGCGCTATATTGACTTTAGATCCTATTCGCGCGCCATAATATCGTGTGTCGACATGTGGTTTGGTAGCTCAGCGGTTAGAGTACGATAACGGCATTCCCGATGCCATGGGTTTGAATCTCAGTCGAGCGGCGATATTTCCCACCTGTTTCAAACATAAACAAAGACGTGAGTCATCTCGAAGCAACCAAAAAGTCGATGCTATAGCAAAACCTTGTAACTCCAGCTTAATGAAAGCTGGAGTTACGAGGTTTTGCAATAGTATCGAAAAAATACGTAATAAAAAACGCTGGTGCCCTGGGTTTGAATCTTGGTCGAGCGGCGATATTTCCTCATCTGTTACTAACATAAACAAAGACATGAGTCATCTTGAATCACCCAAGACAGTAATAAAAACGCTGCATGTCCCTCCACCCAGTTTTACAAATGGCCCTCCTTACTGCTGGAAGCCAAGTCGTTTGTCAAGAGAAGCTACGTCTTGGATGTTGCCGGCCGTGGGTAATTACATCATTTGTACGTTGTCAGGACTCATTTGTTGTAACACTTTCTCAAACGGCGAAATCTTAACGTCTTCCAAATTCATCCGCATTGCAGAGGACAAAATCAACAGTACAAAGAACAGAAACTTTGTATGATTATTGATTATAGTGTAGACAAATTCAAGGCAAAAGGAGAAAATGCCGATTAGAAACATTTTCTTCTTTTGTCTCAAGGTTTTACAGACCTCTGTTCATTGCTTTCCCATGCCATTTCTATATGGAACGGCAAATCCAGGTCATGTTAGGGAAAGGGTTAAAGGAGTAAGAACAAACTTGATTGTGAAATGAAGTTCAATCCCTTCAAAAACATCCTAAATTTTAGACTGAATTAACCCTTTTCCAAGCGACAGAATTTTAGGGTAGTCCAATTGAAAAGCTGTTGAAGATGACAAAATGAATGTTAATTAAGGTTGGATTTGTGCATAATACAACTCAGAAAATATTGAGGCAAAAGGAGAAAGTGCTGATTATCAGCACTTTCTTCTTTTGCCTCAATGTTTTCCCAAGTCTCATCTATTAAGGTCGTCAAAAACAGGTCTTGTTTGGGAAAGGGTTAATTTGAGCAGACAAAAATGTGTTGATAAAGATAGGATTTAGGTATATTGTAACATAGAAAATATTTAAATAGTAGAAGAAAATATTGGTTATCATTCAGCATCTTTTGTCCCAATGTTTTTTTCGTGCCTTTTCTACTAAATATCTACAGACAAAAATTTAAAACGGGGATAAATTTCATCAAAGCAATGAAGACGTGCATCTGTACTTCAAATATATCTATATATCAGAAAATTGGCTAGCGCCTCTTTTGACTACTATTGTCATATCACGGCGACTCAAGCACATTACCGTGGACTCCTGGAATTTCTCTTACAAGTACTACCTAAAAAATCCAATCTAAGCCCCCAGCTGCTTTTTTACTTAGATAATTCACATCCATTGGTGAGAGACAATCGACTGTCGACAAATGCCAACAAGAATTGTCCGCGGACAATAAAGCTCGCCCTAACGAGAGCTTGTCACACAGAAGTCATTTCCTTGGTCAAGGTAAAAGGTAATGGTCCAAAATGAGAGTCCTTGGCAGGAGGTATCAATGTGTATAAGATAACAGCCAAGTTAAAGGTTTTGAAAAGTAAGTCAAACTCAAAGGTCATGGTCAAATGTGAAAAGTCTTGGTCAGAGGTGTCCATTTGTGAAATATCAAGATTGTATGTGTAAAAGGACATGAGATAGAGGTCAGGTTAAAGTTTTTTTTTAAAGTAGGTCAAACTCCAAAGTCAAGGTAACAAAGTCAAAGGTCATGGTCAAATATAAACGGTGTTGGAAGGAGGTGTCTTTGTGTGAAATATTAAGGTTATATGTGTAATAGGACGAGATATAGGCAAGGCTAAAGGGTTTTTTTAAAAAAAAGGTCAAGGTCAAAGGTCATGGTCAAATGTAAAATGTCTTGGAGGTGTCCATGTGTGAAATATCAAGGCTGTATGTGTAAAAGGACATGAGATGTAAGCCAGGTTAAAGTTTTTTTTTAAAAGTAGGTCAAACTCTAAGGTCAAGGTCACAGTCCAAGGTCATGGTCAAATGTGAAAGGTCTTGGTCAGAGGTGTCCATGTGTGAAATAGCAAGGTTGTATGTGTAATAGGACATGAGATAGAGGCCAGGTTAAAGTTTTTCAAAAGTAGGTCAAACTCCAAGGTCAAGGTAACAAGGTCATGCTAAAATGCGAATGGTGTTGGTAGGAGGTGCCCATGTGAGAAATATCAAGGCTGTATGCCTAATAGGGCATGAAATATAGGCCAGGTTAAAGTTTTTTTTAGACAAGGTTAAAGTTTTTAAAAGTAGGTCAAACTCCAAGGTCAAAGGTCAGGGTCCCAAATGAAAGGTCTTGGTTAGAGGTACTCACAGGTGAAATATGAAGGCTGTTTCTCCAATAGGGCATGAGATATGGGTCAGGTTTAAGTTTTTAAAAACGGTCAAAAAGTAGGTCAAACTCCAAGGTCAAGGTCACAAGGTCATGGCCTCAAATGAAAGGTCTTGGTTAGAGATACCCACAGGTGAAATATGAAGGCTGTTTCTCCAATAGGGCATGAGATATGGGTCAGGTTTAAGTTTTTAAAAACGGTCAAAAAGTAGGTCAAACTCCAAGGTCAAGGTCACAAGGTCATGGTCTCAAATGAAAGGTCTTGGTTAGAGATACCCACAGGTGAAATATGAAGGCTGTATCTCTAATAAGGCATGAGATATGGACCAGGTTAACATTTTGCGGATAAAGACATTTAGAGGTACTTTATGCCAAAAACAGATAACTAATGCATTCTTGTAAATTAAAATGTAATAATTCTGTATAAAAACATTATGGATAAAGAAGAAATTGCTCAAATTGAGCAAATTCTTCTTTTCACATTATGTTTTTATTCACAATCATTTGCATGAACAAAATGCTTTTCAAGGTTTACCAATACTTATAATTTGCCAATACGGCTTCAAATTATTCTGTGGAGAACCCTGAATAACTATCTATTCCCATTTCAAAACACTTTTTTAAACCCTTAAGATAAATTTCGAAAACATTGCGGAAAATGATGAAATTGCTTGTGACAAGCTTTTCTTCATTTCCCACAATGTTCTTTTTCCAGAAAGATGTCAAAATATTAAAGTTCATTCTCTTGAAATCATCGTCTGCAACATCTTTTAATAAATAGATGTCTAAAATTTTGCTGTCTGGTAATGCGTTAAATTGTCAATAGTCAGAAAAGATATTAGCTAAGCCGGGATTCGAACAAGTTTACACAATATCCACGGATCGATAATCTCCGACATAACCGTTATCCGAACTTGGTTGGGACTCAAAACAGACGCAAGTAACAAACAAAAGTTTAAATAAAGATATTTCTTTTTTTCAAACACAACTTTTTATCTATAATAGCACTACACAAATCCTTAACTCCGACAATGCAATTCTGCATTATAGCATTTATAATTGTGCATGTACTTTGGCAGCAACAGCTTAGCTATTCCTTTGATAAAAGAAGTCCAGACTGATAACTATATCAATTCTCTGCCATGATAAGCCATACACAAAACTATATACCTAACATTGGATATGTTAACAAGAGTTGTCCGCGGACAACGTAGCTCGCCTATACGAGAGCTTGTCACAAAAACAGCAATTTTTTTAAAAGTAGGTCAAACTCCAAGGTCAAGGTCACGAGGTCAAAGGTCATGGTCTCAAATGAAAGGTCTTGTCGAGATGTATCTATGTATGAAATATCAAGGCTGTATCTCTAATAGTGCCTGAGATATAGGCCAGGTTAAAGTTTTTCAAAAGTAGGTCAAACTCCAAGGTCAAGGTCACGAGGTCAAAGATCACGGTCACAAATGTAAGGTTTTGTCAAGATGTATCTATGTATGAAAAATCAAGGCTGTATCTCTTATAGTGCCTGAGAAATAGGCCAGGTTAAAGATTTTCAAAAGTAGGTCAAACTCCAAGGTCAAGGTCACGAGGTCAAAGGTCATGGTCCCAAATGAAAGGTCTTGTCGAGATATATCTATGTATGAAATATCAAGGCTGTATCTCTTATAGTGCCTGAGATATGGACCAGGTTAAAGTTTTTCAAGTGAAGACGGGACGGGACGGGACGCCGACGCTGACACTAGGGCTGTGACATTAGCTCCCCGGACATAAAGTCCCGGCTCGCTAAAAAATGTTGTTATAGTGTTCTGTATGAAGTAATCAATCAGCAATCACTGGCAATACACAAAAGAAGACCACTTTGAATCATTAGATCTACATTGTCCATTGTTTATCACCATGTACAATGTATATCCAAACAAGAGCTGTCACTGTAAGATGACAATGCCCCCGACACCGCTTTGATCGTCATAAGGTCAAGGTCATCCAGGGGTCAAGGTCACCAAAGTATGTGCCTACAGAAAGGTAATGTACCAAGGAATGTTGTGGTAAAGTATGAAGCGAATATGTTAAGTAATAAGGAAGTTATGGCCAATGTTAAAGTTTTTGGACGGAATGACGGACGGACAGACAGACAGACGGACGGACGGACGGACAAGTCAAATTTATGATGCCTCCCTATCGGGGGCATAAAAATCTCATGCATAGAAGGCAAATGAAACAAACAGTTTTTTTCAAACTGTAGTTACATTTCTGTGCAGACTCGAAAATATCTTTTAATTGCCTGCTGCAATTGGTAGAACATTAATACATGTTGATATACAAAACTACAAGTCAGACATTTAAAACCTCATAGTTTCAACTTTACAGTCCAATCATGCTATTTGGATCTCTTTTTCAGCATATAACTTCAATCCTTTCCCAAACAACACACAAGTTTAGACTGGTCCAATTTTAAAGCTGCTGCAGACCACAAAATGGGTGTAAATAAATATTGACAGTATGCACAATATAGTACAGAAAACAACACTGCATCACCATTCAGGTTGGACCAGCCATAATAATTCAGTTTGTTAGTGGGGAAAGAATTATATATTACGATATAGAGATTCACAAAATGTCAGCATTTTTTGGGCTATGTCAAAATCATACAAAACAGAATCTGCGGATTTTACCCTAATCGTAATTTAACCATATAAAGGTAGATTCAATACTGCTAAAAAGTTAACATTTTACCCGAAAAATTCCAACACAGTATGAACCTCTAAATGGCCACATTACTGGTGTTCTAGCTTAACCCATTACCAAACGACAAAATTTTAGACTTATCCAAATCGATGTAGACGTCAATTTCATGTGAATGAAATCTAAATTTTTGGTCATTCTTGATAGGAAACATTGTGGAGAATGAAGAAATTGCTTGTCACAAGCAATTTCTTCATTTTCCAAAATGTTTTCCAAAGCCATTATCTTGTAGAAAGTCAAAAGGTGTCAATGTGTGGTAATGGGTTAAAAGTATTCATAAACAATGTTCCTCTGATGATATAATCCTACAAGTCCCTGAGTTGATAATCTCTGGCTGCTTTCTTTTCCGCGGCCTTTGAGTCTGGTCCAGAGACGGCATACATATACAGTTCAGGGTAACGACAATTTGTGATTTTCCCGGGTTCAGGTTCATAGTTCAGGAAGCTGTGTTCACCCTTGTATAGTATTTTTGCGAGCGCAGTTAATAATCCGAGCTGGAATCCCCTGCCTACCAGCATATACGGATTTCTCTCTGTGAACAAAAGAAGAGATTAACCCTTTCCCAAACAAGACCTGGTTTTGATGTCCCTAATAGAATTAGATTTGGAAAACATTGAAACAAAAGAAGAAACTGCTGATAACCAGCAGTTTCTCCTTTTGTCTCAATATTTTTTATGCCATATTTCACACAAATTCTTTCTTTAATAACATCCATTTTGTCATTTGCGGCAGTTTTTGAAGTGGATAACCCGTAATTTTTGCCATTCGGGAAAGGGTTAACCCTTTCACAAACAGCTAACTTGTAGACTGCTAGGTGATGTAGGTGACAAAATAATGTTACTAATTGTATCAATGTTGTTAATTATAGCATCGGACAATGTGGAGGCAAAAGGAGAAAATCCTGGTAATCAACATTTTCTTCCTTTACTTCAATGTTTTACAAAGCTTTTTCTATTTGGGACATGAAAACTAAATCAGGTTTTTGTTTGGGTAAAGGTTAAATTTATGTTACCTTTAATTTTACTTTTTCAGTCTTTATAGATAGAGAACATCATGAGAAATAAAGAAATCGCTTGTCTCCACAAGCAATTTCTTCATTTGCCACAATGTTTTCCATACCCTTTACCTTGTGGGGCATGAAAAGAGTCATTCTGTGCCATGTAGGAAAAGGCTATGCAGACTCGAGTCAAAATAGTATAAGTTTATCAATATCATTTCATCAAAGGGACACAACTTGGAAACTAAATCTTATTATCTTATCATTATAAATAATCTCCCTTCGACTTTACAGTTTAACTGAACACTTTCATGTATGAAAAGATTTTACACTATATCTAGTCCAAAAACAAAATGAGCCTCTCCCAATTTTTACCTGGTTTGGACGCTTCTGAAAGAAAATGTTTTGGAAAATATATTATTGAGAAAACATCCTATTCGTTTGTCTCAATATTTTCAGTGCCATATTGTACACATATCCTATCCTTATCAACACCTATTAAGCAGCTTTCAAATAGGGAGTTTGAGTTTATTGGAGTTTTACTCCGGTTTTAACTACCAGGGTCATATCGCGGCGGCTGGAGCACCTACCCATGGATTCCTGTCATTTCTCAAACCACAAAACCCTTTCGGAGCCTCCAGCTGCTCGCCCACTTAGGCTAACAATTTAAAACCCACTGGTAGGTGACAATTTTGTCAGAAAGGGTATTAGCCGCGGCCAGGTATTGAACCCGGGACCTCTCGAATGAGAAGCAGATGCGCTACCAACTGCGCTAAGGCCGCGGCTTTCAAATAGGGAAAAATTTCAGACAAACTATAGTATTTCCTAAGGTGTTGTTATAGAATCTCGAAACTACGGCTTGATACAAGCCGAGATCTTATTACTACACTGACGGTTTATCAAAACATAATCGTAAAGGATAAAGTGAGGAGATAACGACTAGGATCATCCACTTACTGTATATGGCAGCTGGCAACAAGACGAAGAACGCCCCGGCAAAGTGATTATACGCGTCATCTGGATTACCCCTCAAATCATCCACAAACTTCACACCAGCAACGTAGGAAAAAAACGAGGCCGCTGAAATCATCAATAACTCTATATTCAGCATGTGTAATAAGTCAATAATTGGGAAAGGATTGTTTGAATGGGCAAGGGCTGCAGATAAGTGGGGGTGAACATTCTAAATTTGTTATTTCAATTCCAGACCCTATATTGTGGGTACTCATTTGAATTGTAATGAGCACCCTCAACATAGGGTTTGATGAACAATTACAGAATTATAGCAGTTTGAACAAGAGCCGTCATAGACGGATTATGCTCCCCGAATAAGTGTTTGTCACAAGAGAAAAACTATCATACATTTAGCCCCCTTTTCCCATGACGGATTTTTTGTACACACATTATTTATAGAATATAGTCTAGAACATCTCATTCATCACATAAGTACAAAATTTCATTAAATTCTGCCCATTAGATGAAGAGAAATTAGAGAAAAACTAATTTTTACATTAAGGCCCCTTTTTCCATGACGCAGCCTCAAATCAAGAAACGGAGAAAAAGGTCCCTAGGGATTGACCCCAGGAGTTCACCTGTGAAGTTTCATCCAATTTGGTCCAAGGGATGCTGAGATCTGGCTGTGGACGGACGGACGGAAGGACGGACGGACAGACGGACGGACGGACGGAAGGACAGCATGGCGACTATATGCTCCCCCAAAATTTTTTCGGGGAGCATAAAAATCATCACCTCCTGTTATCTGGAGCTCTAAACTGGGTGCAATACCTTCTTCAACTGCATATCATGATGACATTCCCAAACATTTGCTTATATTTTTAAATCACCCTGACACTTCACAAAGCTCCCTGACAATTCCCTGACCTTTAAAAAATTCAAATATCCCCGACTTTCCCTAACGAGTGGCAACCCTCATAGTAACAGCCTTTTTACCAGATCATGCCTCATCAGTGGCGGATCCAGAGGGGGTTCCGGGGGTTCAAACGAACCCCCCTCGATAGCCTGATTATTCAACTTGAAATTCAGTCAAAATTGTGTAATACGAGGGTTGTTTGATAAATTCGCGGAATTATTTTGTAATTCAAAATTGTGATTGAATATCAAAATCAAATCTCTTTCATGATAATCCTTAACTATTCGTTAGTAAATTTGCAAATTATCAGTATCATACGTTTACAAATAATTTCTACAGATACCATTGAATAAAGGCATGTCTTGCTGGTTGCCTTACGCCAGAGCGTCACGTAACGTCATGCCGCCGTAAATGACGTCAGGTCTGTGAAAATCAGAATTGAACCACACATTGACTCTTTCGATATAGTCTCTAGTAGCAGCTTTAAAGTTCCTGTGTGTGCGGTTTAGTTCTGACTAAATGTTTTCTTAACTCAGTCACTGATGAATGATAAATGACATGGTAAACTACTAGCGATTTTCTTTACTTCGTCGGAAGTTTCGATATGCTGGGCAATGGATTATGATATTAGTTCCGTACGGTTTAGGCATGGAATGTGCCTTGAGTTTTGCGTTCAAACATATATTTCTTTCTTTCTTTCTGGATCATGGTAACGAAGCCGCATTTCGCAAGTCGTTACAATTTTATCTAATTTATCTAAGGAATTGACGCAATCAGACTCATACCGTATTAGAAAATCACCAGAAGACTTAAAAGACTGAACATGATTCTGCTGGTCAATGTCTCGTAGAAGACGAGAAGTCAAGCTACCAGAAACTTTCGACAAAATTATTCAACTCCAGTAGAAGTACGATAAACGAATTCGAAAAAGACATCTTTACAGCAACAACCCGTACAGTCGAGCACCTATCAGCCCCGACAACCTGCCCTTCACAAGCACTTGTACCCTGACTGGCTAAATGGTTTGGTCTACCTGGCTAGTCATCATCATGTACCGATGTTTTGTCGGTCTTTAAGCGTCAATGCCACTTCAATGAAACTGTTATTCCACATATCGACTAATTCATCGACTTGCCCATTTCTCTCAATGTATTATATATGCGATTTCTCTAACCAAACACAAAGCATGACGGCAGTGCGTCAGAAGGTTATCAGATCACGACAGTTTTCTTCGACGATTTGCTTACGACATGATCTTGAAAACGCTATGAACATGTCAACTTTTGAAACAAGAGCTTCGCAAAGCGGCGCATATACGCCCGAGAGGGGCTTGTCAGTAAAATTGGCCATTTTTTCGATTCAAGGGCAGTTAATTCAAACATGAAAAGTTGTCAAAATTTTTTTTGCACAACAAGACACCATAGAGATTCATTGTGGCTAGTTTGATTAAATTATGGTTGAAACTATAGGAGTTGCACACAGGAGAAAATGGACATTTTTGAGAAAATGGGCATTTTTTCTTAAATTCAAGGGCAGATAATTCAAGAACGAAAACAGTTATCTTAATTCTGTAAGCGGTGTGCACAACTAGACACTATGGAGATTCATTGTGGCAAGTTTGATCAAATTCTGATCAAAACTGTAGGAGGAGTTGCGCACACAAGAAAATGGGCATTTTTTTATTCAAGGGCAGATAATTCAAGAACGAAAAGAGTTAATTAAATTCCGTAAGCAAGATGCACAACAAGACACCATGGAGATTCATTGTGGCAAGTTTGATCGAATTCCGATCACAACTGTAGGAGGAGTTGCGCTCACAAGAAATTGCTAACGGACGGACGGACAGATGGACAGACGGACGGACGGACAGACGGACAGACAGACGAGCGGGGCCATAACATAATACGACCCTTCGGGCGTATAATAATAAAAACTGCAAAATTTCAGAAAATCACTACACATTTTCAACCAAATGCAAGCTTAATTTCCATGATTCTGGCGCGCACCGTTATGGTGCAACGGTACGAGTTTCATTTACACAATTATTTCAAAACTGACCAAAGGCAACCTCGCGTATATGGGTTGCTATGGAGACCGAAAAATGTGCATAAGAGTGGGTTAATTTTATTGTCGTTATGTCCCCAAATTTATGACATTATTTTCTATATGTGCGTGTGATTTCATAATTTTCTAACACAAAATAAAGAATTAAGAAACAAATTCCGCGAATTTATCAAACAACCCTCGTAATTGTAAAACGAACCCCCCTTTTAGAAACAAGAGGGCCAAGATGGCCCTGTATCGCTCCACTGGCTTTTAGACATTAACTACTAACTTCTTCAAGGAATACAATAGAGGTCTATTCAAAGAAGATTCATGCTACATCAGAATGAAATCCAATAAGTGAATAAGGAGCAGAAATGTTTTTAAAATTTTCTTAAAATTACACTGTTTCATATAGCAAAAAAAAAATCCTAGCCCACAACGGCCATGCTTTTCATCCATTCGTGAAGGAATTTGGAAGAGATTCATGCAAGGAAGATTCCTGTGAAGTTCGGTTGAAATTGGTCCTGTAGTTTTGGAGAAGAAGATTGTTTAACAATTTTTCGAAAATTCAACTTAATTAAATTTATTAAAATTTAAGTTCTTCACAGAAATTATTTGTTAAGGAATTTAGAGGAGACAAATGCAAAGAAGATTCGTGTGAAGTTTGGTTAAAATTGGTCCAGTTGTTTTGGAAAAAAAGATTTTTCGAAAATTTAATTTAATTTAATTAATCAAAATTTAAGTTCTAAATAGAATTTATTTTTTTTAAAGGAATTAAGAAGAGATTAATGAAAGGAGCATTTCTGTAAAATTTGGTTGAAATTGATCCAGTAGTTTTGGAGAAGAAGAATTTTTAAAGATTTTTCGAAAATTTAAATCAATTAAATTAATTAAAATTCAAGTTCTGCGAGGATTTTATTCTTTTGAAGGAATTTGGTAGAGATTCATGCAAGAAAGATTTCTGTGAAGTTTGGTTGAAATTGGTCCAGTAGTTTTGGAGAAGAAGAAATTTTAAAGATCTTTCGAAAATCTAATTCAATTAAATTAATTTAAATTCAAGTTCTGCATAGATTTTATTCTTTTGAAGGAATTTGGTAGATATTCATGCAAGGATGATTCGTGTGAAGTTTGGTTGAAATTGGTCCAGTAATTTTGGAGAAGAAGAATTTTTAAAGATTTTTCGAAAATTTAAATCAATTAAATTAATTAAAATTCAAGTTCTGCGCGGATTTTATTCTTTTGAAGGAATTTGGTAGAGATTCATGCAAGGAAGATTTCTGTGAAGTTTGGTTGAAATTGGTCCGGTAGTTTTGTAGAAGAAGAATTTTCAAAGATTTTTTGAAAAAAATTTAATTCAATTAAATTAATTAAAATTCAAGTTCTGCATAGATTTTATTCTTTTGAAGGAATTTGGTAAAGATTCATGCAAGGACGATTCGTGTGAAGTTTGGTTGGAATTGGTCCAGTAGTTTTGGAGAAGATGTTTAAAGAAAAAGTTTACGCACGCACGCACGGACGCACGCACGGACGACGGACACAGGGCCATGACGTAAGCCCCGCTGGCCTTCGGCCAGTGGTGCTAAAAAACGACCCCCCTCACAGAAATCCTGGATCCGGCACTGCTCATATGAAATATAGCAAATCAAGCATCATACTGTTGCTTTTCTTCAAAAACATCGTAGTTGTTGGTAACTTTGAACCTGGTCTACAGAATTACATGCTTTCAATGGTTTCCTAAATGTATCTTCGAGACTGTCCGTCGTATATTGACACGAGAAGCATGTGCAGAATATTTTTAAAAAGTAATGACGCTTGTGAAGACTATCGACTGCTTGACAGTGTTTGATTGCTTGAAAGTATTATTCATTCCGCATGATCACAATTACTGGTTGCATATTCATTGGGTTCAGGTGAAATTTACATACCAAAACTGCAGGTTAAATTTTAATCTGAAGCTACAAGGTTTTCGAGGAAAAGCAATGATAAGCCTAACAACATCTCTTTAGAGTTCAATGATTACAGTGATAAACTAATTGTTCCAGGGAGAAATTCTTATTGAAAATAGAAAAGTTATAAAATCACTGGCGTATGAAGGAAGCAGGGGGGGGGGGGGGGGCAGAGCCTCCCCCCCTCCCCTCCCCCTAATAATTCACCCATATTTTCCTTCAAGAAACAGGGCTTGAATTTCCACTAGCATACTGGCAATTTGCTAGTTGAATTTAAAAATTGCTAGTGATTCTATCTGGCACTTGATTTTTTTGGCTAGTGCAAAAATATTACCCACCCAGAAGTTTTATCAATGCAGCCTGAGAAGTCTCACAAAACAACTTTCAAATATTGGATAACTTTACTAGTTTTTGGACTGTCCTTTAAAAGAACAACTGTATGCACCATATAATAAGTTTTTATTTTGCAAAATGATCCAATTTGTGAGTGAATTTGCCTTTTTTCTAGTGGTTTCAAAAGCCACTAGCAAAATATTGCCAGTCATTTTTAAGGGAAATTCTAGCCCTGAGAAAGGTCCAGGTATAAAATGCTGTCTGAAAGTGCCCAGATTGCAGAAATGGCTTCTTAGAATTCAAAGTTTTCAGGGGGGGGGGGGGGGGGGGGGGGCAGATCCCCCTAGCAAGACTACACTTGGTCAGTTTCCATTCACTTAAACATTTGCCCCCCCCCCATATTATTAACCTTCTTACGCCTATGAAAAGAGAATATTGTCGCTTTTCAAAGAAAACCTTGTAACTGCAGCTTGTTTTACGCTGCAGTTACAAATTTTTCGTTGAAAAGTGAGAATATTACAGTGGATTATCACATGATACAATATTTTCAGAAAATCTTCAATAATTTTGTAAATACTGGACTGTTTTGAATTCAATTTGAAGCAGAGAAGGTGGACAGACGTCACACATTACATGGAAGTGGTTAATTTTTTAACAATCAACTGATAAAAAAAGTTATTGAAGATAAACCAAAATTTTGGTTTATCTTCAATAACTTTTTTATCAGTTGATTTTTCAAAAATCCAACACGTCTAGCTTATTCCTAGCATTTTCCCACCTTCTCTGCTTCAAACCGAATTCAAATTGGTCAAGTATTAAACAAGAGCTGTCACTGTAAGATGACAATGCCCCCGACACCGCTTTGATTTTAAATTATGGCCAATCTATGTTCAAGGTCAAGGTCATCCAGGGGTCAAGGTCACCAAAGTATGTGCCTACAGAAAGGTAATGTACCAAGGAATGTTGTGGTAAAGTATGAAGCGAATATGTTAAGTAATAAGGAAGTTATGGCCAATGTTAAAGTTTTTGGACGGAATGACGGACAGACAGACGGACGGACAGACGGACGGACGGACGGACAAGTCAAATTTATGATGCCTCCCTATCGGGGGCATAAAAAGATATTGAAGATTATCGGAAATTCTGAGTCACATGATTATACATCGTGAATATGTAAATACCTCCCAGTGCTCCGTTTAATGTGAAATGACTCAAAAATCTTCCTTTGTTTGCAAAACTAAACCTGTGTCCTGCCAGATGATCCTTCATAAGTTGATAGTATGTCACCGGTATCAACCCTGCAAATAATCCATACATTCTTATTACCTACTCAACACAACTCAACATTTTTTAACCCTTTCCCAAACGACATAAGTTTGGACTGTTCCAATTTGAAAGGTGTTGCAGACGACATTTTGAAGTCAATAAAGGAAGGATTGATGTACACTATAGTACAGAAAATATTGAGACAAAAGGAGAAACTGCTGGTTATCAGCAGTTTCTTCTTTTGTCTCAATGTTTTCCCAAGCCAATTCTAATAGGGACGTCAAAACCAGGGGCCCGTATTACTAACGATCGTACGTTTGATTTTTGCATAATTGCTTGTAACAACAGCCCTGATTGGCTCAGTTGGATTTCTCGTGCAATCAGATGTCTTGTTACACAGTTTACACAAAAACTTGGTCGTAAGATGTTTAGTAATACAGGGCCCAGGTCTTGTTTGGGAAAGGGTTAATCGGCATGTTAGCACTTGTTGTGCCTTTGGCCAAAAGAAAACATTTACCAAATGGCAAAATTCTAACCCTTTCCCACAAGAGACAAGGTTTCCACGTCCCGAATATACAAGGCTTGGGAAAACACAGAAACAAAAAGATGAAACTGCTGTTTATGAAATAAAGAAATTAAGAAACTTACGAGATACATTTGTCAATTTCCGGGTGATATCTGTGGCAACAAATATTGAAGGGGATACTCTTGTCCATTTCATTGCAATGGATGATGCCGGAAAATGCACAATGTAATGCACAGTGTTTTAAGTTAACGATTGGTAGTAATTTGTTGCAATAATATAACCTAACCCTTTTTGAATTTGATCTGGGTTTCACAAACCAATACCCATCACAGTGATTGTGTTACAAATATGCAGAAGAGTCCTGGGACCCACTCGTTTCCAAAACAATGAGTCCAATATTGAAACATTGAAGTCTTTGAAAGACAACAACAATTACATATTACAAATGTTGGCATTCTCGGACAGGGACTCACCAAATATTTTTCAATGAGTCCTGAGAAAAAAATGTGAGTCAGGGACTCGGACTCGCAGGGACTCATAAAAACAAGATGTGTTTGTGAAACACAAATTCCCCCGAAATGGCCTTTTTTCGAAAATGTTAAGTTTTCGTGGAGTAAAGGGTTGATAAGGGTTAATGGATGACCTTGAGGAAGGTCAAATTGCATGAAACAGATAGATATCGTTGAAAGGAAGTTGCATACCAAATTTGAGCTTTGTATGTCAAATAGTTTTGGAGAAATGGCAAAGGTTAAGTTTTCAGGTTAAGTTTTCGGACAGACGGACGGACAGACAGACGGACAGACAGACAGACAGACGGACATGAGTAAAACTTAATATTTATTAACCGATTGCAGATAAAAACCATCGTTTAAAATCACCAAAAAATAGTTTATTTTTTCTGGAGCTACAAAGATAACTTGAAGTACACAGCCAAAATAATAAAAACGCATCTGTTGTTTTCCAAATGAAATCTGTTGCTTCAAAACATAATGACATCGCTGCTTAAGAGCTATTGATCATTACAATGACCTACTTTCCATTGCTGGGTTTTTCTTCCTTCTATAACAGAGGCCAAAATTCGGTGGCTTCCCAATTGACCAAACGCCGACTGTCAATCAAAAGCATCGATTAGCCAATGGACGATCAGAAAAATGCCATGCCCCAATTGTTCTTTGTTGTACATGTTCTTGTATCGATTTAACAACTGACAATCAAAACAATCGACATGCCAATGGCAAAGAATTTTGTGCTATAAATAAACCATGACCTCTGGACAGACGAGTCAAACTGAACAGGTAAACCAGGTATGTAAATGTCGTGGTTTTAAGAAGGCATTTACCGTTAGATATAATCACAACACCCCTCTCACGCAGGACAGTCAATAGTTAAAAGTACATTTGAGTCTCAATGTTGATGGTACCACTATAACAATAGACTCTAGGTTTACTGTTATGTTTTGATAAACCGTCGGTGTTGTAAGTAACTACGGCTTGAATCAAGCCGTAGTTACGAGATTTTATAACAACACCTACGAAATACTATTATGTTTGTCCGAATTTACGTCATGGTTAACTGGATAAAATCATTCCCTATTAACGATCACATCCCTATTGTTTGTCTTAAATTCTATGTTGGGCGGAGCGATCTGTCAATTGGCGTTGGTCAATTGGAAAATGACAGCCTCGGTAACGCAGTGAGTGGTTAGCGCACTCAGGGGTCTCATTTGCCAAAATTTGGGGCCGTTATTGGGAACCATTCCCAATGGCAAAAAGTATCTTTTTTTCCCAATTCTCTAGTGAAAATTCTCAATGAGGACCATGAATCAATGCCCCATGTTAAGACGCCATCTTCATTTACATACAGTTTGAAGACAGTGAGTTTTAGAGTAGATTCTTAAGCAAGAGTATGTACAAATGCATTTTACATCACTACAGACTAATTTGCAGCTGAAACTGCAGCGTTTTTTCTCATAGTTTTGGGAACGGGTCCGAAACCAGGCAAATTGGGAAAAATGAGTTGTTTTGTCAAAAATTGGGAAAACATTTTCATCACAGACTCCAACATAAATTGAGTCCTGTGTATAGTTAACTATATGAAATCAACTGAATGGACTTTCAGATTGTCTCTGGATACTTTTTTCTCAACATATCAAAGGGAACGATTGAATTTTCATTCAAAAAGAAGGGATAACTTTTGCATTGGGAATTTTCTTTCCAGATTTTAGGAAAAAATTACCCTATTTGGCATTGGGAACGGGTCCTTTTAACGGACCCGTCCAAAGAAGGAGAAAAAACCCTGAACTGAGTAACAGTTAATCCGAGTCTTCTCTGATGTAAATACGCTCTTTGATATTTTGATTTTTCGCTATTTACATCAGAGAGCGTTGCTCTTTGAAAACATCAAGAAGTTCGCAACAAATTGTTGCGCATCGTTCACCGTCCGATCTTAAACGCTATCGTTAAAACCCCTGATGATATCGATAAATGAACCATTTATTGTTATGACTGCTGAAAAAATTACGACCAAAAAGTATTTCTAAAAGGTTAATAGGCAATGTTTTGCAACAACCCTCACCTGAGCAGCCTTTGTTTACCTTGACCTTCCATTCAAAACCAAAGGTTATACCCATCCAGCAGGCCGATTTGAAATGAAATTTTTGGTCAGGTATGACAAAAAATGATTTATTGATCTATACCCTACAGTGTTTTACCGAATGATTCGATATGATACACAAAAACAAAGCTTCAAGTTACTTGTAACGTTACCGAACTTTCGGCTGTTTTCAAAGAGCAACGCTCTCTGATGTAAATAGCGAAAAATCAAAATATCAAAGAGCGTATTTACATCAGAGAAGACTCGGATTAAGTAACAGTATGATTACAAACTTGTTTTAGTTTTTCCCAATTTATGTAAAAACGTCGCCATTCAGCGTTTTTTCTGGCCAATTGGGAAAGGTACCTGTACCCCTACGATTGGGAATTTTTTGCATCGCGAAATCTTCAAAATTGGGAAAAACAAGTCGCAAAATCTTCAAATTGGGTTAAGTGCATCTTATCTATCATTAGGGGCTAGATTCTGCACAACAAACCATTGTAAGGTCTAGGTTTTAACAGAAAGCTACTGGTGAACATATATTTGAGAGATTTTAGACTTATGATAATCTCAGCGTTTTTTCTCGCCAATTGGGAAAGGTACCTATACCCCTACGATTGGGAATTTTTCGAGTCGTGAAATCTTCAAATTGGGAAAAGATTAATTCGCAAAATTGATGAATTAGGAATCTTAAAGGTGCATCTTAATCTATCATTAGCCAATAGCGGCTAAATTTTGCACCACATATCATTGTAAGGTCTTGGTTTAAACAGGAACATACTTGTGACCATATATTTTGACCATTTATTATATCTCTATATATTTAGAAATTGTTGAAAGGTAGATAATGCTGAAATCCAGCATTCACTCCAATTCTTTCAATACTTTCCAGGGATTTAAAGTAACATTAATAATTATTGTGTTGTCTGCATAAAAAATTCCTGTTATTTTCACAGTGACACCATTCCAAGACATTGTGGAAAGGGTTAAGAAAGCATTGGAGCTAAACACAAAATGTTTGTAGATCTGTAAATTCTTCTATATGTTCTAATCTAAATCTTTTCCTAGCTACTTTGGAAGTGTTTCTATTTTGGGAAATGATGCTTTGGTCTGTTGAAAGCTTAGAACTTTGAATTTGGATCGGTCTAAAAAGAATTCAACTTCTCAGTAACCCATATAAACTGTTTGTATGAGATATTTCTAGTCAAACTAAAATGTATGGCATGATTGGCCATTGGGAACGGCACATAAGATCATTGGGAACGGTAGCTATGGAGATTGGGAAACGGCCTGTACTAAAATTGGTAAAGAGCCTGTAGTCATTGGGAAAGGTTCCTTTTACAGGTACTAATTATAGTAGGGGAAAAAACCCTGCCATTTTTCCCAATTTCACTGGCCCCTGGCCCCAAACAAAAATTGGTAGCAAGACCCCTGGCACTCGACTTGAAACCCGGAGGTTCCAGGTTCAAACCCCTACGGGGTGAGGTGTGTCGTTGGGCAAGACACTTAATTATCACCGCCTCAGTCTACCCAGCTGTGATTGGGTAGCAGTGAGGTAATTCCGAGTTTCTCACTGCCTCTCTTCTCGTAGGTGGTTGAATGGGTGGCTGTGATGTAATTTCGAGGTTGTCACAGCCTCTCATAGGAGTTGTTGTAATTGCATCTGTAAATATGGTGGTGGGATGGTGCATTTACAAGAACTGGTGTAGGGTTTGATAAATAATGCTGTTTGGCGGTTCTACGCAAAGTCATCGAAGGAATTTACAGCAATAGATAGATAGAAATGGCTCTTTTTTTTCCCACTTTCAAAGTAAGAATTTCCAAATTTTTAAAACTAAATTCCCAAGATTCCAGAGCCTTTGCATGTTACAAGATTTATAATCATAAGGTTCATAAGGTTCATAAGGTATCCGAGGCCGTCCGTATGCGGTTGCATATAGGTAAGCTACTGTCAGCTTCTTAGGGCCCTTTTCGTTATGTTTTCCCCAGATTTTAATGTTTTTCCCGGTTCCTCATTACGTCTGTCCTTGTCTTCTTTGACTCAGCATAACAATGCTGACTTAATTATTGCTTTGTTGTATCAGCTAACCAGCTGACTTCTTTGTACATTCATTACATAGTACTGCTCACTGATTCAGACTTTATCATATTTACAATAATGACATTTTTATTACTGTCATCTAGGAACCAATGTCTGAAATACTGATTAGGTAGTGCAGTACTTGTTAACACATATATATATATATATATATAAAACAACTTAATTCACACAAATTTTATATGTGAATATAAAGTAATTGTAATTATTTACGTACATTTAACTTTAAAAGATTTTCATATTTACATATCGCCCTAATTCTTCTACAAAAGATTCAACTTATGAATGAATAAGCGACAACGATCGAAGCCGCTTTAAACTATGATATTACAAGCTACTGCGACCGTTCTCGCTCACTTCTGAATCTGTATCACCCTGTCAGCTACGTTTTACCTATCTATTTATCTGTTTTGAACCAGTACCATTTTGGTTTATCTATTTATAACAGTTAGCATCAAACTTGTTACTTGGTTTCCAATGTTTGTTTAGTCGGTTTTTAAATGAATTCAAGGATGGAGCAGTTACAATGTCATCAGATAAACTGTTCCATATATTTATTACTCTATTACTGAATGTATTCTTCTTTGTTTCTGTGTTCACTCTTTTCTTGTATAGTTTGAGACTGTTCCCCCTAGTGTTGGATGTATTATTAAATGTAAATAACTCTTTTGATGTCTTGTCAATGCCATTAATCAATTTGTATACCTCTATGAGGTCAGCTCTATCTCTTCTGTATTCAAGTGTAGGCAATCCTAAACTTGTTAGCCTTGCACTGTAACTCAAATGTTTTATTGATTTGACAAGCCTGGTAGCTCTTCTTCTACTTCTACTTCTACCAGGTACTGGCCAAACTCAGCACGTTGAGTATAACTGCCAGGGGGGTGCGCAAAATGAAAAAAGGAAATCAAAAGTGGGAAGTATGTACAGTGAGGTTTAAAAGTAAAAACAGGAAGAGGAAATTAGTTAAAGTGTTTGGCAAGCCTGGCTTTGAAAGTCAGGGCTGTGCCTGCTGTTGCTACATCAGGGGGTAGGCTGTTCCACTCTTTGATTGTTCTGGGGAAGAATGATTGTTGTCTGTATGTTGTCGACGAGAACGGTAGCTTGTAGGAATGTGGTGGTTGGTGTCTAGATTGGCGAGGATTTGGTTGGAGTCGATGTTCATGACTTACTGCTACTTGTTGGTTTGCTATCTTGTAGAAAAGTGTAAGGCGGCTGTCTCTTCTTCGATCTTGTAGGGTTGGCCAGTTCAAGTCTGTTAGCATGTCGTTCACACTCGATCTATTTCGGTAGTTGTTTTTTACAAATCGGGCACCTCTTCTCTGTATCTTCTCAATTTTATCTATATCGCTTTTTTCATATGGATCCCAAACTGATGACGAGTATTCTACTATGGGTCGTACTAGAGACATGTAGGCGACTTCTTTGACGGTTGTAGATGAGATATACAGATTTCTTCTGGCAAAACTCAGGCTTCTGTTGGCTTTGTTTGTGATGGTGTTGATATGTTCACCCCAGTCTAGACGTTTGTTTATGGTGAGTCCTAGGTACTTTGCAGATTCAACATGTTGGAGAGTGTGGTTGTGGAGGATGTAGTCATGTACCTTGATTGTTTTCTTCCTAGATATAGACAGCACTTGACACTTGTCCGGATGGAATGCCATTTTCCATGTCTCTTCCCATGATGCTAGTTTATCGAGATCTTGCTGGAGGATGTTTCTATCATTGTCGTTGGATACTGTTAGATATACAATAGTGTCGTCTGCGAAAAGTCGTACGGTGGATTGTAGAGAGTGAGGTATGTCATTTATGTAGTATAGATATTGTACGTTTTCTAGAGAAATCTTATCTTTTTTGATTGTTGGGGACCATATTACGGAAGCGTATTCAAGGTGAGGTCTGACCATAGATTTGTATAAGTTTAAGAACATTTCTACATTCATGAATGTGAAAGATTTACTGATTAGACCAAGATTTCTGTTTGCAATATTTATTTTATTGTTTATGTGTTGTTGGAAGTTAAGTTTGGAATCAAAGGTTACGCCCAAGTCCTTCTCATTTTCCACCTGCTCGATCTTGGTTATAATAATAAAAATAAAATAATAAAAATGCAATTTGAAGGGGAACTTTCCATCATTTCCCCTGATAATGGAAAATGTACATGCTTGTGGAAGGTAATTACTGCACAGAATGCAAGCACTAGGCAACAGACTCTCTTCAGAACTCTTGACCTTCAGAAATCTTAGTATTCTTACCAAAGAAGAATCCATGAGTTGTGAGCAATTTTGCACGCTCTGAAAACATCGATGAGTCTGTATGCCCTACAGCAAGTTCAACTGGGTTCAGATATCGAAGAGGCAGCCGATTGTAACGGCTTGTAGGGTTGGCTTTTTGGTTGGTACCGGTAATGTAAAGAAAGTTATCCGACATCGTTGAGTCTGCTTTGATTCTGTCCGTAATAAGGACTATATCGTGAAAATTTGTATGACGACACCGTTTCAATGAAATAGTCTGGGAGCCTAAAATATGTTGCATCTTCTTGTGAAATATCCTCTGAAATACTGAATGTCTTCATTAATTAATTACATGGTAAGTGTTTCACATATATTTGTCGATCAGCTACCGATTTATGAAGGTATACATTCTGGATCTGGATCTGGATGTGTACGCTGCAGGACCTTTCGGCATATGCGCAGCGGGAGAGAGATGTTTGGCGAAGTGTTAGTAACTCTTCTGAAGAGCTGATTTCAAGCTCGTTACTGACTGTGCGCACACAACTTCACTGTCTAGATTGTTCCAGTCCACAATAGTCCTAGGAAAGAATGATTGTCTAAAAAGTTCAGTTTTGCAATCTAGAGTCTTATAGCACTTTGAATGGTTTATGGCTTGATTTCTCACTATATTTGTGCTCACAAAATTATCAAGTCTTTTTGGTCTTATTTGACGCTTTCCACAGATTGGGGTCAGATAGGTCTCAGAGGGCATTGCTGGTACCAGTCCCTCAGCCACCTTGTAGAGGAAGGTCAGTCTTGCTTGTTTCCTTCTTTCTTGTAACGGAGGTAATTTCAGTTCCTCAAGCATGTTGGTGACGCATCCTTTCTCCCGTGACCTCATGGTTTCCCCGAGATGTATTATCTAGAAGAGAGTGATGTTCGGGTTTGTTTTATTTAGACTGGTTGACCTGGTATACATTTTTTCATGACTTGTCATGAATGTAAGGGCAGCTTTACTGAATAAAATTATCAAAATCCGAAAAAGAACAGAATTTGTGTATGGTTTGACGGGTTTAAATTTACCATGTTGTATTTTTTAAATTGTTACGGTTTGAGTCTGTATAAAATTTCACTTGAAGCAAAGTATTCAATGATGTCAAGAGAAAGAGCAGGGTGTTTATGCTAGGTTCCCACTGCCAATTAAATTAATACGACCAAACCCGATCGAGTACCGATCGAGGTCGGTCTGTAGTGGTGATCGGGGTTAGGCTAGTCGAGATGATCGAGTTTGGTCTGCATCGATCTGCAATCCTGCCAATTTGTTTTTACAGGTAAAAAAAATCTGTGTAGCGATCGAATAGAAATAGAGTAGAAAGATTTTCATTCAGAACACCTAGAATAGAATCAGCTCGATCTGGTCGTGTATAGATCGTGATGGACGGGTCTTTGTCGTGTAGGGCTCGAACTAAGGTCGGAGTGATCGGGTAGAAATCGAAAAGATGGTCGGGCTTCAATCAGGAAATGATCGGGAGTGCTCGGGTGGGGGTCTAGTTTGATCCACTAGAGATCGAGAAGAAGTCATGTACAGACATTTGGTCAGGCTTGATCGAGGAAATTAGGAGGTCGTGTAGATAGAGTTGAACAGATCGGCAGTGGGAACCTAGCATTAGGCATGCAGTACCGGTACCCATCATAAAATAAAAAGTAGAGCAACGTCTGGTTATCTCAAATCAAGCTGCTGCAGACGACAAAACGGTTGGGATTAATCCGAGTCTTCTCTGATGTAAATACGCTCTTTAATATTTTGATTTTTCGCTATTTACATCAGAGAGCATTGCTCTTTGAAAACAGCGGAAAGTTCGGTAACGTTACAAGTAACTTGAAGCTTTGTTTTTGTGTATCATATCGAATCGCTCGGTAAAACACTGTAGGGTATAGATCAATAAATCATTTTTTGTCATACCTGACCAAAAATTTCATTTCAAATCGGCCTACTGGATGAGTATAACAGGGTCTTTGGTTTTGAATGGAAGGTCAAGGTAAACAAGGCTGCTCAGGTGAGGGTTGTTGCAAAACATTGCCTATTAACCTTTTAGAAATACTTTTTGGTCGTAATTTTTTCAGCAGCCATAACAATAAATGGTTCATTTATCAATATCATCAGGGGTTTTAACGATAGCGTTTAAGATCAGACGGTGAACGATGCGCAACATTTTGTTGCGAACTTCTTGATTTTTTCAAAGAGCAACGCTCTCTGATGTAAATAGCGAAAAATCAAAATATCAAAGAGCGTATTTACATCAGAGAAGACTCGGATTAGGTTGGGATATGAAATTTGTGCACATTATAGCTAAGGAAGCATTGAATTGAAGGAGAAGAGGATCATGTTTATCAGTGTTTTCTGACCCTATTTCCTTCTGGGACATCAAAAGCAGGTGGGGTTCATTACACAAATAACTGGTACTTTCACTTAATTGGTCTCAAAACCAGGTCTTGTGAAAGTGTGAAAATTTTTCCCTTTTGGTAATAGGTTAACCCATTCCCACATTTTGACGCTTTTTGACATCCTTCAAGACAAAGGCTTTGGAAAACAATGTGAAAAATGAAGAAATTGCTTTTGACAAGAAATTTCTTCATTTCCCACAATGTTTTCAACTGACAAAGGCTAAATACTCTGACAATTTATTCACTTGAATGGTCTAACTCTTTTGCAACTCCTTTGGATTTGAACAAATCTAATTTTTTCTGTCTGGTAATGTGTTCACCCATTAATGCACAGCGACGCCTTTTTACTCCCTCACGATAAAATGTTTGGGAAAACATTGTGTAAAATGAAGAGATTGCTTGTGACTAGCAATTTCTTCATTTCCCACAATGTTTTCTACCCCCAAATGGGAATATTTTTAGATTTTCATCAACTTGAAAGTGTCGTCTGCAACATCATTCAAATCCGAACAGTCCAAAGTTTTGCCGTCTGGTAATGTGTAAATGTGATCTGATGATCTGTAAATATTTTCAGTGTGTATAGTTGGTCTGAACCATGGCATCTAAATCTGCAGAAACACAATATTGCTGTTACACGAAATATTTTCAGTGTGTATAGTTCGTCTGAACCATGGCATCTAAATCTGCAGAAACACAATATTGCTGTTACACGAAATGTGAAGATCGGGGGTCATTAGATGGAAGAATAGAAGTGAAAACGGTCCTGCCTACTCATGGCTTGAAGGAATTGAAGTCTCCGTTTCTTGTCCGCTGGAAACAAAATGGTGAAGCAGAGTTTCACGTGGATTGCTGGGACAAAGTTTTTGATCTGTCAAGACAAAGGTATACAGAGTTCTCCGCAGAAAATTTTTAAGCCGTAGTGGCATTGTTAAACCTTGAAAATACATTGTGTTCATGCAAGTAATTGTGAGCAATTTCTTCTTTTCCCATAATGTTTTTATACAGAATTAGTACACTTAAGTTTGTAAGAATACAGCATTGATCAGTTTTTGACATGAAATATCTCTAAATATCTCTCTTTTGTGACCATTTTAAAGCAATTAAGCTGTGGGGTACTTTTGAAGCTGTAGGGGCATTACACTGATTAACATGAAGCTGTTGCGGGGCCGATGCAGCTTTATGGGCTGGGGAGAACACTGGTATAGAATTTGATTACCTTTTTCCAAGTAATTCCTGCAGAGCGCCAGATTGGAGGAAGTGATGACTTTTCAAAAAGCAATGTTTCTTTTATTGTTCACCAAACACTAAGTTGTGGGTACTCTTTGAAATCCCCACAGTATGGGTACTCATTGGAATCATCTGGGCCGCGTTTTACTAACGAACTTACGAATATTTTTGAAACAACAATACATTTGATTGGCCGAAAAATTACTGTTATGATTTCTCTTTCAATCAGATGTGTTGTTACAAGGTTTTTGCAAAAATCTATGTTAGTAAAACACGGCCCTGATCAATACAATTCCAATGAGTGCCCATGACATAGGGTTTGGAATTCAAACAACAAAGTTTAAAGAATGCCTTCACCCTCTCTGATCGGTTGCTCTGTTCCTGCAGAGAAACAGATTTATAACAGTTAGGTTTACAAACTGAGAATGAAATGCAGAGTCAGAGGCGAAATTTTAAAAGTGCCAGTAATTCCTTAACTGTGTTACATTTCCATTCCAAATACAAGCATAAGCATTTTGTATGGTTTAGAATTTTGAATTAATACATACTTATGGAAATATTTTACAAACATGTTCAAAATTACCTCCCTTGCATATGAACATAGAGTAAAATAATATTTGTAAATTATTTTCTTCTTGAAGCATAATCTTAAAATCCGACACGGTGAATCAGCTTATGTGAACTGTTTTTAAAAGTGTGTGTAATTTGATGCATTTCGTATGGCTAGAAAGTGGCATTTTCATTCTCAGTTCGTAAAACTTAAAGACATTCTGAAAAAAAATTGTTATTGCAAATCCAAACCCAATTTTCAAGGTACTCATTGGAATTGTCTCAATCAGATGATTCCAATGAGTACCCACAATGTAGGGTTTGATGAACATTGAACAGCATTTTACATTTTGAAAACTTTTGCACTCTCTTATAAATTTGTTGCTCCGATGCCTGAGGTGCGTTCTTTAAAGCGAGATATTTCAAGATTCCTTAAGATGTTTTTGATACAGCGTTTTTAAGACAGAGATTATAAACGAGGTGTTCCGAATGTTCCATACTTCATACAAATGATGTCATCATGACGTCATTTGTATGAAGTAAGGAGCATTCGGAACTCCGCGGTTAATGAATCATTGAGCATTTGGAACAACTCAGTCAATTCTCTCCCATATAGATTCTACAGAATTTACCGAGGTGTTCCAAAAGAGGTATGGAGCAATGGCGGCTCCCAGTGATCGTCTTAAAAATCTTTCTCAGAAGAACCCTTTATCCTAAAACATCTTAAGAAATCTCAAGATATCTCAAGAAATCTCACTCTAAAGAACGCGGCTCTGATTTCTATTAGAAAATGTTTGGAATATCCATAGTAGCCATTTCATTGTAAATCAATATTTCAACCATTTCTCAAACAACAAAAACACTGCATGTTCTACTTTGAAAGTTGCTGTAGATGGCGAATAGATGTTGATAAAGAAAGAGTCTGTGTACAATATATAGCACAAAAAGTAATTTTAAAAAAGAGAAAATGCTGGCAATGAATTATTATTTAAGCTTTTTGTCTTTAACCCTTTCCCAAACAGCAAACTTCTAGGGTGGTCGGATTTGAAACCTACTCAAGACGACAAAATTGATGATAACAAATGGAGAATTTGTGCACATTATAGCCCTGAAAACATTGAGGCAAAAGGAGAAAATGCTGATTATCAGCATTTTCTTCTTTTGACTTAATGATTTCCCAACCATCAACTGTTGGGGACGTCTAAACCAGGTCTTGTTTGGGAAAGGGTTAAATGTAGAAACAAAGTCCTGTTTTGAAAAGGGTTAATAGACGGTGACATTGCCATTTAGCCAGTTTTTATTTTGACTTTATCACAATCCCGTACATTTCAGAACAAAAGCTAACATTGAGGGAGGGATGTCTAAAGAAGAGAAAACCCTAGTTAAGGCTGCAGGTGAAGCACCTGAACAATTTGATGATGTTAAAGATATACTTGATAAAGCAAAAGTGGCCTCTTGAGTTTGTTTTGTTTTGATCATGCTCCTATTTGTTTCAGAACAAAATCCAACATTGAGGGTGGGATGTCTAAAGAAGAGAAAGCCCTAGTTAAGGCTGCAGCTGACACACCAGAACAATTTGATGATGTTAAAGATATACTTGATAAAGCAAAAGTAGCGGCCAAACAACAAAATTTTAGGGTAGTCCAATTCAAAAAGTGCTGAAGGCAGCAAAATGGATGTTGATTATGATTAAATTTATGTATGATATAGCATAGAAAACATTGAGACAAAAGGAGAAACTGCTGGTTATCAGCAGTTTCTTCTTTTGTCTCAATGTTTTCCCAGCCTATTCAATTAAGGACGTCAAAACCAGGTCTTGTTTGGGAAAGGGTTAAAGAAGAAAAAGCCCTAGTTAAGGCTGCAGGTGAAGCACCAGAACAATTTGATGATGTTAAAGATATACTTGATAAAGCAAAAGTAGCGGCCAAGTTTGTTTTGTTTTGATCATGCTCCTATCCATTTCAGAACAAAATCCAACATTGAGGGTGGGATGTCTAAAGAAGAAAAAGCCCTAGTTAAGGCGGCAGGTGACGCACCGGAACAATTTGATGATGTTAAAGATATACTTGATAAAGCAAAAGTGGCATCTTGAGTTTGTTTTGTTTTGATCATTATCCCATACATTTCAGAACAAAATCCCACATTGAGGGTGGGATGTCTAAAGAAGAAAAAGCCCTAGTTAAGGCTGCAGCTGACGCACCGGAACAATTTGATGATGTTAAAGATATACTTGATAAAGCAAAAGTGGCATCTTGAGTTTGTTTTGTTTTGATCATGCTCCTATTTGTTTTAGAACAAAATCCAACATTGAGGGTGGGATGTCTAAAGAAGAGAAAGTCCTAGTTAAGGCTGCAGCTGACGCACCAGAACAATTTGATGATGTTAAAGATATACTTGATAAAGCAAAAGTGGCATCTTGAGTTTGTTTTGTTTTGATCATGCTCCTATTTGTTTTAGAACAAAATCCAACATTGAGGGTGGGATGTCTAAAGAAGAGAAAGTCCTAGTTAAGGCTGCAGGTGAAGCACCGGAACAATTTGATGATGTTAAAGATATACTTGATAAAGCAAAAGTGGCGGCTGAGTGGATAAAACAGGCGAAACATTGTGTGGCATTTACAGGTAAATACTTGATCTAAACCAACTCATTACCACACATTGACTCTTTTTGACTCCTCAAAACAAAAAAGCTTTGAAAAAAATTCAGAAAATGAAGAAATTGCTTGTGACAAGCAATTTCTTCATTTCCTACAATGTTTTCTACGCCATAAGACCAAAAATATTCAAATTTCATTTAATTTGAATTATCATCTCCAACATCTTAAAAGTCTAAAAATGAAAATTTTGCCATATAATGGTGATGGGTTAAACATTTGTACAACAGTACAACATATGGGACACAAAACTCTTTTCACTCAATTAAGAAATTGTCATAAATTCATAATGTTGTAAGCAAAATAAAACAGATGTTTCTTTAACCCTTTCCCAAACGGCAAAATTTTAGGGTGATCCCCTTCAAAAACTGCCACAAGTGACAAAATGGATGATATTAAAGATAGAATTTGTGTAAAATATGGCATAGAAAATATTGAGACAAAAGGAGAAACTGCTGGTTATCATCAGTTTCTTCTTTTGTTTCAATGTTTTCCCAAGCCATATCAAGTAGGGACGTCAAAACCAGGTCCAGTTTGGGAAAGGGTGAAGAGGTGTGGGATGGCCCCCCTTCATTTGACTGAATCTGTGTTTAATCCCTGGCTTCTTTTGAAAATATTGTATGAGGGTAGTAGGGAAACTATCTAGAGAAATACTATTCTATTATTGATCTTATTCAGGTGCTGGTATTTCCACCTCTGCTGGTATAGGAGATTACAGAGGGAAGGCTGGTAAATGTACTTTGTTTGAGGCATTCAAATCGCAGCTATCCTCTGCTTAAAAGCACAAGATGATAGCTGTGTAAAATCTTTCATTCTCAAATTTCAGTCATTCTATGTTGATATTTAGGTGCTGGTATTTCGACGTCAGCTGGTATAGGAGATTACAGAGGGAAGGCTGGTAAATGGACAGAGGAGGATCAGAATGGTATAAACATGGATCAGCTGTTTGAGGGAACCAGTACACAGGGAACATGGGAATCAGACAACCAGAGTGACCGGAAACCAGCCAGTCAGGATGACGAGGAACCAGACAAACAGGGAGTCAATCAAGATGAAGAAGATGAAGGTATGAGTTATTTCCCTTACCTGATCAAGACCTGATTGTGATGTTCCTAATCAAGAAAACCTGGAAAATCACTGCAAAAAGAGAACAAATGGGACAAACCAATGAGTATTCACAACATAGCATTGATGAACAATAGATGATATAATGGCTTTAGTTACATGTCTTCTACAATCTCTTAACCCTTTCCCAAACTACACAATTTTAGGGCTGTCCAAATTGAAAGTTACAGCAGAAGACAAAATGGACATTGAAAACGAAAGGATTTGTGTACAATATATGTAAGAAAATACTGAGGCAAAAGGAGAAACTGCTGGTTATCAGCAGTTTCTTCTTTTGTCTCAATGTTTTCCTAAGCATTTTCTATTAGGGACGTCAAAACCAGGTCTTGTTTGGGAAAGGGTTAAAACCTCAATCACAGAGTAAAATCGTATTTTCATCAACTTTCATTCAGTAGCAGCTTCCAACTTTTAACAGCCCAGGTAGTTGTATTTAGGGAAAGGGCTAATCATTCCTTGCATTACAGATGGTGTTCCGTATGAAAAGTTGCGACCAACTTATACACATGAAGCTCTTAACAAACTTATGGAATCAAACTATCTAAAATACATCATTAGTCAAAATGGTGACGGACTACATGGACTATCAGGGATCAAACCAGATAGAATAGCAGAACTCCATGGCAACGTTTTCAGGGAATATTGTGAGAAATGTGGAGAGAATTACGACAGAAAGTTTTATGTTATGGATGATATTGGGAGTCAGTATTTTGAGGAGCGGGAGGATTTTGGGCGTAGCTCTGTAAAGAAACCTCGACATGCGAAGAAGTGTGACTTGTGTGGATTGAGTCATCGGACTGGTCGTAAATGTGAGAAAAAGGTTCGTATTCTCGCAAGTTCTCCTGATTAACCTTTCCTACACAAAACCTGGCCCCGGTTTCTCGAAAAAACTTAAGTATGTTCTCTTGCTCAAATCTGAGCACTGTGCTCAAATCGCACGAAATCCACGTGAACTTCAATCGAATACCCTTCAACGTTGGAGAGTATCCCTTTGAAGTTGAGCATGTTCTCATGAGAATATACTTAAGTTTTTTCGAGAAACCGGGACCTGGTTTTGACGTCCTTAATAAATTAGGCTTGAGAAAACATTGAGACAAAAGAAGAAACTGCTGATAACCAGCAGTTTCTCCTTTTGTCTCAATATTTTCTGTGCCATATTTTACACAAATCCCTTCTTTAATAACATCCATTTTGTCATTTGTGGCAGTTTTTGAAGTGGATCACCCTCAAATTTCGTTGTTTGGGAAAAGGTTAATCTGTCTGATACAGTGACTTTCTTGACTGGTACGAATTCAAATAGTGTAAACTTTTGCCATTATGGAAAAGGATTAATTTCCTGTTTCTACACAGTTTCTATGTAACAATGTAAATGTTTCGGTTTATACATGTTGAACCCTTTTCGACATGATGTTGCTTTTTGGTCATCTACAAAGTCTTTTAATTCAGGCTGGTTTTGCCATCTAGTAATGTATTGAATGGTTTCTTACATTTTCAGGGCTGTAATGGCTTCCTATTAGACACAATAATAAATTTTCGTGACCTACTGGACGAGTATCTTCTAGACCATGCAACGGAACACTCTGAACAGTGTGATGTCATGTTGTGTCTGGGAACAACTCTTCAAGTTACACCGGCATGTGACCTTGTGAAGAAAATGAAGGTCAAGGACAAAATTATCATCTGTAATAGGTATGTTGCTGGGTTAAAATTTGGATTTGTGTGTTTTAACCCTTTCCCAAACAAAGACCTAGTTTTGACGTCCCTGATAAAAATAGCTTGGGAAAACTTGGAGTCAAAAGAAGAAAATTATGACTCAGCATTTTCTCCTTTTGTCTCAATGTCTGCTATATTGTACACATAGCCAATCTTTATCATTATCAATTTTATTGTCTACAGCAGTTCTCAAATTGGGTCACTCTAAATTTGTTCCAATTGAGTAAGGGTTAAAGCACTGTCACTCAGCCATTGTGATGTGATGCTAAATGGGAACAACACTACAAGTGACCCCAGCATGTGACCTTGTGAAGAAAATGAAGGTCAAGGACAAAATTATCATCTGTAATAGGTATGTATGAAGGTCATGCATGAAATGTACTGACATTTCTGCTCAGTGACACCTTTATGTATTGATTTTAATCCAGATGGCAATATGTTAGACCAGTCAATATTCAAAACGGCCGCAACAAATTCAATGTTGTCTAGTGTGGCAATGTTGTAGACCAGTGGGATTATAAAGTATAAAGGCATTGAGTGAAAAGGAGAAATGCTGTCACAGTATAAAAGCATTGAGAGGAAAGGAGAAATGCAAGTTCATAGACAGCAGTTTTTTCAATTGTTAAAAATATTTATACAGCTTTGTTGATTAGCAGCATCAGTACTAGGTCTGTTTTGGCAAGCGTTAAAATTTTTGTCGTCTTCAACTGGAATATCGTATTTTATTTTAGACAAGAAACACCTATGGACCACCATTTCTCTAAAAAGACTAAAGACGGAAGGACCCGAGGATGTCGTGTATTTGGAGATTGTGATCTATTTATAGGAGAAATGATGAAACATATTTATCCAGAACAAGAGCTGTTAGAGTGGGAAAATAGGAGGGGAGAGAGATTGAAACAGTATGACTTGAATAGAGATTAGGCATCAGACGAAGGCAAAATATTGAAAATATCAAGAGAAAAGAAGAAAATGTTGGTGACAGCATTTTCTTCTTTTCACTTAATATTTTAGAACTGATATTTCTCAGGGTTGTGTAGATGTTTGTTTCAAAAATTACTTGTGAACTGTCTAATTACAATGTATCTCTGTATTGGAGAAAAAATATTGATGAAACATATTTATCTAGAACAAGAGCTATTAGAGTGGGAAAATAGTACAGAAGAGAGATTGAAACAGTGTGACTTGAATAGAGACTAATTAACTCATTACCAAACAGTGACGCCTTTTGACACCTTACAACACAAAAAAAGCTTTGGAAAACAAAGTGGAAAATGAAGAAATTGCTTGTTACAAGCAATTTCTTAACGATCTGGAACCATAATAGACACTTTTGAAAATACAAAAAGTATTGATATATATTATTTCTATGATATAAGACGGAGGTAAAATGAAACTTAAAACAATTTTTACCGATATGTTGGAATTTTATATTTTTTTTCAGTTATTGACCCCCTTTTACAAAAAAGGCAGGAAAAGGGGAAGCACCAACTCCGTAAATCTCATATTTTTTTCCCAGAAGATGATAATATCTGGCATTTTTCAGCTTGTATGCTACAACAGATATGTATGTAACATAAATAAGCTAAATACAAAACTATCAAAAACAAAATTGAGAAAAAAACACTTGATTATACATAAGGTTTATGGTTTTGCGACTGAATTTTTTCCATGTTTAAGAAAAATGAACATTTTTCTTTGATCTGTAATTTTTGTAATATTGACTGGCAGGGTATGAGACCTACACCAAAATTATCTCTAATTTATACTTGTGCAAATAAAACAAGAATGGGAAAAAGTTACCGTTAAATTTTGTTTTTTTATGAATTCAAACTTAGTAGGGGCGCATAAGACAAGGACAAAATTATCCAAAATAGGTCATTCAATTCCATCAAATATTCATTGTAAGGTCAAATGTAACAACACATTATTTTTTATAGTAACTTATATAAATATTCATTGCCAGATTTTCCTGTAGTTACTACATAAACTATTGTTAACAAAACAAGGACATTATATACATCGGTGGGGAATCATGTGACACTAAATTTAAGAAAATCGTAAATAATTTTGTAAATACTTGACCAATTTGAAATCGGTTTGAAACAGATAAAAGTGTAAAACGCCCGATATCAGATGGGTGGTAACTCTTTTACAAATCAAGTGATAAAAACGTTATTGACGACCAGATTAAGTTTTGGTTGGTCGTCAATAACTTTCACATCAGCTGATTTTTCAAAGATTATCCTTGGCATTCAGCAAAGTCATGGAGTGTTCCCGCTGTCTCTGCTTAAATTCTTCTTTTCAAATCGGTCATCTTTTGACAGAATTGTTGTAAAATATCGAAAATATTATGTCAGGTGATTCCCCGCCGTGATATAAGATTCGTGGGGTGGAAGAGGGTTGAAATCGGTGTCATGTACTTCTGTATAAGAACGCCTTTGTCAATCAAATTAAGCTAATCTTACATGAACATTTATGTTTGATATCCGGGTCTTTACATACCTATAGTCCTTTAATTAACGATATTATGGCACATGTTTACAAAATTTACCCTTGCAAAAAACGCAATAGCAAAGTCATAACTACTGTAAATTTGCATGTGATGGTTCGAATCTTGCAGGTCCCTTACACCTTCAAGATTTGAACCAAGACGTGCAACGTTGAACTGAAAATTAACAAGGATTACCTTTTGTTTATTACTATAAAATTTGTAAACATGTGTCATTATATTGTGACTGGACTATAATCAAAGAAAAATCAAGGCAGAAGACGCAATATTGATACTATATCAAATCCTGGCCCCGGTTTCTCGAAAAAACTTAAGTTTATTCTCATGAGAACATGCTCAACTTCAAAGGGATACTCTCCAACGTTGAAGGGTATTCGATTGAAGTTCACGTGGATTTCGGGCGATTTGAGCACGGAGCTCAGATTTGAGCATGAGAACGTACTTAAGTTTTTTCGAGAAACCGGGGCCTGGTCTTAAGCATTTATTCGTGTAGATGTATTGGTGCATACAAAACCCATTCCCCCCCCCCCCCCCCCAAAAAAAAAACTGTACAAGTCCAAAAGAACAGAAAACACTGAGGAAAAGGGACACATTGATGATAACACATTGATGATCATCAACAACCTCTTCTTTTCTCTCAATGTTTTCTCAAATTATTTCTACAATGGACGTCAAAGCCAGACTTGTTAAGAGAAGGATATATCAGTGCTTTGCTCTTTATAACCAAATCAGTAAATTCATAACAATTGCAGGCCTATTGAAACAGTTATTTCTTCATTTCTCTCAGTGTTTTTCTGTTATTTCTACCAATGATCTGGGCCCGTTTTATCAACAAAATAACGCACATTATTTTCGTAGATTTGAACGGAAGTTCAAATTTTTTGCGTAAGTGCGTTTTACAAAACATGTTCGCAGCTAAGATTAGAATTTCCTAAGTTTTTTCCGTTACTTTACGATCAAAATAGTTGACGTAAATCTGTTCGTCACCACTGTCGATGCCTAAATTTACCGTTTAAAGCCTTGATAACCCCAAAATTACTGAAAATATCAAAATATCTATGAAAGGAAATGTTGAAATTGAACAAACCACGGAAAATTCATGTGAATAGCAATGGATTTTGTGCTAACAATAGACTGGGTTTAAAGTTATGTTTTGATAAACTGTCAGTGTTGTCATAAAATACCGTAACTACGGCCTGATTTAAGCCGCAGCTACGAGATTTCATAACAGCTCCAACGAATTACTATTGTATGTCCGAAATAACGTCACGATTAACTGGATAAAATCGTTCCCTATTTCGCTGTACTTTCACTTTCTTTTTAGCTCACCTGAGCACGAAGTGCTCAAGGTGAGGTATTGTGATCGGTCTGTTGTCCGGCGTCCGTCTGTCTGTCCGTCCGTCCGTCCGTCCGTCTGTCCACAATCATAAAAAATTCTTCTCCTCCTAAAGTGCTGGGCAGAATTGGATGAAATTTCACAGATATGATCCTTGGGTCATCCTTTTTCAAAATACTTCAAAGAATTGGAATCGGGGTCAGAATGGGCTCAAAAAGTAGGTCACTAGGTCAAATCTTATTTTTGCACTAGGAGTCACAGTATTGGCTCAATCATTGTGAAAATTGACCAGAATCTTTGTCTTGATGATATCTAGGTCATTTCAAAAAGTAGGTCATGCCAGGTCAAAATGTAGGTCACTAGGTCAAATGATTTAAAATCCTTCTTTTTGCTCTAAAAGTGCTACCTTTGGCTAAAATCTTGTGAAAATTGCTCAGAATGTATTTTTGGTAGAAATCTAGGTTCTGATAAAAAATTGGGTCATGTGAGGTCAAAAATGAGGTCACTAGGTCTGTTTGATAAAATCCTTCTTTTGGCTCAGAAGTGCCCATTTTTGGCCGAATTATTATGAAAATTTCTAAGAATGTTTTTTTTAATGATATAAAGGTCATGTAAAAAGTTTTTCATGCAAGGTTAAAAATTAGGGCACAAGGTCAAATATCAAGAATTACATTTATTAGTCAAGAAGTGCCAATTTTGGCTAAAATCTTGTTAAATGGCTCAGAATGTTTTTCTTTTGGATATTTAGATCCATTTAAAAAGTTTGTTGTGTGAGGTCAAAAGCTAGGTCACAAGGTCAAAGGTAATGTGTCCCTTCTTTTTGCTGTGGAAGTTCCAATTTTGGCTCAATTATTTTGAAAATTGCTCAGGACATTTATTTTGATGATGTCTGTAGGTCATTGAAAACTTGGGTCATACAAGGTCAAAAACTGGGTCAGTGGGTCAAATCTTGTTTTTGTTGTAAGAATTTATTACAATATTTGCTCAATCATTGTGAAATTTGTTTAAACCATCACTTTACAAGCAAAGAAGCCCTAAGTTGTGGGTTAGGGAATTTTCAAGTGAGGAATTCAGACAAATATATTTAGACCAGGTATCAGCTTATCAGCAATTGCTTAAGTAAATAGTTAGACTGTCTAAAGTCAATAATAGACCGTCCAAAATAGATAAAGGGCTGCCTTATCTGATAATGGAGCTCTTATCTGATAAAGGATAGAGCTACAGATAATCTTAATGCCTTATCCCTTTCCTATGATGTCCCTAATAAAAAAGGCTTGGGGAATTATTGAGTCAAATGAAGGCTGATGATCAGCATTTTTATGCTCCCCGAAAAAATTTCGGGGGAGCATATAGTCGCCATGCCGTCCGTCCGTACATCCGTCCGTATGTCCGTCCGTCCGTCCACAGCCATATCTCAGCAACCCTTGGACCAAATTCAATGAAACTTCACATGTGAACTCCCTTGGTCAATACCTAAGAATTTTTTTCTCTGTTTGTAAATTTAAGGCTGCGTCATGGAAAAAGGGGCCTTAGTGTAAAAATTAGTTTTTCTCTTATTTCTCTTCATTTAATTGGCAGAATTTAATCAAATTTTGTTCTCATGTAATAAATAGGATGTTCTAGACCATATTTTATAAATAATGTGTGTACAAAAAAGCTATCATGGGAAAAGGGGGCTTAATGTATGATAGTTTTTATTTTGTGACAAACACTTATTCCGGGAGCATAATCCGTCTGTGACGGCTCTTGTCTCCTTTTGCCGCGCTATTTCAAAATTGAACAGTCTATTTCTTTTCTGTCTTGATAAAGATTAAGCCCTTTCCCAGCCAAGGTTTAAGCCCTTTCCAAATTGTTTTAGAACAGAAAGTCCTTAGTTTTATGCCTTTGAATTTGGCAAAATTGCCATTGTCACTCTTGTATTCTTCCAACGTTAAAAGATTGATTTCATGGTCTTGCCAGTATCTCAACTATGAATCAGGTGAGCGATCTAGGGCCATCTTGGCCCTCTTGTTTGTTACTATTTATAGAATACAACATGAAAAAGTATTTTTCATGTATTTCCTATTCTAATGGAATGAATGTACGTTTAATATACGTTTAATCGTCAGAGTGTTTAGAACGATAATATTTAAGCATTTTTCATGCTACTAACAACGAGAAATACGAGAATTATCTCTATCTATGCAGAAAAATACACTTTAAATAGCTTACATGGCCGATATATATTAATATTTACGAGAAAGTAAACCGAGGTAAGAACAAATTCGAATCTTTCCGAAGTGCGTTTCACGGAAATAACCGAGTGCCGTAAATACCCGATCATCGGCGATAATAACCGAAATCCATTATGGTTCCAGATCGTTAATTTCCCACTACGTTTTCTACCCAGTATGACCAAAAATGTCAAATTTCATTCACTTTTTAATTGTTGTTGGCAATATCTTTAAATTTGAAACTTTTTGCTGTCTGGTGATGGGTTTAGCACCAACTCTTGGGCACAAAATGAAAATATTAAGGGAAAAGAAGAAAATGTTGTCACTAGCATTTTCTTTTTTCACTTAATATTTTAGAATTGTTATGTCTCAGGGTTAACAATGTCTGTTTGGAAAATCACTAATGCATGCTAAATTATACTGTATCTATTTATTGTAGACCTTTTTCTGGATCTGGCCCTGGTTTCTTGAAAAATTCAAGTACATACTCATGAGAACATGCTCAACTTCAATGGAATACTCTCCAACGTTGAAGGGTATTCAATTGAAGTTCACTTGGATTTCATGTGATTTGAGTATGGTGCTCAGATTTGAGTCTGAGAAAGTACTGAAGTTTTTTCGAGAAACCGGGGCCAGAACCGGTTTTTATTCTGAGAAAAAAACTGAAATTCTGAGAATCTATGATGGAAAACTGAGTGTTTTGAATATAGGTATCAGTTGGTAACAAATTAATATCAAAACATTGATGGAAATGGAGGAAATACTTGTTTCCAGCATTTTCTTCTTTATCCAAAATGTTTCAGAATCAGTAACTCTAAGGGTGTAAAAATCAGGCCTGTGATCAAACAACACAGAGCAACAGAGCTCGTAAATGCATTCTAAATTTGTTATTTCAAATTTAAACCCTATGTTATGGGTCATTCTATATGTTGTTGGTACTCACTGGAATCGTCTCATCGAGACAATTCCAATGAGTACCCACAACATATAGAATGACTAACATTATAATGAGATATTGCATTTACATTATGCATTACTCGCTCTTATCTGTATCTCTGCAATAGTTCCCTCTCTTTTCAACTGTGACACATGGTAACTTTGCTTCTGTGTGATATGAACCCTTAAGTTATCGCCTTCAAATTGTTTGTTTTTGACATTTTTGAAGACTCTAATTTTTTCAAAAAACATTTTGTATGTTCAATTGTGCAATATTGCTAAGCTAATGATATTAAGGTATACAGTCCATCATTAAAAACACCACTTTCTATCCATACGAAAAGCATCCAAGTACACACACTTGTAAATACATTTCACATAAGTTGATTCACTGTGCCGGATTTCAAGATTATACTTCAAGAAGAAAATAATTTACAAATATTATTTTAGTCTATATTCATATGCATGGGAGGTAATTTTGAACATTTTAGTCAAATATTTCCATAAGTATTCATTAATTCGAAATTCAAAACTGTTCAAAATGATTCTGTTTGTATTTGGAAAGGAAATGTAACACAGATTAGGAATTACCGGCCTTCAAATTTCGCCTCTGGCTCTTTAGTGCTAATGATTGGTTGTATACCTTAATTAGATACAGTGCATGCTTATATAAGTCACTTTTCACTTTATTTATTACAAAATATGCACATATCTTTAATTTAATTGTGACATTATAAATGTATATTTCGTAATCAAAAGAATACAAGTTACATTGTGTATTATTTTATACTGCATGTAGCCTACATGTAATTGTCTTTTGCTAGTGATCTAGAAAATACCTTTATTTAGGACTGTTTTGTGTAAAATTATCAAATGAAATCAAGAGAGATGGGAAATATGCTGTAGTAATTTTGACAAGCTAAACCTTTAACCCTTTTACCAGACAACAAAATTTCTGACCAGCCCAAATTCAAATACATTGCTATTTCAGTTGAAAGAAAATTAACACTTCCTGGCTTTCTGGTTTGAAAACAGTGTCCAAGATGAAGAAATTGTTTGTCACAAGCAATATGTTCATTTTCCACAATGTTTTTACTATCTTTTATCTAGTGGACGTCAAAAAGCATATTAGTGTGGGAATGGGTTAATTTATATGCATTTCACCCTTACATTTCTATTCAGTCAATAAAACATACATGTACATATTTATATTTTATTTAACTGTGATATATTTATATTGCATTTATAAATGTTCAAGTTTCATTTACTGTGATAATTTCGTGATATATGTACTTTATACATTGAAGACCTTGACGAACAACAAAATTTTACGGTTGTCCAATTTGAAAGCTGCTGCAGGCAACAAAATCCATTTAGGCAAAAGGAGATAATGCTGATTATCTGCATTTTCCTCTTTTGTCTCAATGTTTTCCCAAGCCTAGTCTCTTCTAGATTTTAAGAGCAATAAAGACATGCTATGTCTGACTTTCTATAACGCTGAACCATTTCCCAAACATGACCTGCTTTTGACGTCCCTAATAGAAAAGGCTTGGGAAAACATTGAAACAAAAGAAGAAACTGCTGATAACCAGCAGTTTCTCCTTTTGTTTCAATATTTTCCATGCAATATTGTATACTAATTTTATCTTTATCACCATCCATTTTGTCGTCTGTTGTGGCTTTCACATTGGAACACCCTAAAATTTTGTCGTTTGGGAATGGGTTAAAGGTGAAGTTTTTGAAAAGATTCACAGACGTCAAACTAAATGTGGCGGTATATTTTGCTTCAACCCTTTCCCGAACGAAAAAAATATGGAGTGCTAGATAAAGGGTATTAATTAACCCTTTCCCAAACAAGACCTGGTTTTGACGTCCCTAATAGAAAAGACTTGGGAAAACATTGAGACAAAAGAAGAAACTGCTGATAACCAGCAGTTTCTCCTTTTGCCTCAATATTTTCGGGGCTATTTTGTACACAAATCCAAGCATGAATAAAATCCATTTTGTACTCGCATCAGCTTTCAAATGGGACCGCCCAAAAGTTTTGTCGTTTGGGAAAGGGTTAATTAAGAAAATAGAAAATATTGAGGCAAAAGGAGAAATTGCTGATTGTCAGCAATTTCTTCTTTTGTCTCAATGTTTTCCCAAACCTCTCTTATCACTGACGTCAAAACCAGGTATTGTTTGAGAAAGGGTTTTAATTAGTGTAGAAAATGTTGATCATAAGCATTTTCTTCTTTTTCTACAATATTTTCTGATTGTGTCTTTCCCAGTATTGTCAAGACAAGATCATGTTTTAAGGATGATTGTTATAATTTATTAGCGAGCCGGGACTTAATGTTCGGGGAGCTAATGTCACAGCCCTAGTGTCAACGTCGCGTCCCGTCCAGTCTTCACTTGAAAAACTTTAACCTGGTCTATATCTCAGGCACTATTAGAGATACAGCCTTGATATTTCATACATAGATACATCTCGACAAGACCTTTCATTTGGGACCATGACCTTTGACCTAGTGACCTTGACGTTTGACCTACTTTTGAAAAACTTTAACCTGGCCTATATCTCAGGCGCTATTAGAGATACAGCCTTGATATTTTATACATTGATACATCTCGACAAGAACTTTCATTTGGGACCATTACCCTTGACCTTGTGACCTTGACCTTGGGGTTTGACCTACTTTTAAAAAGTTTGCTGTTTTTATGACAAGCTCCCGTATAGGCGAGCTACATTGTCCGCGGACAACTCTTGTGTTATATTTACACTGCTCAATTACATAATGTTTAAATCATGTATATATACCTTTTGTTCTCTATTGTCCCTTTCTGGGGTCGTTTCTGATTTCTTGCACCAGTAAGTGCAAACACATCTAATTTAAGTCAGACATTACTCAATATAGATCGTAAATTTGCCTACAGATAAATAAGGCAGAATACGGCCATTTTGAGATTCACTAAACATCGGCTTTTATCGAGCAGCGTTGTTACGTATCTGAACCTGTTCAGGCGCGATCGAAAAAATTTGGCGGTGGAAAGTTCCACTGCCGAATGTTATTGATCGCACCCAAATAATTTCGACGTCATGCAAATCTCATTAGGGGTGTACTACCTTAATAGGATTTAAGGATTTCAACCCATCATTATAGCCCCGCACAACAAAGGTTTTCGCGGGCATACTGGAATCAGTTTGTCTGTCCCTCTGTCTGTCCGTCTATGTACAAAATAGTTGTACGAAGCATTTCACTGAAAAGAAAGTAGCTATGATTGTGAAACTTCAGGGGTAGATAGATCTCCCTAAGGAGAAGTGCAGTTTTCTAGGAGCATAACTCTACCTTGCTTATTTTGAGACTTATTGCCCTTTGTTTTCGACAAAAACACTTGTCAGGACAAATGTAGTGGCGGGGGTATTTTATCACCGTTAGTGATAGATTTCTAGTTTACTACAAAACACTTTGTGCATCTTCAGGCTATCCCTCGTCCATTTCTGTTGCAATGGATGATGCCAGGAAATTGATGGGATATTTCTTGTTATTTTCTGTTGTCAAGGATGACGCCCGAAGATGCACAAAGTTTTTGATGCCAGTATCTAATGATGTGTTGTAATCTTTAAAGAAATTCAAATTACTAGCAATTTTACCCGTCTCGAAATTTGACCTTTGACCTCGATGACCTTGACCCCTCGATGACCTTGACCTATCCGGGGCTGCCCTCCACCTAATCCCGTCCCGTAACCCGTAAGCAATCCCGTCCCGTAACCCGTAAAAACGATACCCGTAACCCGTAAAAACATAAATTTGACATTTGACCTCGATGACCTTGACCTTTCAAAAAATGAACCCCTCAAGCTAATACCCGGGGCCGCCCTCCACCTTCCCTCCAAGTTTGGTGAAGATTGGCCCAAGGACCTGGGAGGAGTAGGGGAACAAACGGACAAACAGACAAACGGACAAACATTGCTCAAATTATAGTATGATTTGGTAGCAAATCAGACTCTCGTTTCTGATGTCTCAGGTCTGATCAATGATCACGGCAAATATCCTTTCTGATAAAATTGTCTCCAACCAATGGTTTGATAAAGTTAACATATGTGAGGGAGCAGCTGGAGGCTAGGTAAGGATGTTATGGTAACACTGGTATAAGAAATGACTGGAATCCATGGTTAGGTGCTCCAGCAGTCGCAATATGACTGTAGCAGTAGAAAACAGCGTTAAATCCCAATCAATCACATAGGCAATTTGTATGATTAATCCATCAATTGGTGAGTGAGAAATGATTTACAATTTTTCCAAACAAGACCTGGCTTTGAAGTCCCAAAATAGACAAAGCTAAGGAAAACAATCAGGCAGATGAGAAAATCAACAGCTTTCTTATTGGAGTAGTCTAAAACTTCTCAGTTTGTGAAAGGGTTCACTGATCGGAAAATGTGAAGAGCAACATCCATGTTTTTATTTTCTAACAAAATTTTGTGAAATGGTTAACTGATCGGAAAATGTGACCAGTAAATGAAGAGCAACATCCATGTTTTCATTTTGTGATGAAATTTATTCCATAGATATTTTTCCCAAGAATACCAGTATTATGCCATTACATTGGAATGTATGTTTAATAATATTTTTATAATCTATTACCAGGCGATAAAATTTGAACTCTTTCCAAACAAATTCTGGTAAAATTGTTACATGCATGGAAAGGATTGCTTTGGAAAACATTATGAGGTGGTCTACTTACCATTTCTCAGTAATAGAAATAAAAAATGCTGATGCAAAGGAGGAAAATATTGATGACATGATGATCAGCATTTACTCCTTTTCCCTCAATATTGTTTGTGCTGTATTGTCACGGTGTATAATCAAGTGACTCAGAATTTCCAATAATCTTCAATATCTTCTTTAATACTTAACCAATTTGAATTCGGTTTGAAGCAGAGAATGTGGGAAAATGCAAATCAACTGATAAAAAAGTTATTGAAGATAAACCAAAATTTTGGGTTATCTTCAATAACTTTTTTATCAGTTGATTTTTCAAAAATCAACCACGTCCATCTAATGCGTGACATCTGTGCACATTCTCTGCTTCAAACCGAATTCAAATCGGTCCAGTATTTACAAAATTATTGAAGATTTTCTGAAAATATTGTATCGCGTGATTATCCACCGTGTTGTACACAAATCCAATCTTTAACAACTCCATTTTGGAGTCTGTAGTAGCTTTCAAATTGAAACAGTCTAAACATTTATTCTTTTGGACAGGGTTAAGAGAAATGATGAAATGCTGGTAGATAGAATTGACTTCTTTTCTATCGATCATTTTCTATGCTACAACCTTCAAGTTATCAAAGAAGAGTGCCTTTGATTTTGTCATCTACATCAGTTTGTGACTTTGAATGGGCCAATAACTTTGTGAAACATTAACAACCAAGACAGAGAACCTTGACCTTGAAATCAAACCTTGACCTTGAAATCAAAACATTGACCTTGAAATTAAATCTTGACCTTGGAATCACAAAAATCTAGCTAAACAGAATTCACATATGAAATTGTAACTTCAAAAACCTCATAATTGCAGCTTGTTTAAAGCGTCAAGTTACGAGATTTTTGAAGAAAGGTAAAGAACTATGAATGCCCTTTTACTTACATGAATTTAGATATGGAAAAAAGGCCCATATTTGATACCAACATGGATCCAGATCAGCCTGTGCATATGCATAGTCTGGCCATTGATCAAGTTTGATGCTGTTTTTAACTAGCCTCTTTAGTTGTGTCTTCATTACTTGCAGAAACTCATGAAGTGAAGCATGAATCATGATCAGACTGCACTTATGTGCGCTCTAATCTAAATCCATAAAGGTCTAAAATATAATACGGGCCCTTTTCCCAGATCTCGGCTCATAGGTATAACGTTCATAGGGTTAACCCTTTCCTAAACAAGACCTGACTTTGACGTCCCCAATAGAATTGGCTTAGGAAAACATTGAGACAAAAGAAGAAACTGCTGATAACCAGCAGTTTCTCCTTTTGCCTCAATATTTCCTGTGTTATTTTGTACACTTATCAAATCTTTATCAACATCTTTTTTGTCATCTCCAGCAGCTTTTGAATTGTACCACCTTAATTTTTTGTTTGTTTGGGAAAGGGTTAAACAGTAAAATTGTGAAAATTGTTGATCAGTGATGATCATAGATTGCAAAAGCTCATTTTCAGCTCTGTATGAATCACATGTGATAGCATTTGGTCAATATATTGGAATGTTACAAATAGCATAGGAAACTGATGTTTATATCGCCATTGAATTAAAAAGTTCTCAAAACAATAATGCTAGCTAATAATATAAAAAAGTAAATAAACAAAACATGAATGTAAACAAGGAAGCAATAATTAAAGCTTTTTTAAAAAAAAAAAAATAATAACATAAATATGGCAACAATTCGGATAAAATAAAAATGATGAGCATTGTTAATGATTACTTAAAATAAAGCTGCTGAGCTCTACATAGTAAGTGAACAATCAACATTGATGTGATAGCATTGTCACAGAGTCAGTGTGACTTAACCCTTTTCCAAATAAGCCAAAGTCTTAACCCACTCATCAGGATATCTTTGATAAGCATCAAAAGGAAAGAAAACATTGACAGCCATTTTATTTTTCTCACGATGCTTTCCTATGCTATAGCATACAGATTTCCCACATTGGAAACATTATTTTGTCATTGGCTTTATGGAACACTGACCAGTTGAGAAAGGATACATTAAAGCAGATCTATGTTGTGTGGTACAATCATACTTTAACAAAACAAGAGGGCCAGAATGGCCCTATATCGCTCACCTGAAAGAAGTTCAAAGACACGCCCTCTTTTTTGACAAATCAAAAATTTGCAAACAAATTTTGAAAAGGGTCACTCAAGGAACATTGTTGTCAATTTTGTTTCAAATTGACCCAATGCTTGATTTTTAAAGATTGGATTGTATGGAGTTTTACGTCCCACTCAACAGCTAAGGTCATATGGAGACGGGACCTCGGTTTAAAGTCTCATCCGAAAGACTGGAGAAGCGGGGGATCGAACCAGCGACCCCTGTGTTACAAGTACAGCGCGTTACCACTGTACCACCTCCGCCCCTTGATTTTTAAAGAATTTTCTTATGATTTCTCTAAGTCTAATAAGCCACGCCCTGCCACGGCCACTTTTTTGTCCAAAACAAAACTTGCAAACACTTTAAGTCTGATAAGCTACGTCCACTATTTCTGACGAATAAAAAATTTGAGAACAAATTTTGAAAAGAGTCACCCAAGGAACATTTCTGCCAAGTGTGGTTCAAATTCGGCCAATGGTTGATTTTTAAAGAATTTTCTTAGAATTTTTCTAAGTCCGATAAGTCACGCCCTGCCACACCCACTTTTTCAGACGAAACAAAAATTCACATTTTTTTTAAAGAGTCACCAAAGGAACATTTCAGCCAAGTTTTGTTCAAATTGGGCCAATGATTGATTTTTAAAGAATTTTCTTATGATTTCTCCAAGTCTGATAAGTGCTGACCTGCCACGCCCACAATTTGGGACGAAAAAAACAAATCTTAAGAAGGGCCACCTAAGGGACATTCCTGCCAAATTCGGTTCTAATTGGCCCAATGGTTAAGGAGAAGAAGATTTTTGAAGAATTTTTTAACAATTTCTCTTGGTTAGATAAGCCCTGCCCTGCCACACCCACATTTTTTGACAAAACTTTAGATTTATGAACAAATGTTGAAAAGGGTCACTCAAGGAACAATAATATTCTGCAAAGTTTGGTTCAAATTGGCCTATTGGTTGATTTTTAAGGAATTTTCTTAGGATTTCTCTGAGGCCGAAAAGCCTCTTCCTCCCTGCCACGCCCTCATTTTTTGACAAATGTAAAAATTTGTGAATCAATTTTGAAAAGAGAGACTCAAAGAACATTTCTGCAAAGTCTGCTTGTAATTGGCCCAATGGTTAATTTTTAAAGAATTTTCTTATGATTTCTCTAGGTCTGATAAGCCCCTTTCTCCCTGCCACGGCCACAATTTTTTACAAATGAAAATATTTGTGAACAAATTTTAAAAAGATTGGCTTAAGGCACATCCCTACAAAGTCTGGTTCAAATTGGCCCAATGGTTGATTTTTAAAGAATTTTCTTATGATTTTTAAGAGTCTGATAAGCCCCTTTCTCCCTGCCACGGCCACGTTTTTTGACGAATCAAAAATCTGAGAACATGTTTTGAGAAGGGGCACTCAAGGAACAATTCTGCCAAGTTTGGTTCAAATTGGTCCAATGGTTGATTTTTAAAGAATTTTCTTAGGATTTCTCTAAGTCTGATAAGCCCCTTTCTCCCTGCCATGGCCACGTATTTTGACGAATCAAAAATCTGCGAACAAGTTTTGAGAAGGGTCACTCAAGGAACATTTCTGCCAAGTTTGGTTCAAATTGGCCCAATGGTTGATTTTTAAAGAATTGTCTTAGGATTTCTCTAAGTCTGATAAGCCACGCCCTGCCACGCCCATATTTTTTGACGAATCAAAAATCCGCGAACAAGTTTTAAGAAGGGTCACTCAAGGAACATTCCTGCCAAGTTTGGTCAAAATTGGCCTGTTGGTTTTGGAGAAGAAGATGTTTGAAGAAATTGTTGACGGACGGACAGACAGACAGACGGACAGACGGACGGTGAGTGACCACAATAGCTCACCTCGAGCACTTTGTGCTCAGGTGAGCTAAAAAATAAAAATGTGACTTTGACAATAGCCTAGAATAGAAGATGTAAAAAATGCCATATGGTGACAGGTGTGTCCTTAGATGACGACCAAGTTACTAGTAACCTTTTTATTGACATTATTTAAGGTAGGTGCAATTTGAAAGGTTTAGCAAAGACAAAATAATTGATATCAAAATTATTGCATAGAAAATATTTAGGGAAAAGGATATAATCAGCAATTACAACTTTTCTCTCAATATTTTCACCCAGGCATAGACATCCCTTATAGAAAAGACAAGAAGAACAATGCAGTCCAAGAAAACAAAAAGCTGATAAAAAGCATTTTCTCCTTTTGCCTCATCATTTTCTGTCCATAGTCTTAGACCTATTGTACACAAAGTCTCTCTATAGACATTCATTTTGTCATCTGCAGCAGCTTTCAAATTGTTGCATTAATAATCATTTTAGATTAACCCTTTCCCAAACAACAAAATTTTGGGTGATCCACTTCAAAATCTGCCACAAATGTCAAAAATGTAATTAAACAGATGTTATCGAAGATAGGATTTGTGTAGAAAATGGCACAGAAAATATTGAGACAAAAGGAGAAACTGCTGGTTATCAGCAGTTTCTTCTTTTGTAGACTCAATGTTTTCCCAAGCCTGTTCTATTAGGGACGTCAGAACCAGGGCCCCGTATTACTAAACATCTTACGATCAAGTTCTTATGTAAACTGTGTTACAAGACATCTGATTGCACGAGATATCCGACTGAGCCAATCAGGGCTGTTGTTACAAGTAATTAAAATGCAAAAATCAAATGTACGATCGTTAGTAATACGGGCCCCTGGTCTTGTTTGGGAAAAGGTTATATCCACATATTAATTGAATTAAACAATGTAAAAAACATTTAGAACAATATGTAAAAACACTTTTCTCACCCAAAATTAATATAAAAATATTTCTGGACATGATTTATCTAATACCACTTTCCCCAAACCGTAATTTTGATGCCACCAGTAAGAAGGCATGCAGGCAAAAGATGAAAATAATAACGCTGATAACCAGCCCTTTCTGTATCTCCATAATATTTGTTGTGGAATAATCTAGTTTATAACTCATTTTGTTGCCTCCAGCAGAGCTCTTTCAAATTGGAGCAGTTTACAAATGATTAATTGTATGGTAGTGGATTAAATGCACAAAGTCTTGATCTCCTAGAAGTAGTATTCTTTCAACTTTGTTTTGCTGCTCGATGTGTCACTTTGTTTCTTTGGACCAGCCTCATCTTCATCCTCTGATATTGAGAACTTCTTCAATTTTTCACTTTGCATATTAAACTCTTTTGCCATGTCGGAAATAGACCCCGGCTTAATTGGACTGCCTTTTTTCCCTGTAACTATCACATCTGTATTGTCGCCATCAGCTACTGAGCTAGTTGTTGTGGAAGTGCAATCGTTTGCTTGATATGTAATACTTGTTTCATCTACACTGATTGCAATATCTTCTATTCTTGTTATTAAAGATTTAAGCTCTGGAATAACGTTAATGATGTTTGACAAAGCTTCGTTCTTTCTCTGTGCATTGTCCAATTCTGTTGACAGTGTTTGAACTTTAGACTGTAGATTTGAAATTGTTTGTTCAGCTTGCTCAGCTTTTTGATCTTGGTAAGTTAGTTGCTGCCTAAGGTTGGCAATCATGCTATCCTGCTGAGATAGCTCTGCCACCTTGGTTTGGATAAAGGAGTCTTTTGCCATTAGGGCATCATGCTGTTCTGAAAGTACATGTTCCAGTTCATTAACACGGCCATATAAGGCTTGTAAATGCTTATTTGCTTCCTCAATATTGGATCTGTTCATTATTGCCTGTAAATTCTGTCTTTCAACTGTCCGAATTTAGATATCCGAATACTAGTTCACATGCAAAATATTTCTAGCGATGACTTAAATAGCGTTCAATGAATTTCTTATTGCTGAGATATGTCGATTCAGGCTTTTATGCTTTCTTTCCAGTAGTATGGCATGCATTTCAATTACTGTAAGCTCGGTTATATGGAGAAAATGCTAAATTTCATCATAAATTGCAATTTTGACGTTTCGCCGGAACCGGAAATAGCAGAAAACTTCGCTCTGACCAATCAGAAATCTCGTCTCATCTGATCCTGTCAAGAGGATCCAATCAAATCTTTCAATACATTTTCCTCGGCAGCCATTGTGTTCGCGCCACTTATTGAGAATAATTGACATATGAACGAGAAATTCTACAAAAAAGCCTCCAAAACACCATTAATTTACCATGGCCAAAGTCAACATTGTTAACGTGGTTGTTTTGGACAACCCGTCTCCCTTTAAGAACCCATTTCAGTTTGAAATTACTTTTGAAGCATTGGAAGACTTGAGTGAAGGTAAGCTGGTCCGGTATTGAAAATGTTCGTGCAACATTCTTGACTAGTTTCTTGTGACATGTCTTGACACAGAGCTACAGATTAGAGGGAGTGAAGGCTTTTCAAAAGGCATTATTTCCTTTATTGTTCATCAAACCCTATCAGGGTTTTCCCTGAGCATGAGAATTTGGGGGTCATTGAGACCCCCTTGCCTTCAAAGTTAGGGGTCATTTCTACTAGATCTATTTTGTGGGTCATATACCCTTGTACTCAAGTATCAAACGAAAATCTTGATCTTAAAATTGCGTCATTTATGTCCCTCAAGTAAATTTCTAGGGGGTCATTTGTTTTGAAATTGCGACAATGACGCATGATTTGTGCGTCATGGAAAACCCTGCCCTATGTTGTGGGTACTCATTGGAGAATGTCAGTCGTTTCACTATTGAGACGTTTCCTACTTGAGACTTTTCACTATTGAGACGTTTGACTATGGGACGTTTCACTACTGTTTGTATTTTGTTGAGACGTTTCACTACTGATTTTTTATAGGGGTTATTTAAAGTCATTTTTAGCTTTTATATGTTTTTTGTTTATAAAAAAAGATATTATGAATGATACTTATTGGTTTATCTATTTTCTTCATTTTATATATTATATCATTTATGCCATTTAACCCTTTACAAAATAGATGAAAAATGTGTAAATTTTTCACTATTTATTTTCATTTACCGGTATTATTTTATTTGTCAATTTTATGATTTTAGGATCTTAATTTATTCTGCCATTCTTTTGCATTTCAGATGCAGATGACATTTGAAAATCACTTGATTAATAAGTTTTACCCTTTCCCAAATGGCGAAATAGAGGGGTTATTGAATTTTAAAGCAGATACAGAAGGCAAAATTGATATGAATGTGTAAAGAATTTATGCACAATAAAGCGCGTACCGGGTAAATTATTGAAAAAAAAAAAAAAAGATTAGATCTACCAACATTTTCTTCTTTTATATCAATATTTTGGGGTATTCTTTGGGAAATTATGAAATGTTATACATATATTGCATTATATCTATTACATTTGCGCATGTTTTCTATGCAATTTAAACACGATTGAAGAAGAAAGTTGTGGTTTCTATAGATACTATATATGAATGTCCATAATGTTTTCTTTGTAATAATCATATCTATAGACGAATAATAATTATTGTAAGTGTACATGCTGAAGGTAACCACGCTGAAGAGGCTCTTGAAAATGTTGAAGCAAGAGAAAAAAATGCCAATCAAATTTTTTCTTTTGCTTCAAGATTTTCTTAGTTTTAAATTGTATATATCCTACTTTTTATCAAAATGAATATTAATTATGCAAAACTATAAAACTATACAAGGTCCCTTTTAGAAAGGGGTTGTCAAAAATGAGACAAAGTGCCTATATCATTTTTTAAGTCGCTGAGCGCTCGCGCTGCGACTTATTGGTGCCGTACGAGTTTTCTGGACAGGTCAAATAAGGTCAAAGACGGACCTCTTAACTTCTTCTGTATTTCTGTTTTGAGACAAAGTAGATCTCTGATTTCTTGTCCACACTTTGATTTAATATTGAAATTCGACTTTCTACAATTTCTAAACTGACATGCCAAATAATCATTGTTGAACGAGGAAATTATACGTTTTATGTAGAACTACTTTTTTAGCGGAGAAAATTTATCGCGCGCAATAATTCCGTTTTCTGAGGTATATTGGTCTAAGGGAAATAACCAGGTTTAAATTAGACAGTTTTCATGAAAGAGTTACTTCCCTTAGATAGTCAATATTCAATACTGTATATCTTCGGCTATAAGTCAAGGAAAAAAACTATTCAGAATGTGGGGGAAATAGACATCGACTTTATGACTCGGCGACAATAAACATACGACAACGACGGAATACTCATTTGCTCGATTCTTTTTATAATAATAAATTCCATTTTAACAAGGTGTCTTGCTTGATATGCATCGTTCTGCCATTTCAAGCGTGTAATCTCGCAATCAATATGCCCTAAATGAACACACAACATAATTGTACACAACAAGCAGTCGTCACTTTTCTTCGAAATCCTCGTAACTGCATATTGTTTTAATCTGCAATTACTTGGTGATGACAATAGTTTAAAAAATCGTGTGATCAAATTTGCCGAAAATTCGAAAAACTGTGCGGCTGAGAGTGATTTTGGCATCAGTGGAAAGCTAGTGAGAGACTGGCGAAAAAACAAGACAAAGATCTGTGATTGTCCAAAATCGCAGAAATGGAGGGTTATTCGGATCAGTCCCTATGAGCCACAGGAAAATGATCTGAATGATTGGATTTTGGAGTTACGGGCAAGTGGCTATGTTGTAAGTAGGATCGGGATTCGCGTCAAGGCCCTTCAACTCGACAAGGACCAAAATACAAAATCCAGGGCGAGTTCAAAGCTTCTTCTGGGTAGTGTTGCAGGTTCATGAATATTTTAGTCAATACCGGGAAGACCAGAAAAAAAAACATTTTATTACACACCTGGCCAGCTTATCAATGGGAAAACCTACGGGACCACATCAAAGAAACGAGACTTAACTACTCGGCTGGTTCCGTGATGTTGACGATCCCGAAATATGCAAGATGTGCATATCCGACGATTACTTTAAACAAAGGGTTTTACGTCGCCGGATTTACGGAAATGAAATTGTTGATTTGCAGGGTTGAATCTCGCGATCGGTAGGCGATCATAGACGGCACGAAAGCAGCTTTGCAAGTCACGGGCATTTTGTATGATACGGTTCCCCCGAAAGATCGCAGCTAAAACCTTACCTTCGTTTCAGATCAGAATAAATATTTCAGCCCACACGTTTTGATTTTTGTGTATGTATGGATAATCGTTAGCCCCAAAGTGTAATTCATGGATATTTACATTCATGTTCAATTTTCGTCATTTTTTTTACCCCAAAACAGAAATATTTTTTTAGACTGCTCCATTTTGAAAGCTGTTGCATGCATACGACATAACTTCTTTAAAAAGATTGAATTACATCATGGAAAGTATCTCGGGTGAACGGAGAAATGGCTAGTTATCGACAATTTCTTCTTTTCAATGTTTTCCAATCTTTTTGTTCCCATGATTGTCGTCGGAATCAAGTCTTGTTTGTGAAAGGATTTAAGAGAGAGGTTATATAGACGAACGTCGGCAAGTATTACTCTCCAAAGCCGATGTCTATTGATTAGATCATCAAAATACATTACTAATTACATATCATTTCATAAGAGGTAATGTACTGTACTTTGTTTTAAGAGAGTAGCAAGTATAAGCACGAGTCATGTAGATCTACATCTGCAAGAAATTTTCTTTTCACTAAATACACTGAAATAGTCTACCCTTTGAATTTCGTTCTTCTTTTGAAAACTCTTAATGAAGTTAAACTGTCTCTTAAATCTATCTACTCTAAAATTTAAAAATGTAGAGGTCAACACTCTAATAAATATTCACTAAAATGTGACCGATTAAGGGAGAGACTCGGGGTAAAGCTTCTTTTCGGACGATTGCCCTTTAAGTTCTAGATCTTTTATGAAGCAATGCTTGTAAAATTTATAGGCCTACAGATTGGTTGAAAAAGAGAATTGTCCCCGCCCATTCATTGACTTACTAGTTGATTGACATGCTTCTCAGATGAATAAGCACGTGATACAGTCGGATCCATTTTGTTAAAAAAAAACAATATGACGTCTTGATGACGTAGCGTCTACTCAATCTGGGCTGGAATAGTGACTTCAAAAACACCGCCAACACCTGCTCAGTTATTTCGGAAACTGTTTCAAAATATGTTAGTTGGATTATTACCGGTGAATTTTTGGTTTGGATAGTAGACTAACAGGTATCATTTTCTTCGTATCATCATGACATTATCGCTTGCCGACCAAAAACAAAATAACCTTCTAAACCTAGATGTATAATTTTCTACTTTACATCATAAAATCTGCATGAATTACCATTTAAATTAATTTGTCGAGCGTCCGTCGATTCAGTCGACGTTTCTGCGATTAAATTTCTTATCATTAATCACCGAATAATCAACGTGAAATAAAATAGTTTTTGTGAAGAGAGGGGAAGTTAATTCATGAATAAACCATTATTGGAGGCTCAAATTATCGATTAATCACGACTTTAGGCTTGCCGCAATAAACAGTTCTAGAGATTATTCATTTCTGTGACTGTAAAATATTGCGTACCTAAATGATATCAATCTTGAGAAATATCACGGTCACCATTGCATACTAGAACGTATAAGTTCTTATTTCGAAATTGAAAAAAAAAAATGACGTAAAAAAGTGCATCATATATTGAGTTATAATTTTAAACTGAGTGATAAATGATTTGGAAAACTTGCATCAAAAGATGGTAGAATTTATAGTGTCACGAACGCCTTCCTGAGGGTTGAAAACGCTATTTCTCAAGAGCTCCCGGGTGGCTCTGGCCCCGTGGACCCTAATCCGAGTCTTCTCTGATGTAAATACGCTCTTTGATATTTTGAATTTTCGCTATTTACATCAGAGAGCGTTGCTCTTTGAAAACAGCGGAAAGTTCGGTAACGTTACAAGTAACTTGAAGCTTTGTTTTTGTGTATCATATCGAATCACTCGGTAAAACACTGTACGGTATAGATCAATAAGTCATTTTTTGTCATACCTGACCAAAAATTTCATTTCAAATCGGCCTGCTGGATGAGTATAACCTTTGGTTTTGAATGGAAGGTCAAGGTAAACAAAGGCTGTTCAGGTGAGGGTTGTTGCAAAACATTGCCCATTAACCTTTTAGAAATACTTTTTGGTCGTAATTTTTTCAGCAGCCATAACAATAAATGGTTCATTTATCGACATCATCAGGGGTTTTAAAGATAGCGTTTAAGATCGGACGGTGAACGATGCGCAACAATTTGTTGCGAACTTCTTGATTTTTTCAAAGAGCAACGCTCTCTGATGTAAATAGCGAAAAATCAAAATATCAAAGAGCGTATTTTCATCAGAGAAGACTCGGATTACGTGGACCCCTGGCCAGGGCGTTTCCATAGACCCATCGGGGCCCTGTGGTCCATGGCCCCCCAGCTGTAAAATTCAGTATTTTGAAAGTATCTAACTTTCACCCAGGGTCGATGTTTTAAATGAAATAGTTTGATTTTGAGGGGTTTTAGTTAAGTGAGGAATGCGTTATGAAGTATAGATCTATTTTATGCAATGAATTTCTGTGACATCTTCTGAAATTGGGAAATCTGAATAGAACAAAATGTGTAAATATTTCATTTAAAACATCGTTCTTACCCAGAATTTAGTTTATTATCAATTCCAGTCAATTTACGGGACATGCAGCCAAAACATCACAACTACAGATTAAAGGGGGGCCTGCTAGGCTGTCGAAAATGCAAATGGCACAAAAATTACAAACCAGATATAAACGTATGAAATTACAAACCTGAAGGAGTCCATTGTTAGCACTCATTGAGCTTTATCAAGTATAAATCCAAGTCAATGACTAACATGCAGAACCGAATTTTATGGTCCTTGGTTTTTGTTTTTAAACGGTTACACATGCCCAACCTTCAAAAGGCAATTACGTCAGAGGTACGTCATCTGTGCTCAGCGAGATTCAACACACCGCACAATCGGCTGCGTCGTCAACGAAGACAGATTCGGCATCTGATGTCAGGTGCATGGTAGGTCAAATTAATTTACTTTTATGAATAAACGAAAGGATCTTTGGTATTCTATAGTTGATAAATACGTGTATAAATGTTCAGTGCTAACTGCTTCTACAAAATAAACCTTTCCACGCATCCCTCGCAAATAAGGTCACAGTCATCAACGCAGCCGGTTGTACAGTGTGTTAATACTGCTGGGGATGCCTTGACCTTGTCTCGTTTCGAAGTAAAAATAGAATCTGTAAACACGCTTGTAAAGGATTGATCTATAGCAAAGGAAAGATGCATATTCGCCGTGATTGAGGTTTTTATGCATTGCAAATTGTTTTTTCATGTACAAATATGAGTTCCCGAATAGTTCAGAAGCATAAAAACGTAGCATGGGCCCCTTTCAGAAATCTGTAGTTACGATGTTTTTACTCCCAATCACTAAACACCCCAAAATTACCTACAAATTGGACCAATCTAACATTTTGAAAATAGATCTAGCTTCCACTGCTTTTCATATGTAGCATTCATTTTAACGATATAATTATCTATGGATTTGCTGTAGCCTATGGTATTATGAATTTGTATATATAGATATGGATGAAAAATAAAGCTGTGTTTCTTTTTAAATATTCTATAACTTGTTTTGTCTTTCATTTTATTATTGTTTTTTTTTTTCAATTTGTTTCTAAAGAATGTGATCTAATCACGAGTTCGGTCATCGTTTATAAACTTTATCGTCATTTTGACAAAATATATTTTGCGTACTTAAAATGGAGATCTAGGTCTTGTTTACATTGCATAAAACTTCATAGGTAAGAATTGATACTCTGTCAATCATATTTTTGGGTTTTTGCCCTTTGTTGATTTTCATATTTAATTGTTTGTCAAGAGCATTACTAAAAATTATGCGAGGTAGATTCGTGCAACTTCATAGGTGGATGGTGTCATTATGTAGAAGTGTATTGTACAAAAATATAACTCTGCTGATAATGTTCGTGGAGTTATTGCCAATTTTCCCTTTTCATTCTTGATGTAAATTAATACTACAATTGCACTACTTCAATTGTTAAAGGTTTACCCTTGTGGGGGCATACATACATTTCATTCAATACTTCAAAGCATTCTCTGATAGGATAATGAAAATCAAATCTTGTTTTACAAATAATTCTGTTGTAGCGACTTTCAGGCCCTTCAGGGCTTTGATTTTCTCTTTTTGTCTCAACATTGTCTTTGTAAAATTCTTCTGTTTGAAAATACAGTAAAATCTTGTCTCAATCAATACTTTCTCATATCAATGTATACAGTCCTACAAATCCAATGTTTTACAAAATACACATGGTCATCTAACCATTTGGGAAAGAAAGGGTTAAGGGTTAATTAGTTATCTATATAGCATATCACACTTATTGTCACTCTTTTAATGTGTGGCACACTTAAAACAGTAGCAAATAACACCTTGACAACCAATGTTTGTACTATACCATGATCAATTAACACTTTCCCAAACAACACATAAATCTAAATTGATCCCATTTGAAAGTTGCCTAAGATTATAATGAATGATATTTAAAATTTGTGTACAAAAATAATGCAGAATAATATTGAAACAAACAGAGAAAATGCTGGTTATGAGTATTTTATTCATTTGCCTCAACTATAGTTCCTAATCCTGTTCTATTAACCAATGTACTTGTATATGTTAGAAAATAAAGAAGAACAAAAAGAAAAAAATAACAAATTTGTATGTCATCTTTAAAGCTACTATTTCCCAGATTTGGACCCAAAAATTGTTAAATACAAACGAAATGTACACTTTTTAAGCTTTATATGACCTGATTAAATAATTACGACAAACTATTGAAGCAACGACTCATTTTTTTGCAATTTGATACCAAATTCATGAAGCGATATCGAAAGTAGGTCAAAACAGTTGGACATGCGACTTTCTTAAATGACGTCACAACATACGAGGGGTGATCCAGAATTAGCGGTACTGACTTTATAACTTCAATACGAATCCATCGAAGTCAACCAAATTTTTACAACATGAACTGTAATTTATCAATGATCCATCGACGAAATATCATCAAAATCGGACTAAGAGCAAAAAAGTTACGATAAAACTAGTTTTGTATATAACGCATAGGCGGGGCAGGTATTCACCGAACGTCACGACGTCGCAAGTTCGCAACGTTAAAAAATGACGTTACTCCTCCACAGAGCCACATAGAGTTGCAATACGTTTACTGTGACGTTCAATTAATCCACCTAAAATATCCATGTACCATTGCTTGTCGATTGTAGAATACGCCCATAGAATGTCTAGAGCTAATTTACCAGGTCCTTGAAACTGACATTTCAGTACCGATTTCATATAGGGAAATACCCGCAATCAATTCCACTGAAACTTTAACTTGTGAGTAGGAACGATTTTAGCTTTCTTTGATTGGGGATGAGACAGGTGATGTCCGTTGTTGTGATTTTAAGTGTTTTTATGTCATACAAACGCACCTAAATTAATCTGCTGTTGAGATTTTATCAAGGGATTTGCTTCTAAACGAAATCTTTGATCCAGAATTTCTTCAATGCCTGTACGCGTTTTCCCAGAATTTCTGTTTTAGGTAGATATGGAATTTACTGACATCTGAGCCTATTCAGGTTAAAATTATCGGTCAATATCCAAAAATCTCTACCATAACTTAGGTCCGTCTTGTAACAAATGTATTTTATGGTGAAGTGCGACTTCAAGTGTTGACGCCCTTATCAGATTTAGTTGACGTCGCGTCCAGACTGCGCATCTAGATACTACCCGCTTTCTTTTCCTTCAAAAATGTTCTTCCCTTTTTGAGAATTCGGTGTCAAACAATTGTGAAAATTCTAATAAAGAATGTTTATAAGTGTTTCTACATTATTTGTAAGTATCCATTATGGAATTTCCACGTTACATACGCACAACTAAAAAACTGCGTACGTTCGAATACTCTGCCAACGTCAAAGTTGGCTAAATTATCGCCAAAGGAAAGTGGTCCACAGTTCTCCCGTTTGGCCAGAAATAATGTTTAAACTTTGGTCATAGAAAAGCACGAAGTCATTTTTGGTGTCCACAACGTTTCAGTAAAATCGTTTCGTTAGAAAGGCTTGAAAAAACATTTTGAATATTAAAAAGTCAAGTTATTCTACCCCTGCCCCGCTTAACCGTACCTTGGTTGCTATGGACACGCTTTCAACATGGACGCAATAAAAAGACAATGCCCATATTTCCGTATCATGTCAAATATGAATAGTACTTTTATTACGCCAAATTTCATCAAGAAAAACACACAAATATTAATTTTAGAGGATCAGTACCGCTAATTCTGGATCACCCCTCGTACATGATGACGTCATATTGAAATTCAAGTATGAATCTCGTTTGAATCATGGTCCGCGCTGTATGCGCATGCGCAACAATTTCAAAATAACATCTGAGACGGGGTTGAATTTAGGTTTGGATTCTCCCTAAATTCAGCTATCTGTCTTGTAATTTCGGCTCATTCTCTGTCTGAATCGCTTATTATTAACCATCCCGAGGGGGTCAACACAAAAGTTTTGCATATTTTTTCAAAAAATTTCATTTTTTGCAATTAGACCATCTGTTACCGTCGCCCTTTAAGCTCAAGCAAGACTCACTGATTCAAATTCACAGGGATAAAGACTGACAATTTTAACTGAGGGGCCCAGAATATTAAAATTTGATTCTTAACATTAAGGGTATGAGCATTTTCTCTAAATATTCAGGGGCCCAGCCCAAATTCTAGGGGCCATGGGCGATTGGGCCCCTGCTAGTCTTTATCCCTGATTCATAATGCAGTGTCCCAGATCTTTAAATCTTTTAATGCGTGGAAGGCACAGGTGTTTTCCTAGCGATTTCTGAAAAGGAGTCTTGCCTAATTGGGAAATCTTTAAACCAGAGGCCTCTTCCTAATTTCTCATTTAGGTTTTTACATTCGTAATATAAAAGGTTTGGGAAAATATCAAGACAAAAGAAGCCAATATTTATTATTATCTCAGTCATGGCGAAGACCGTCGGACCGGCAGACATGTCCGATGAAAATTCCCTCGGTCTGATAATTTTTTGCTAATGTCAGTCCCACTGTCTGACATTGATTTTGATCTGTAAGCTAGAGAATGATAGTTCGGACTGACAAAATTTTATTCGGTCTGACAGGTAACTCATTACTGTCAGACCGAATGTCTGACAAAGATTTGTTGTTCTTCGCCATGTCTGTTATCTTCTTTTGTCTTAATATTTTCATGTTGTATTATATACAAATCCTATCTACTAGAAATCAATATTGTGGTCTTATAAGCTTTTAAATGGGACCATCCTATAATATCGCTGTTTGGGAAAGGTTTGAAAAACTACAACAACAAAAATGAATAAATATAACATAAATAAAAATGCATTTTAATTACAATAATTTGTAATGGTTGAAAGATGATTATCACATTTTCAAATATATAGCTGTTAACAATAGAACTACCTATTATAATATATATCAATCTTAACCCATTACAACTCAGCCAGGTTGAATCAAGGGTGGTTTTGAACAAACAGATGTTGATAAGAATTATTGGTTTTTAACCCTTTCTGCACCTGATCTTAAAACAACTGTTAAAAAGTTGCATAATTGATTATGTTACACATTTTTGATAAATGTAAAGTTTTTAGAGAATTTAAATACCTTTTCAATGATATAACTTTGGAGAAGATGAAATAAGCCCTTTAGACAAAAAAATGACTTTGCAGAACAGTACCCTTTCATGCTTGGTGTTGAATTTTATTTTTCTTAAAACAGAAATAAAACAACTATTTTATATATTTTCAAGATTTTTTTTGTTGTTATAAAGAAATACAATATTAAGGAAATGAATGAGGTAAAAAATATTTTAATTAGATGTATTTCAACAGTAATTTTTAAGCAATTTTGAAAAAGTCATCAGACCCCAGTCATGTTTAATTGCAAATTACTCTTTTTTTTAAAGAACAAAGTGCATATTTTCTTTAATGGTCTTGAAAGGTAATGAATCAAACTTACTAATCATATAAAAGAAAAGTTTAAATTCCTAAGGATTGCCATACTTTTTTAAGGTTGAAAATGAAAGGAGTTAAAAAGAGTTACTGTTTGTTCAAGACCGAGGAGTCAAAAAGAGTTACTGTGTGGTAATGGGTTAATTGGATTAAAAAACATATTTTTCTAAATATAAAACTTAAAAAAGAAAATGTGTTTCTTGGAAAAATATGACAAATGCTAAAAAATAATAAAGATTTCTTGAAATAATGATGAAAAACATATATAAAAAATAATAAAATAGTTGAGACGTTTCACTACCAAATAGTAGTGAAACGTGTCATAGTGAAACGTCCCATAGTGAAACGTCTCAATAGTGAAAAGACTGACACCCCTCATTGGAATCGTCTCGTCGAGACTATTAAAATTAGAAAACAAAACAAAATTTGGATTTCAAATAACTATCCTCGAAAAACCTACCTCCGCCATGCTAAGCTTTGTTTCGAAATTACATAAAAGTAACTAAAGTTATCGCAAAGATAATACCCCTACCTTAAAGAATAGTCATTTTGCAGCAAATAAGTCGAAAATCTTCCTCTAAGATTATTCACAGGTTGATAAATAGAGTCCTAAAAAGATCAGCCATTTTATGTTGGCCATTTTGGTTTGTATGTACCTTCGCCCACTTTATTGTTTACAAACAATAAAACTTGCCCTGCCTTACAATTTTTTAAGACCATCACATTACTTTCATTCATAGGATAGTAAACAATGTGCACACACACACTGTCAAACAACTTCGGCATTGATTTTTGGGGTGAAAAAAAAACGCTATTTTAAGTGAGCACTACATCAGGAATAGAAAATTACTGCAAAATTGCCATTTCAATTGTTTTTCTCATTATTTACTTGTTTTGACGCATTTTCGGCCTTGTTTTTAGTCTGTATAGTGGAATGTCAACTAGTTGAAAATATTCCCAAGCCCAGACGTAATTCTCGCCTTTTTAGAACCAAAACAAAAAGCATGGCGAAGGTAGGTGGCGGGCGGAGGTAGGTGATCAGACTTGGCGAAACACCAGAATTCTTTGTCAGACATTCGATCTGACAGTACCGAACAATCTGTCAGACCGAATAGAATTTTGTCAGACAGAAGTCTCATTCACTATCTTCACAGATCAAAAGGAGTGTCAGACATTTGGACTGACGGTAGCAAAAAAATCAACAGACCAAGGGAAATTTTATCAGATATGTCTTATTGTCTGACGGATTTCGCCATGTCTGGGTGATACGACGATAATTCAGGATGGCTTCATTCCCTCTTATCTGTTGGCTCTGTAAAAACAGTTAAGTTTTGGAGAGGATACTGATAATCGCTGTTCGATTTTCTTTATGATGTTGTATTGATTGAATGGCCCTCGCCATGTTTATTGTTGTGTCTGCGCGCATGCGCACAACGGAGAAAAGCGCATGTAGCCGTTCTTCCAGATTCGAGCGTTGGTCTTGACAGTTGGTTGTTGAACGCTGGACGCGTTTATTATCAAAGATGTCATTATCAAACATCGGAATTATTCTGTGTTCGTGGATTGTGGAAAATACGATTTGAACTTCCTGTTCCTGACATAAAATGGGCTGCGTCGACATTTGGCCTTAGGGATGAATTCTCAATACTTGTTCTCTTTTATTTTCAGACCTTGAGTGGAAGATAATCTATGTTGGTGCAGCAGAAAGTGAAGAGTATGATCAGACATTAGAGACGATCCTTGTTGGGCCTGTACCAGGAGGCCGACACAAATTTGTCTTTCAGGTATAGTATCTGGGCTATCCCATTACCAAATGACACAAATTTTGGATTGCTCCAATTTGAAAAGTGTTGCAGACGACAATTTCAAATGGGTGAAATTTTGAAATTTTTTTGTATTTTGGGTTAGAAAGCTTTGTGGATAATGAAGAAATTGCTTGTCACAAGCAATTTCTTCATTTTCCATGATGATTTCCCAAGCCTTTGTCATGAGGGGCGTCAAAAAGTGTCACTTAGTAGGTTGACTGAATATGATCCTCGTAGGGCCTGTACCAGGTGGCAGGCACAAATTTGTCTTTCAGGTAAAGTATCACAACTCTCCATCATCACAAACCGTATACAGTACAGCATACGTTTTTTTGCCTATTTCCATGCATTGCTTCGGGTAGAGAAACGTGATGGCCACGGCGAGCGCGTTTTTCCACCCTAATCATTGGGAATCGTCACGATTTTCCACTTGACCACCGAAAAAAGCGGTGATTTGCACGGACAAGTAATATTTGTCCTACCTGGAATTTGCACCCGAACGTGGCGAATCTCGGCGATTTTCCACCTTTTGCCATGATTCACGGTGATTCGAGTGGAAAAACGCACTGGGTGAGTGTTTTAGGCAAAATCCACGTGGGTTGTACTGCAGCACAGATACTTAAGTCTTTTATTCTGCGAGGACTTTATGCAGTCATGGATTGTTCCACAAAAATAAAATCCGCAAAGAAATTATCTCTATATGAAGATTGAAGAGATTGTCATTGTTCTGCAGGTTTGTTTGATATATTAACAGGTGATATTTACAATAACCACAATCTAATGCAAAGTGCACATTTTTAGTCCCCTACCGGCGAAGCCGAAGGGGACTTTAGGTTTGCACTCTGTCCGTCAGTCAGTCCGTCCGTCCGTCCGTCCGTCTGTCCGTCAGTCCGGTGAATTAGTTTTCCGGACTTTTTTTCTTAACGGGGGTAGCTATTGAGCTGATTTTTGATATGTAGACCCGCATTGATGAGTTACAGAACAAGTTTGAGTTTCGTTCCGCTCCAGTGATTTTTTAGGAAAATATGGATGCTGGACTTAGAAAATTACTGGGAAATTACAGTTTTCCAGACTTTTTTTCTTAATGCTGGCAGCTATTGAGCTGATTTTTGGTATGTAGACCCGCATTGATGAGTTACAAAACAAGTTTGAGTTTCGTTCCGGTCCAGTGACTTTTGGGGAAGATATGGATGCTGGACTCAGAAAATTTCTGGGAAATTACAGTTTTCCAGACTTTTTTTCTCAATGCTGGCAGCTACTGAGATGATTTTTGGTATGTAGACCCGCATTGATGAGTTACAGAACAAGTTTTAGTTTTGTTCCGGTCCAGTGATTTTTGGGGAAGATATGGATGCTGGACTTAGAAAATTTCTGGGAAATTACAGTTTTCCAGACTTTTTTTCTCAATGCTGGCAGCTATTGAGCTGATTTTTGGTATGTGGACCCGCATTGATGAGTTACAGAACAAGATTGAGTTTCGTTCCGGTCCAGTGATTTTTGGGGAAGATATGGATGCTGGACTTAGAAAATTACTGGGAAATTACAGTTTTCCAGACTTTTTTTCTAAACGCTTGCAGATATTGAGCTGATTTTCGATATATGAACACATATTGATTAGTCTAGGAGCCAGCTTTTACAAAGGGGGTTAAATTAGAAGTTCTTGCAACCGGTGACCTATAAAATTTTGAGTGGTATTTTTCAATACATTAGGGTCCCATGCTTTGGTTAAGGGTGGATGACACGCTTAAAAGTGGTAGAATTTTTTTTAAATCAAGGTCAAAGGTCATTCGGTGCACTTTTCATACATACCTCCTAAAATACCCCATAACTTACTCATTTATTAAGCTAAAACAATTATTTTAGTATCAAAATAAAGCTGATGATTAGCACTTTGACTTACATGAATAATATACAACTTTTTTATTTTCTATATTTTAGAATATTCATAAATAGAGCAAAAATTGGCTAAAAATCACTAAAATAAGTTTTGTCTACAAGTGAAAAAAAAGTTTTTAAAATACCAATGGTGTGTTTGTGTGGTTAAAACCATTCTTAAAAATTGCCCAGAAACCTGTTCTTGACTTATATGTATTTCTTCACAGAATTAGTCTTTAGCTTAGGCTTGTAGTCATAGGTAAAAGTGGGTGGGGTAAATTTTCCCTAAAATTACAAAACGTGCAAACATTGATGTAACAATATATCTTATACATAAATGTGATATTTTATTAGAATTTATTGTTTTGAAATCATATTTGCAGGGATTTTTAAAGCTTTTAATGCATATTCCTGAAAATTAATTTGCATTTTAAGAGCCAAAATAACAATTCAATGAAACAGCATACGAGATGGATACAGGTCACATCAACACCACAATGTCAAAACTATGTCTCTTTTACAAAGCGAATATTTATCAAGTATCTATTTAATAGTAATCGGCAGCTGAAAATATTCCCCAGGCCCGTGCCATATTTTATAAGAATCAGAACAAAATGGGGACGGTCAGAGTTTTCATTGTTGGGTAGTACATTGCTTTTATAGAGCCAAAGGGAATTAATTGAGCGCTGGAACCAAATAGCTCATACACACGAAACACAGTTTACAGTTTAAGCGAATAAAACAATATCTCTAGTATTACATACTTATTAGAGATACCGAAATATCTTTTTTTCAAAATTTTCTTTCTCCTTTTGTTCAAAATGGCCAACAAAATTCAAGATGGCCCCTTTAAATGTTTAAATAGCGAAATTTTAACATAGACAGAAATAAGACCACGAATTAGTCGTTTTTATGCCCCCGCATCGATAGATCGATGGCATATCGTTTTACCATTGTTCGTCTGTCTGTCTGTCCGTCCGTCCGCCCATCCATCCATCTGTCCGTCCGTCCGTCAGTCCGAAACTTAACATGGAAACTTAACATTGGCCTTTTCCCCAAAAGTATTCCACATGCAAAACTCAAATTTGGTATGTAACCTTCTTTCAATGATATCTATCTGTTCCATGCAATATGACTTTCCCCAAGGTCTGTCTTCCATTAATTCTTGTCAACCCTTACCATGAAAACTTAACATTTAAACTAATTAACGTGAAAACGTAACATTGGCCTTTTCTCCAAAGGGAGTTCACACACAAACCTTATCAACCATTTATTTAAAAGCTTAACGTAAAAACGTATCATTGGCCTTTTCAGGGGCATTCGTGTTTCACAAAGACATCTTTTTCAAGATTAGGCTGAATTATATATGAATTCGTGAGAGATAGCCAGTGATGTGCATTTAGAAAGTAATACCATTTTATAGAGTTTTATTTGTCAAACGACGACCGAAATGTCTTCTGCATGATAGTTGCGTAAAGCAGAGGTAATGCATAAACTCATTGCTTTGTTCATTTTATGTATCATGTATACTTTATTAAATATAAGTAATATATGTGTCTTTATATACAACACTATCCTCATCCTCATCATTGCCATCATCAACAACAACAACAACAATAACAACAAGACACATGATGCAATAACCAGACTTGTAAAGTCCACAGCTACCCTATACTAAACACTTCAATACACTCAACTCATGCCATATATACTCATCCTTATCACTGTCTGATGCATCAAGATTCTCAAGTCTTTACACAATTCTGACTCACAAACACATGCATCAGTGCATAAAAGATCTTCTCTTTGACACTTAGACCTTCGCATGTGGCAGTCAGTTTAACACGAGCATTGTTTGATGTCAAGTAAAGCTAGAGGTGCAGGATCTTTACGCATTCTTACAGGAACTAAATTATTGTTGTCATCCTTGGTCCATACATGGCATGCTGGTGATGATAGATTCAGATACTGCTCAGTTTAGTGCTTACAAATATAGGAATATACTGAATTAATGTTTATACAGAAAATATATATGGGTCCATATATTTTTATGCCCCTGTATCGAGCGATCGGCGGCATATTGTTTTACTCTTGTCCGTCCGTCCGTCTGTCTGTTCAAAACTTAACATTGGCATTGTCTCCAAAAGTATTAAACATACAAAGCTCATTTGGTATGTAGGGGGGCTGTTTATAAAGTATCCGGAATTATGTCATATTTTTTTCATTTATGTACTAACTGTTATGATATTATAGGATACAAAAACTAAGTTTATGCATTAAGGCGCATTCTATAGTTGTTATGGCAACATAGGGTCATATTGAGCAGCGCAACCTAGGTCTGAGATGGATAAGTCGGGAAAGTCTGTCTTACACATCTAATATTTACATCTTTTCGATATATTCGCCACTGCATATATATATACCACATTTCCAACATACATGTATGCATTTATTTCTCAAAGAAGCGTCTGAACTGCACTTGGGGATTCTATAGATAGTCTCTGGGACACAATTGGCAAGTCATGAACGATTTCGCCGACGTCATGTTGGGACGTCTAGATATATTAAAGTCAGAAACATCATAGGTAATATAATTCACAAATGCGTTATACCACTCACAAATGCTTGTTTTTTCTCATAGAAGTATTAGCTGTGCGTGTTCATAATCATAAAGATCGTCTCTGATTTTGATTTTTCAAATTACACCCAATTATTATTGAATACCATTGCCCTAGCACCATATTTGCTATGTAAGCAAAGCGATGACTCCAAATGTCAGCCGATGATGTTACGTTTGCTGAGAAAAATGTCCGCTCAAAGGTAACAAGCATTTTGGACAATTGTTGAAGTCAAAATACAAAATATGATTGCTTTAAAAGCGATTCATAAGTCACATCTTTGCATATTGTCAAAAGTTTCCCCGCTCAACGTGACCCCACCCTGTCGAATGCGCCCTTATCCAAACAGCAGCGTTTTTGTTCCAGGATCAAATGTATAATTCTTCAAAGTATATGTGTTTAAATCTCATCTCAGTTAGTTTAAAAGTTAAAACGACAAATGGGTGATTAGATTTGTGTACAATATAGCCTAGAAAATATTGAGGCAAAAGAAAATGCTGATAATCAGAATTTTTTCCTTTTGCATCAATGTTTTCCCAAGCATTTTCTCCTAGGGACGTCAAAACGAGGTCTTGTTTGGGAAAGATTCAATGATTTCTTTGATATAGATACAAATGAAAGATGCACGATTTACTAGGAATAGTTTTAGCCATGTAATAAGTAAAACATTGTCCAGATTTTGTCAGGTATATTGTTGTGGAGTTAGAACAACCACAGGTCCAATGATTTCCACTTTTTTTAACCAAAAGTTTCTCTTTGTCTACTCAAATACGTATTACAGTCGTGAATCAATAAACAAAGTTATGTTATCATGATGGGATTGTGAAGGATGAATCAACAATTGTGGTATCTTTTTATTTTCTACTATTTACTCGTAACAAAATGTCACATGCAATAAATAATTTGCATAATAAGAGATATAAGGCCTATTGAGTTCAACTTCTTGTACAATTAAAACTTATTGGGTCACAAAATTAATTAAACTCAAAGACCAGATCCTCTGCTATTGTCCCTATTGAAGGCATGTACATAAACGAATATACGATACTAACATGTTCATGGTTACTCTTGGAGACCTCACATCAGAACATCCAGATTCTAGACTGATGATATTGATATGTATTCACATAATGAAATATTCTGTTCCAAATTACATTTTATGTATACATATTCGAATGTTCTCGTAAGGCTACCAGGTGTAAGCATTGCAATGATGGCAGTTTCGTAATTATCTTTAAAGAGACCCATGCTAGGCTGTCGGACATACAAAACGATAGGAAATCTGTTTATGAAATATTGTATGGAATGGTCAACCTGGATAGCTAGATCATTTCTGCACAAGGAAATTTCAAATGAAGTTCATTTAGTTCTTCTAAATCAAGTCTGTTCTTCTAAATCAAATGTATATAATTAACTAACCGCACTTTATATTTATAGTATTTATAGTAACATTTATGTGACACTGAACCTTGATAGTGAAAAATTTAGTTCCAGCTCTAAAATGGCTTTCCTTTTTGGGTCTATAAAAGCAATGCACTACACAACAAAGTAAATTCTGACCATCCCCATGTTGTTCTGATTCCTGAAAATCTGGCATGGGTCTTTTTAATGTCCTTTACCCGTAAGATAGAAAGAGGAATATTTTCAGCTGCTGACTATGCTAATCTGAGTCTTGTTTTTAGCTCACCTGAGCACGAAGTGCTCGAGGTGAGTTATTGTGGTCACTTTTTGTCCGTCGTCCGTCCGTCCGTCCGTCCGTCCGTCCGTCCGTCAACATTTGGGGTGTTTACACTCTAGCATCCACAAAAGTTACTCAATCTTGATCAAACTTGGCCAAAACAAGTACGATCATAAGTTCTTGGACAAGTTCGATTATGGGCCTGATCGGACCAGAAAGTGCGGAGTTATCTGCCCTTGAATGTCAAAAAATGCTGTTTTTAAGTTTGTTTACACTCTAGCATCTACAATTATTGATCAATCAAGACAAAACTTGGACATAATGTTGGAGACCATAAGATCTTGGATGAGGTCAATTTTCAGTCTGATCTGACCAGAAAGATGAGAGTTATGTGTCCTTGAATTGGGCAAAATTGCCACTTTTTTGCTGTATTCAAAAAAGAGTTAATCTAAGGGAAGGAACTCTGACACTACTTTTATTCAGTATAAGTAGAGTTATCTAGTTTGATAGAGGATATAAATAGATTTGCACTCACAAATACTATTACCAAACAACAAAATTTTAGCCTAGTCCAAAATCATAGGTGTTGCAGACGACAAGTTCCATTGAACAAAATTTAACATTTTTTGGTCTTTCTTGGTAGAAAATATTGTGGGTAATGAAGAAATTGCTTGTCACAATGTTTTCCAAAGCCTTTATTTTGTGGGGCATCCAAAAGCGCCAATGTGTGGGAAAGGGTCGATCAAGACAAAACTTGGACACAATGTTGGGGACTATAAGATCTCAGATGAGTTTGATTTTCAGTCTGATCTGATCTGAAATTCAAGAGTTACATGCCCTTGAATTTGACAAAATTGCCATTTTCGGCGGTTTTCAACCTTTTTTACACTCTAGAATCTACAATTATTATTGAATCAAGACAAAACTTGGACACAATGTTTTGGACCATAAGATCTAGGATTAATTTGATTTTCAGTCTGATCTAATTAGAAAGTCAAGAGTTAAGTGCCCTTGAATTTGACAAAATTGCTGTTTTTTACTGTTTTCGACTTTGTTTACACACTAGAATCTACAATTATTGACCAATCAAGACAAATCTTGGACACAATGTTGGAGACTATAAGATCTCAGGTAACTTTCATTTTCAGTTTGATCTGATTTAGAAAGTCAAGAGTAATGTGCCCTTGAAATTGATAAAATTGCTGTTTTGGGCAGTTTTTGACATTGTTTATACTCTAGAATCTACAATTGTTTATCAATCAAGACAAAACTTGAACACAATGTTGGGGACTATAAGATCTTGGATTAGTGTGATTTTCAGTCTGATCTGATGAGAATGTTGAGAGTTATGTGCCCTTGAATTTGACAAAATTGCCATTTTCGGCAGGTTTCGACCTTGTTTACATTCCAGAATCTACAATTATTGATCAATCTATACAAAACTTGGACACAATGTTGGCAACCATAAGATCTCATATGAGTTTGATTTTCAGTCTGATCTGATCAGAAATTCGAGCATTTTGTGCCCTTGAATTTGACAAAATTGTTGTTTTCGGCTGTTTTCGACCTTGTTTATACTCTAGAATCTACAATTATTTATCAATCAAGACAAAACTTGGATACAATCAGGGCTAAAGATAAGTGGAGGTGAAGACATACTAACATTGTTTTTTCGAATTCAAATCCTATGTTGTGGGTACTCATTTGAATCGTCTCGACGAGACGATACAAATGAGTACCTACAACATAGGGTTTGATGATCACTGACAGCATTATTGCAGTTTGAAAAGTCACCACCCCCTCTTATCTGGAGCCCTGTACAATGTTTGGCACCATAATTTAGATCTCGGATGAGTTAGATTTTCACAACCTTATTGACCATAAGTTCTTTTTCAGTCTTAAAGTAATAATTATTAATTGAATTGAACAAAAGTGTTGCTCATATCATTTAGGTTCAGGTGAGCGATATAGGACCATCATGGTCCTCTTGTATTTAATTGTACTAGATACTTGATAAATATTCATTAAGAGTCATTATTTTGACATTGTGGTGTTGATATGACCTGTATCCATCTCGTATGCTGTTTTATTGAATTGTTATTTTGGCTCTTAAAATTCAAATTAATTTTCAGGAATATGCATTAAAAGCTAAACAAATCCCTGCAAATATGATTTCAAAACAATAAATTCTAATAAAACATCACATTTATGTGTAAGATTTAATGTTACATCAATGTTTGCATGTTTTGTAATTTTAGGCGAAAATTACCCCACCCACTTTTACCTATGACTACAAGCCTAAACTAAAGACTAATTCTGTGAAGAAATACATATAACTCAAGAACAGGTATCTGGGCAATTTTTAAATATGACTTCAACCACATAAACATACCTTTCGTATTTTTAAAACTTTTTTTTCACTTGCAGACAAAACTTATTTTAGTGATTTTTAGCCAATTTTTGCTATATTTATGAATATTAAAAAATATTGAAAATCAATAAATTGTATATTATTCATGTAAGTAAAAGTGCAAATCATTAGCTTTATTTTGGTACCAAAATAATTGTTTTAGCTTAATAAATGAGTAAGTTATGGGATATTTTAGGAGGTATGTATGAGAAGTGCACCGAATGACCTTTGACCTTGAATTAAAGAAAATCCTACCACTTTTAAGCATGTCATCCACCCTTAACCAAAGCATGGGACCCTAATGTATTGAAAAATACCACTCAAAATTTTATAGGTCACCGGTTGCAAGAAAAGTCTCATTCCAGGACCTGGCTCCTAGACTAGATGGGATACAGAACAAGTTTGAGTTTCGTTCCGGTCCAGTGATTTTTGGGGAAAATATGGATGCTGGACTTAGAAAATTTCTGAGAAATTAGTTTTTCAGACTTTTTTTTCTTAATGCTTGTAGCTATTAAGCAGATTTTTGGTATGTAGACCCGCATTGATAAGTTACAGAACAAGGTTGAGTTTTGTTCCGGTCCAGTGATTTTTTAGGAAGATACGGATGCAGGACTTTGAAAATATTTGAGCTTCTTTTTCTTAACACATATATAAAGCCGGTAGGGGACTTGGTATTGTTTTGCAATACTTCAGAATGCTTGTTAACACTAATGTCATTGTTTTCTGAAGAAAAATTATGTTAATATGTACATTATTTCAGTTTTAGTTACATTTAATTGTTTTTTCAAACTTCATGGACAAATCAATAGCTTATTTCAGAAGCACTTGCAGTATTGATCCAAATCAAACTTGTGGCAGATTTATGCTGATTAGGAAAGAGGATGGCCCAACAAGCTATTGGGCTGTTTTTCCAGACCTCTTCTCATATGATACATAATTCTAAGCTGATTCTAATTCTTGCTGTAAATCTGTATTTGTTATTGCAGGCTTGTCCACCGGACACAGCCAAAATTCCGGTGGAAGATGCAGTGGGTGTTACAGTAGTATTATTGACATGTTCATATCGTAACAAGGAGTTTATACGGGTCGGCTACTACGTAAATAATGAGTATGACAGTCCAGAACTGAAGGAAGTTCCTCCAACCTCGCCTCAGTTTGATCAGGTATGGTGGATTTGTTAGTTTTTTTCGAAACAAGGAGTTTTTACGTGTGGGCTACTTAACTACAGATAAGATGGATTGAAGGCTTTTCAAAATGCAATATTTCATTTATTGTTCATCAAACCTTATGTTGTAAGTTAGAATTCCTTCACTCCCACTTGTCTGTAGCTCTGTTGGCTGCTACGTAAATAACAAGTACGACAGTCCAGAACTGAAGGAAGTTTGATCAGGTAGTGTGGATTTATTTTTGTAACATGGAGTTTATACAGGTGGGCTTTTCAAAATGCAATTCATTTATTGTTCATCAAACCTTATGTTGTGGGTACTCATTGGAATTGTCTTGTTGAGACAATTCAAATGAGTACTCACAACATAGGGTTTGTAATTGGAATAAAAAAGTTACAATTGCCTCATTCCCACTTATCTGTTGCTCTGTTGGCTGCTAGGTAAATAACAAATATGACAGTCCGGAACTGAAGGAAGTATTGTCCAGCAAGATTAACCGAGACATCTGCATATGTAATGACCCCACTTCGGCAATGTTTTGTTAAGGTACTCAACTAACGGACTTTGCACACGAAAATTAAGTTGTCCCGGGTTAATTTGGGTGGACAATACCTCCCACCTCACCACAATTTGAGTAGTGTGGATTTATTGTCCTGCACAATGATGCCTTTTGGTGCCCCAGAAGAGAGAGAGGCTATGGAAAATATTGTTGAAAATGAAGGAATTGCTTGTGTTCTATCCATGAAGACCAAAAAATGTAAAATTACATTCATTGTCCTCTGCAGTCTTTGAAGTTGGACCAGCCTAAAATTATTCCTTCTGGAAAGTCTTAACCCATTCCCAAACAACAAAATTTTAGACTTGTCCAAATTCAAAGATATTGCAGACGACTATTTAAATGAATTAAATCTTACATTTTTGGTTGTTTTATGTAGAAAACATTGTGGGAAATGAAGAAATTGCTTGTCACAAGCAATTTCTTCATTTTCCACAAAGTTTCCAAAGCCATTATCTTGTAGGGAGTCAAAAAGAGTCATTGTGTGGGAATGGGTTAACTTGAAAAGAATAAGGTATGACAAATGATTCATTGTAGTAATTTTAACCAATCATGAATCAAAGTCATTGAGTCTTTGGTTTTCGCTGCTTTTGAAATTTTTCATTTACACTTTGATTATTTTCTTGGCTATATTATGTACAAATTCTACATTCATTTAGATTTCAAAATGAAACCATCTTAATTCTACCAGTATGGAAATAGTTAATGGAAAAGTCTTGTTCTCTATCTGATGAACAGAGAAGAGGGGATGAAGACATTCTAAATTTCTTATTTCAAATTCAAACCCTATGTTTTGGAACTCATTTGAATTGTTTCCATAAGACCATTTCAATGAGTACCCACAACAGGGTTTGTTGAACCTTAACCCTTTCCCAAACAAGACCTGGTTTTGACGTTCCTATTAAGAGAATAGGCTTGAAAACATTGGAACAAAAGAAGAAACTGCTGATAACCAGCAGTTTCTCCTTTTGTCCCAATATTTTCTGTGCTATATTTTACATAAATTATAACTATATCAGCATCCATTTGATCGTCTGCAGCCACTTTCATATTGGACCACCACAAAATTTTGACGTTTGGTAAAGGGTTAAGTGAAATATTTCATTTTGAAAAAGCTCTGCTCTTATATTCCAGTTAACCAGAAATATCCTCGCAACAAATCCCAGAGTGACAAGATTTAAAATAGACTGGGACGATAATACCCAAACAGAAAATGGTGAAAATGTGCCACCTGCGTCAAATATGGAGTCAGAATCGAATCAAATGTGTTCAGATTCCATGCAACAGATCTCAAAAACTCTCGGGGAAAAGAATTTCGCGGACCAGAATCAATTGTCGAGCAGTTCGATGAATGGAAACTCTCAGGAGCATATGGAGCAGTCAGCTAGTTAATTACGTCATAATGCTATGAATGTGTAAAGTGTACGCAGTTGTTGTGTTTACCCACTACATGATTGCCATATTGGAGGCTGGTTTAATTTCAATGCTTTTGAAGAGAAAATGAAGCAATTTGGTCCTAACAATGAAAATAAATGTCAAATTGAGAAAGAATGGCATATTTTCATTCACCAAAATCATAAAGGAAAATTCTAGTGTTATCAAACTGTTCTTTTTCTCATGTCATCAAAAAGCTTAAGTGTCTCTGGGAATTGAAATGATGTTTTTATGTGATGATGGGTCAAAGAATAGCTTGGTCAAATGCAAGGTTTGGTCAACACAAATCGAGCAGAAAATGGGGGCAGCAGATACAACTTATGAGGGGTGAAAAGGCTCATTTATTATTATAAAGTAAAGATCTAGACTAACAGAATCATTTTGCCTAGTGAATTTGGTAAAGTTGGTAAAATTTCAAAGTACTGGAGTTAAGTTTCATAATTATGAGACTTGTGACACAAAGGAAATTAGATATAGACTTTCTCTAAATTCTTGAAGTTGTTACTGTCTGCAGAGATTCTTACAAATTGATGGCTGCTTCTATAGGTCCCGATAGATAACCTGGCAGAGTATCTGTAGCAATTTGCTAGAGATACTCCGTCAGGTCATTTATTGTGAGCTATAATACAGCATGAAAATCATCAAAAACATTTGAAATCATTGTTCTTCAGCCTTATCCAGTGTTTAAATTGCTTCCTTAAGCTCTTAAAAAACAAGAAGTAAAATTTTATATACTGTCAGGTAAATAAAAGCCCATACATGTCATAAGTATGAGAATTGTGCAAACAATTCCTACCAAATCATTAGATTGATATTAAGCCATTAACAGACGGCAAAATTATAGACTGGTCCTAGTCCAAAGATGTTGCAGACAACAATTTCAAGTGAATTAGGCATGCAACATGTATACTGTATAGTGATATACATATTCATTGTACATGAGCCAGGATCTGGAAAAACGTCCTTACAGCATTTGAGAACAACATGGTTCAAGATTAGCCTGCATATACACGCAGTCTGATTAGGAACCATGTTGTTCTCAAATAGCTTCGTTCGTCATGATCTGTAGCAAACATTTGAGAGTAACATGTATGCTGGCTAGACTGCATCTAGGCACAGATTGATCTTGAAACCTGGCTGTCTCAAATGCTATAAGGGATGTTTTTCCAGGTCATGGCTCAAATAATTTATGCTCGCTTATGTCTGTTCTTAGAAGGATCTGCAGCAACTACGACAACTACTAACTACAATTTAGGGTTCTCCAATATGTACACAGTGTATAATCATGTGGCTTAGAATTTCCAATAATCTTCAATAACTTTGTCAATACGTGGCTAATTTTAATTCGGTTTGAAGCAGAGAAGGTGGAAAAATCTTACAAATAACCTCAACGTGGTGGATTTTTAAAAAGAAAAACTGACAAAAAAGTTATTGAAGATCAACCAAAATTTTGGTTGATCTTTAATAACTTTTTTGTCAGTTGAATTTCTAAAAGTCCACCACATCTATCTAATGTGTAGTGTCCGCACACATTCTCTGTTTCAAACCAAAATCAAATCGGTCCAGTATTTACAAAATTATTGAAGATTTTCTGAAAAAATGTAATTTGTGATTATCCATCTGTTAAACCCTCTCCCAACAGACAAAATTTTAGGGTAGTCCAATATGAAAGCTGCTGCAGACGACAGAAATTGATGTAACTAAAGGTGAAAATTGTGAGTAAAGTAGCTAAAAAATATTGAGGCAATAGTAGAAAATGCTGGGTATCAGCATTTTCTTCTTTTGCATCGATGTTTTCCCAAGTCAGTTCTATTACAGATGTCGAAACCAGGTCTTGTTTGGGAAAGGGTTAACCCATTACCACACAATAACCTTTTTGACTCCCCTCAAAATGATGGGGGCCGCGGCCTTAGCGCAGTTGGTAGCGCATCTGACCCTCATTCGAGAGGTCCCGGGTTCAATACCCGGCCGCGGCTAATACCCTTTCTGACAAAATTGTCACCCACCAATGGGTTTGAAATCGTTAACCTAAGTAGGCGAGCAGCTGGAGGCTCGGTAAGGGTGTTGTGGTAGTACTGGTTTGAGAAACAACAGGAATCCAAAGGTAGGTGCTCCAGCCGCCGCGATATGACCCTGGTAGTTAAAAACGGCGTAAAAACCCAATAAACTCAAACTCAAAATGATGGAGATGTAAAACACTGTGGAAATTTCTTCATTTCCCACAATGTTTTCCATCCAAAAAGACTCAAAAATTCCATTCAGTTGAAATTGTCGTCTGCAGGATCTGTCAATCTGGACCGCACTTTAGTTTTTAGCTCCACTGGCCTTTCAGGCCAGCGGGCTATTGTCATGGCGGTGTGTGCGTCAGTGCGTCCGTGCGTGCGTGCGTGGGTCCGTAAACTTTTTCTTTAAAAATCTTCTCCTCAGAAACTACTGGATGGATTTCAACCAAACTTCTCAGGAATGATCCTTGGGTGACCCTTTCTCAGATTCCTTCAAAGAATTTTGATCGAACCAGAATAACCTGAGTTATTTGCCCTTGAATGTCAAAAATAGCTGGTTTTGACTTTGTTTTTGCTCTAAAATCTACAAATATCAACCAATCAAGACAAAACTTGGACAGAATATATATAAGCATAATATCCTGCCTGGGCGTAATTTTCAGCTTGATCTGAATTTTACATCATGAGTTATGTGCCCTTGAAATTGACAAAATTGCTATTTTCGGCTCTATTTTGACATGTTTTCACTCTAGCAACTACAAATATTGACAAATCTAGACAAAACTTTGACAAAATGTTGGTGACTATAAGATCTTGCCTTGGTGTAATTTTCAGCTTGATCTTAATTTTACATCATGAGTTATGTGCCCTTGAAATTGACAAAATTACCATTTTCGGCTCTATTTTTACTTTGTTTTCACTCTAGCAACTACAAATACTGATTAATCAAGACAAAACTTGTACAGAATATTGGTGACCATAAGATCTTGCCTTGGTATAATTTTCAGCTTGATCTGAATTTTATATCATGAGTCATGTGCCCTTGAAATTGACAAAATTGCCATTTTCGGCTCTATTTTGACTTTGATTTCACTCTAGCATCTACAAATATGGACTAATCAAGACAAAACTAGAACAGAATGTTGGTGACGATAAGATATTGCCTCTGTGTAATTTTCAGCTTGAACCATAAGAAATTCAGGCCTGTGGAGCGACTCAAGACCTTCAGGTCTTTCTAGTGTTGTTTGGTCATGGGTTAAATTGAGATCCAGCTGTGTGATATTACTGTTTCAAGTTTGATCCAATGTCAACTTTGGAAAAGTTAGATTTGAAGTTTTTGTTTCCCAGCAAAAATTATACCAGCTATTGATCAACTCTGATTGAATTGTTGTTTTCTTGTAAAATGTTTTATATACAAAGTATTTGTGCTATTGTGATGTAATTGATTGATTGTATTAGTGCTAAAATTTTGTGTTCTTATTATAATTTAAGTTCAAAGTATGAGTATATTGAAATTTCTCACTGACAAATCGGGTATTGTAACAGCTAGTTGGTGAGAAAAATTTACTAATATTTTTTCCTGGTTATAAGCCCGAAGGGTCGTATTATGTTATGGCCCTGCTCATCTGTCTGTCTGTCCGTCCGTCCGTCCGTCCGTTAGCAATTTCTTGTGTGCGCAACTCCTCCTACAGTTTTGATTGGAATTTGACCAAACTTGCCACAATGAATCTCCATGGTGTCTTGTTGTGCATCCCGCTTACGGAATTCAATTAACTCTTTTCGTTCTTGAATTATCTGCCCTTGAATTAAAAAAATGCCCATTTTCTTGTGTGCGCAACTCCTCCTACAGTTTTGATCAGAATTTGATCAAACTTGCCACAATGAATCTCCATGGTGTCTAGTTGTGCACACCGAACACGGAATTTAGATAACTGTTTTCGTTCTTTAATTATCTGCCCTTGAATTTAAGAAAAAATGCCCATTTTCTCAAAAATGTCCATTTTCTCCTGTGTGCAACTCCTATAGTTTCAACCAGAATTTAATCAAACTAGCCACAATGAATCTCTATGGTGTCTTGTTTTGCAAACAAAATTTTGATAACTTTTCATGTTTGAATTAACTGCCCTTGAATCGAAAAAATGACCATTTTTACTGACAAGCCCCTCTCGGGCGTATATGCGCCGCTTTGCGAAGCTCTTGTTTCCCAAATGACAAAAGTTATGCCTTCTAATTTGTAAGCTGCTGGAAAAACCGAAATGGATTGTTATGAAAGAGAAATTTGTTTGCGAAAATATTTATGGAAAGGAATAAAGTGCTGGTCATCAACTTATCAGCATTATTTTCTTTTGCTTCAGTGTTTTCCCATACATTTTCTACCAGATGTTTTTAGAAAGGCTTGATTGCATAATAGTCCTTTGGAACTGACAGATAGATCCACAATCAACAGAAAGACCATGATGAAAATATATTTAGTTCATCTGTAGAAATTTTCTTTTCTTGGTTTCTTGATTTTCTTTGTATGCAGAATATGATATTATGTTTTCGACAGTGCTACAAAGCAAATATTTGTGCTATTTATTTGTCGTCCGTGCTTGGCAAAAAATAGAAAATATATAGAGAAAAGAAGATAATGCTGGGAATCAGCTGATTCCCAGCATTTTCTCCTTTTTCCTCTGTTCTATGTGCTACATCGTAACATTATGGATAAGTTATCCTATTTTGTTGTCTACAAAATTATTCGGACTGGTCTGTAATATTGTCACTTGGAAAATAGCTGAATGTACTGGATTAAATGCAGCTTCTTTCATTATTTAACCCTTTACCAAACAACTAAAGAGTTTTACATCACTTGACGTTATGAAAAACGCTTTTGGAAGAATTCAAAGAAAAGAAGAAAATACTGAAATCCAGCATTTTTTTTTTCTTTTCTCTCAAAGCTTTCCATGGGATTGAATATACAAACATGTATTAAGTAACATTTATTTGTGATTTGTTGTCTGCAACTTCTTTTCAATTTGAGCTCTCAAAAATGTTTTTTGTCTGAGAAAGGGTTAATAGCTTATTTTGGTAAAGAAAATTCACCCTTTGTTTGACTCCATTGTGATCATTGTATTTCAACAAAATCATTTATGTATATTTAATTTTTGCACCTCAAAGGTGCATGGCGTAATTTTACATTACAATATAAAAACATTCAATGGATTCGTTTCCATATTTTATACTCCGTCAAAAGTTGGGATGCGTTAGTATCATCACTGTCTGTCCACCCGCGCGTCCACATCTTGTTTTCAGCCGAGCCACGATCACTGGTAGTGAACTCGGCCAAAGCGTGGGACGTTTTTTCGCGATCATTGTATTCCGTCGGTGTTGTTAAAAAATATCGTAACTACGGTTACGAGATTTTATAACAACACCGACGGTTTGTCAATGCATATCGGTAAACCCGGTCTATGTATAGAACAAATTCATTGTTACTAAAAAACTATCCAATCAGATCTTTAAACTCTTTTTTAAACGCAAAATATCTGTACCTTGTTGTAGTGAAAAACGTCCATCGCTTTGGCCGAGTTCACCACCAGTGACGATAGCTCCGTCAATAACGTTGGAGTCAGTCAATCCAGGGGTCGCAAGTTCGAACAGCAGCTCGGCTAGATCTAGTATCCATTCTGACATTTGACAAGTCACTTGTCTCTCACCAATGGGTGTGCATCACCAATGCTAAAGAGCAGCTGGAGGCTCGGTTTGGATAGTGTAGTACTTACTGGTGAGAGAAATGCCAGGAATCCACGGTTTGGTGCTCCAGCTGGCGCAATATGACCATAGCAGTTGGCGTTAAACCCAAACCTTTTCTGCTTTTTGGACGTTTTATTATGTCTGAAGACGCAGCCAATCCTGTTAGTTTTGTTGATTCTGTCGCCTGCAATTCTCCAGTTTGAAATCCGCCAGTATCGAGAGATCGGGGCATATTGCTTTACTCGTGTATTTTCCGTCCGTCTGGCTGTCCGAAAACGTAATATTGATCATTCTCCCAAAGTATTCAACATACAAAGCTCAAATTTGGTATGTAAACTTCTTTCAATGGTATCTATCTGTTTTAATGCAATATGACCTTCGTCAAGGTCATTTATTAACCCTTAAAAACTAAACATTGCCATTTCGGGGGGCATTCGTGTTTCACAAAGCACATCTTGTTAAAACATGTAATTTGTCTCTCAAAAAAAATGGTCTACGTTTGACGAGGTACTGGTAGCCCGGAAGAAATTTTAGCTTGTATAGCCCATGATAAATGACCTGGCAGAGCATCCCTAGCTTATAGCTAGAGATGCTCTGCCAGGCCATTATCATGAGCTATACTCGTCCGAGAAATACCAAAATTGTGTAATCTCTTACATATGGGCGTGGCTAAGATCTTATAAAGATAAAAAAGAATCGGTCACGCAGACAGGATAATGGCATTAAAGTGACATTTCAGATTTTTTTGTCATATATTTTACTTTTTTTATCTGAAAGAGCATGTTTCCTTATGAAAATTCTGAAATTTTCAAGCCAAAATATTGCGCCGTTTACGAGAAATTTATACTTTTGTGTTAGAATTGAACAAATTGTTGTGGACAACAGTTCGGATTTATATGCAATTTATCGATTATGTCTCAACTTTAAATGCGTGTTTCTCGCTTATTGGCAACAACTTCAAAAAACTAATAGTATTTATACTCATTAGAATAATCAATCTTGGCATCAAGACATACTTTAAAAAATTGAAATTGGAATGAAATGTCCCTTTAACAACGTGTCATACATTGATAAGTTATTTACGCGAACTGGTGAAATCAAACTAAACCAATGCAATACGAAGAAAAAAAGAGACTTCAGTTTGTTCGATTCTCGATCTGACCCTTGTCGATATGATTATTGCTGTACTTTTAAACAAGCATTTAAACCTTCCACAAATAGCATAAATTTAGGGTGGTCCAACTTGAAAGCTTTTGCAAACATTGGATGTTCTGAAGATAGAATTGTTTAAAACAAAAAAGAGTAAACATAGATTCAAAACGAGAAAATGCTGATCATCAGCATTTTTTTGTCTCAATGTTTCCCTACGCCCTTTTAGTTAGGGACGTCAAAACCAGGTCTTGCTTAGGAAATGGTTAACAAGACCTGGTTTTGACGTCCCTAACAGAAAAGGCTTGGGGAAAAAACATTGAAACAAAAGAAGAAACTGCTGATAACCAGCAGTTTCTCCTTTTGTCTCAAATTCTCAATATTTTCTATCCCATATTTTACACAAATTTTATCTTAAATATCATCCATTTTGTTGTTTGTGACAGTTTTTGAAGTGGTTCACCCTAAAATTTTGTTGTTCGGGAAAGGGTTAATATAGATCGGTACTCGTACCCCTTCCAAGAACCGTTTTAAAAATGTTTCAAAATGGCAAACGTCACCCGTTTCATTCGGAATACCCGGTCAATTTTGTATCAAAGAAGTTGCGACTGTTGATAACGTTTTGCCTTACTGAACGCAGGGCTGGACAGCTTCAGTTTTAGATTGCAGACGGCAAATTAACCCATTCCAAAGCATTAAAATTTTGGGCCGACTGCCATTCAAAGGTCTTTCAGACAATTTCAAGAAAATGAAATTTTACAATAATTCTTTGCTCTTTCTGTAAGGAAAACTTAGGAAAATCAATTTCTCCATTGTCCACAGTGTTTCCAAAGTCAATATTTTATGGGACGTCAAAAATCGTCATTATTGTAGAAATGGATTAATTTGTTAATCAAATGCATTGACCAGTACATAAAAAGTATTGGGAGAAAACGGTACCTATCAGCATATACTTTTCTCTATGTTTTCTAACAGTATTGTGATTTGTCACTTCAAAACAACCAGGCCTTATTCGGGAAATAGGGAAAACACCCATGACCTATCTGCACCGACTCTAATTACACGTTGTATCCTTACTGTTCTTCTTTTTAGCTCAACTGAGCACGAAGTGCTCAAGGTGAGCTATTGTGATCGCTTTTTGTCCGTCGTCCGTCCGTATGTCTGTCAACAATTTGATGTTTACACTCTAGCATCTACAAATATAAGCCAATCTTAAGCAAACTTGGTCAAAACATGTATAACCATGAGCTCTCGGATGAGTTTGAATTTGGGTCAGATCGGACCGGAAAGTCCGGAGTTATCTGCCCTTGAATGTAAAATAGCTACTTTTGACATTGTTTACACTATAGCATCTACAAATACTGACCAATCAATACAAAAGTTGGACACAATGTTGTTGACCATAAGATCTCGGATGAGATTGATTTTTGGTTTGATTGGACCAGAAAGTCATGAGTTTTCTGCCCTTGAATTTGACAAAATTGTCGTTTTTGACAGTTTTCGACTTTGTTTACACTATAGCATCTACAGTTATCGACCAATCAAGACAAAACTTTAACACAATATTAGTGACCATAAGATCTTGATTTTGGATGAGATCAGACCAGAAAGTCAGGAGTCATCTGCCCTTGAATGTAAAAGATAGCTACTTTTGACATTGTTTACACTCCAGCATCTACAAATATTGACCAATCAATACAAATGTTGGACACAATGTTGGTGACCATAAGATCTCGGATGAGTTTGATTTTTGGTTTGATCAGACCAGAAAGTCCTGAGTTATCTGCCCTTGAATGTGACAAAAATTGTCGTTTTTGACCATTTTCGACTTTGTTTACACTATAGCATCTACAGTTATTGACCAATCAAGACAAAACGTTAACACAATATTAGTGACCATAAGATCTTGGATGATTTTGATTTTGGGTCAGATCAGACCAGAAAGTCAGAAGTTATCTGCCCTTGAATGAAAAAAAGCTACTTTTGACATTGATTACACTCTAGCATAGACCAACAAATATTGACCAATCTATACAAAAATTGGACACAATGTTGGCGACCTTATATAAGATTTCGGATAAGTTTTTGTTTTGGTTTGATCGGACCAGAATGTCCTGAGTTATCTGCCCTTGAATTTGACAAAATTGCTGTTTTCGACTTTGTTTTTACTCTAACAACCACAAAATTAATGGTGACCAATCAAGACAAAACTTTTATCTTGGACATAATGGTTAATCACCATAAGATCATGGATGAGTTTGAACTTCAGCACAATTAGACAAGCAGTTGCTGAGTTATCTGCCCTTGAAATGGACAAAATTCTCATTTTTGACTTTGTTTTCACTCTTTACAACCAGATATATTGACATATAAAGACGAAACAGGGACATAAATGTTGATGACCATAAATTTGTTTTCAGTCTTAATGTCACAAATATTAATTGATTCAAACATAACTGTGGCTCATATCATCTTGGTTCAGGTGAGCGATATAGGACCATAATGGTCCTCTTGTTCTCTTTTTCCCCCATAATTATGACTGGGGCTGGCCAGAACCTGCAGTCTCCAAACCAAGACAGTCCCACTATCCTGATTTCTCGACAAGGCTAGCCCATTTGTTCCATATTTGTCTAAATTTGGTCGCCTTATCTAGCAAGTCACGTTGAACACCATGCTGGTTTCTTGTTTTACTATAGTCCTGTCACAATATTATGGCACATGTCTACAAATTGTACTAATGTACACAAAGTAAAAGGTGTTCTAAATGTTCAATACAATTTTTTGCATACGTTAGTTCGAATCTTGCAGGTGTGAGACACCTGCAAGATTCGAACCATCGAATGCAAAATTACAGTAGTTTATAGTTCGATATTGTGTTGTTAAAATGGTTAAATTTTGTAAACATGTGCCGTAGCATTATGACCGGACTATACACGTTAACAAGAACCCAACATTGTCTTCCACGTGACTGGAGGATATAGTCCGTAATTATATAAGGTGTAAGGATAACAACCCTCGTTCATTCAACACTTAAATCACAGACAGTACTGTACGTCTAGTACCAGACAGAAGCAGCCATGTTGTTCACAGTATGCGGTATGTTATTGGTAGCTGCGCTAGCAGAGGGATCCACAGGCAAGTAATCATTTTATTAACTACATGTAATTCCCAAGGATTGGTACCTTTTGAAGCACCAAAGTTATAATGCTTCTGAAAATATTCAAGATTAGAATGAAAATGATGATTTTTCCTTTTCTTCATTTTTTCCCATCCTGTCAAAAAGTACAGTCTGATTTAGATCCAAGTTGTTCTCTTATAACCCCGTCATGAACCGTGGTAACTGATAAACAGTTCAGCATGGGTCATACCCAGACTTGCATTCTATAGGCACATACTGATCTCGAAATATGATTGTCCTAAAGGCTATTAATGGACCCGGAACCTTGCACATCTTCATTTATTTATTCGTAGTGGGTTGTCTGTTTGACAGGACCATACACATGTACTCGACAGGGCAGACTGTTATAATAGGCATACATCCCTACGGTTCTGCAACTTCGTCATAATTCATGCATTTACATGTATTTCTTTATTAATTGATAGTTGGTTGCCTGTTTGACGGAACCATGTACTCGGCAGGAGACACTGTTATTATACAACCCTGCCTCGCAAAGATGACCTGTGTAGGAAACTACGTGTTCAGTAACCTCGTTATTTATTTATTCATTTATTTATTTATTTATTTATTTATTGGTAGTGGGTTGCCTGTTTGACGGAACCATGTACTCGGCAGGAGACACTGTTATTATACAACCATGTCTCGCAAAGATGACCTGTGTGGGAAACTACGTCTTCAGTGATCCTATTTCGCTAGGGTAAGTCATTTTCAAGCCAGTCAGTGGCGGATCCAGGATTTTTGTGAGGGGGGTTCGTTTTTACAAAAAGGGGGGTTCGTTTTTTAAATATTACACAATTTTGACTGAATTTCTGCATGAGAATGAAATAATCCGGCTACAGAGGGGGGTTCGTTTGAACCCCCCGAACCCCCTCTGGATCCGCCACTGAGCCTTTCATAATACAGCGAAATTTTATTTGCGTAATGCGCAAGTTGAAAATATTTGCGTGCCACAAAACATGTGTAAAGTGTTCTTTTTGATTAGTGAAGTCAAAGTCAGTGGTTGTTTGGCAAATAAACACAACTTTTACATCGGCTCTGGAACTAGTTCTTACAACACCTATAAATCCTCGTCGATTCTTCTGTTTGGAAAAGGCACCTGATCTCACAATGTGCAATGACTTTTTAGACCACAACGTTATTCTCGAAATAGTCTTTTTCTAAATGACATTGGTTTTGCTGTACGTTAGCATACAGTCGACACTCAAGTCGAATTCAGAGGGCAGTGGTAATACGTCGACATATCCGAAGTCTCATACGATTTTGTCTAGGTTAGATTGAAATGACTTTTGGCCACTTTTGTTACCCCTCGAGTACTTTCATAATTGAAATACAAAAGCCTTTAAGGAAAATGTACCGTTTCCTACTATATTTGAATGGCTTAATTCATTTAGAATTTATCTCGTTTGAAATTTTTGACATCCATTGATGATGGCTGGACAAGATATTCAATTCAGTTAAAAAAAAGAAATTCGACTTTTCTCATGTCGAAATAACGAGTATCAACTAGATACCCAATCACTGGTGGTGAACTAAAACAATTTTCGCTACAACACGGTATAGATATTTTGCGTTTAAATGTGATATAGATTTTTTTCTAATGACAATTAACTTGTTCTAAAAACAGACCGGGTTTACCGTTTTGTATTGACAAACTGTCGGTGTTGTTAGAAATATCGTAACTACGGCTTCGATAAAGCCGTAGTTACGATATTTTATAACAACACCGACGGAATACATTGATCGCGAAAAAATGTCCCTCGCTTTGGCCGAGTTCACCACCAGTGCCCAATGCTTTGAAAAAATACGAGAAGAAATGAAACAATAACTATTTAACTGTGTTATGTTTTACAGTGGAGTATGTCCCGACAAGCGAGATACTGACGGACAAAGTGAGTGACATTTTGTAGTATCTTTTTTCCCTTTCCCAAACAAGACCTGGTTTTGACGTCCCTAATAGAAAAGGCTTGGGAAAACATTGAAACAAAAGAAGAAACTGCTGATAACCAGCAGTTTCTCCTTTTGTCTCAATATTTTCTATGCCATATTTACACAAATTCTATCTTTAATAACTTCCATTTTGTCATTTTTTGCAGTTTTCGAAGTGGATCACCCTAAAAGTTTGCTGTTTGGGAAAGGGTTAAAACCTTTTCCAAACGACAAAAATTCCTGGGTAGACAAATTTGAAATCTGCTACAAACTACAAAACTGGGTAAACGGAGAAATTGTTGATAGTCAGAAATGTCTTCTTTTCTGTCAACATTTTCCTATAAGGGCCTACCACTTTACCGGGTCCTTTAAGTATTTTGAATATTTTGTGTCGGTTCATGAGCAATTTCTTTCCTTTTCCTACTATAGTTCAATGGATATAAATATTTAAAAATATTTTTTTTAGTATCTAAAATCTCCATTGATGAGGACGGGACTAGAATTTCACTTCGACTTAAGAGGAAATTCGACTCATCCGATGTCGAGATAACGAGTGTCGACTGTACCTTGTTTACATTTTTCAGCTGGGTGTCTGTTTGATGGTAGAGTGTATTCAGCGGGTGAAACTATAACTATCGAACCCTGTCTAGCCCGAACCACATGCTTGGGACATAATTCATACAGTGACTTCGTCTCGCTAGGGTAAATGTATATTTTAACAAATTTTGGTCTGCATTTCTTTGAATATTGACTTAATACATAACCAGACAGCACAATTTAAACGTATCCAAATTCAAGGATGTTGCCAATTTAACGTAGACGAAACTTGACGTATTTCTTTTTTTGAGGGTAGAAACTATTTTGGAAACGTTAATATGCATGAAGGAATCATTGTTGAATAACCTTGTTGTCTTGTTTCAGAGGAGATTGCAGTAAGAAGAGAAGAGACAATGGACAGAGTAAGTTTATAGATCTATTTCAAAGTTATGTCACATCCCTTCTAGTGTCGGCATCGGCGTCTGCTGACATAAACTTTCTCATTTACTATATCGCACTATAAGAGATACAGTTTTGATAAATACAGAGGTGGATATGCATACTTCTCACTAAGCCCTTCCATTTGAGATAATATCTTGTGACATTGCCCTTGGAGTTTGGCCTACATTTCAAAGACTTTTAACATTGCCTATTATCTTATGCCTTTGACGGATAGATCTAGAGCCTTGATATTTTAGAGCCTTGATAATGCACCTATGGATACCTCCTGGCAAGACCTTTAATTTGAGACCATAACCGTTGACCTCTTGATCTTGAAGTTGAGTTGTTCTTGTGACAAGTTCAAGCTCCTTGTAAGGCGAGCCACGTAGTGAAAAGTAAAAAGGGGTTCAGGTATGTTACCAGCATCCCTAGCCGCGGCCATCTAGAAGGGAGATCACTTCACTATACTCTGACAGTTTAGCTGATTTGGACGAAATCAGTTTGATTAAAATCAGAGATAAACGCGCAATATTGACGGCGGGAATTTAAATGACAAACAATTTTAGATGTTTCTTTTCAATAATTCCGTTATCATTTGACGGATTTGGAGTAGAAAAAGATTTGAAATGGAGAGGGTGGGAAATTACGGGGGATTTGCTTACAAAATTATTGATGACTTTCTGATATAGCTGTGTCAGGTGATTCCTCGTCATGATATTCTGTCTGAATGAATCATTTGATAGGTCAACCAGAACGGAGATTCGTCGACTTATCCATGAATTAAATGTAAATGTATGCCTTAGAAGTGCAGTTTGATAAGAAAAATATTGTTGGCGTGAGGTCGAAACCTCGTGATTATACGACCTGAAAAGCTGGAGTTACGAGGTTTTGACCTTCTACCGGCGAAGTGTAGAATTCTGATATTAGCTTTGTTTAATAAAGAGTCCTTTGTTATAGGCCAGTATTAAAATCCTCATTTTCCAGATCATATCTCATTTGTTTAGAAATTGTTAATTATTTTTCAGCTGGTTGCGTGTTTGACGGTAAAATCTACAATACAAGTCAAACAGTCACAATACCTCACTGTTTAGCTAGATTTACGTGCCTAGGGAACAATCTCATCTCACAACCCATACAACTACAGTAAGGGGAAATTCGTCACTTTTCAACAAAAATCTTGTAACTGCAGCTTGTTTTAAGCTGCAGTTACGAGATTTTTGTTGAAAAGGAGTGAAATGTTCTTTTGCTATAAATACATGTATAATTATGTTGTGAGCAGTTTACAAAATTAAGCAGTTTTAAAACTGCTCAGTTTCAAAAATTCGTACGACATTTACAATCCGAAATTGGCCATATCGTCGTTGTAAATGCAAAACCTCGTATCTCGTTTTTGGAAAATTTCAAAGGGGGTGGAAAAAAGTGTAATACCCTTTTCCCAAACTGAAATGTTTTACTTGAAATTTGGACATATTGTTCACAAATGATTTGTCATTAATACTGATCAGTAAAAATATCTCAAAACCTGCAAGATTTGTCTTTAACTGGGTACAATAGTTTGTACTTTGAAAATCGCGAAAATCGACATACGAGGTTTTGCATTTGCTCAAATTCCTATGATGATCACTGCCGTTCTACGAGATGTCTTTATGTTATCTTCATGTTTTAACTAACAAGATTAATATTCCAAATGAAATAGATTCGTTGGTGGGGAGTCAAACCCTCGTGACTACAGCTTGAAAAAGCTGGAGTTACGAGGTTTTGACTCCCCACCGACGCAATGCTACTCGGAAATGTCAAAGTAGTCCTATGTCATGTAGGGGGCCTAGTGAAGAAAATGCGATCTAGTCCTAGTCTTTACTACATTAAAGTACAGAAATACTTACAACTACACGATACAGTTGTCAATAAATCTATTGGAAATGTCTGTGCGAAAGGATAAAATGCTGATCTTCAACATTTTCTCATTTTTGCTCAATCATTTTCTGTGCTATATCGTCATAATATCCTTCTAATATTTTCTATATTTTCTTCAAGTTATATGAATTCGAAGTACCCTGAACTATGTCGTATACATGTATATGTAATTGTATGTATGTAATTTTCATTTTAAATTTTGCAGCGGCCAGTGCTAAAAACGTACAATTTGGTGACACCAGGGGTGGATACACATAGACGCACATCAGCGAAATTACCTCGAATCATTAACTTTATTCTAGTCTTACAGACCAACGGACAAGATGGGGTAAAGGCATTCTAAATCTGCTATATCAAATCCAAACTCTATGTTGTGGGTATTCATATGAATCGTCTCGATGAGACGATTCAAATTAGTACCCGCAACAAAGGGTTTGAATTTATTATTGCATTTTGAAAATTCGTTACCCCTTTTTATCTGTAGTTCTAGTCTTATTTCAACGTTTCTCTTCATGCATTTGTATTATTTGTTACATTACAGATTGAAAAATAAACCATTTATAAACATTATCTACCATAATTTGAATCTATACAATGTATATCGTCGCTTAAGAACAAGACAAATTTGCCCTTGATAAAGATGGAATTTGTGTATAATACAACGCAGAAAATATTGAGACAAAAGGAGAAACTACTGCAACAATTTCTTCTTTTCTCAATATTTTCCTATTTTTTTCTTTCTGCGTGTCAAAACCAGGTCTTGCTTGGGAGAAGGTCAACCAATTACCAGCCATCAACATTTTAGACTCGTCTAAATTCAAAGATGTTGCAGACAAGAGTTTCAACTGAATGAAATTTTAAATTCCTTTTGATCTTTTGGGATAGAAAACATTGTGGTAAATGAAGAAATTACTTTCCACGATATTTTACCAAACCTTTACCGTTCGTGGACTCAAAATACGTCAATATGTAGTAATGGACATGAGCTGTCACATTAGATTTACGACATTCAAGGATTTGATCTCATCCGTAGTAAAGGACGCTAGGCTAGCCTCGTTTACTACTGCATGTCCTTTTGTTTCGTCGCACCAATAACGGTATTCCTTTAGAACGGACAAATTGTCGTAAATCGATTTAATTTTTCATTAAAAATAGTCTATAATGCAACAAATAGTACCTTTTCTTCGACAAGATGTCCGTGGACATGCCCGAAGACTCCCAGCGATGAGTTACGTGTCTTATAAATGCGCTCACATTTGCTCATTCAGAGCTTATTTTTACCGCATCAATACAAATTATATGGCTACGCATATGCTGTTCTAGATAACGTTGGTAAAGTAGCAAAGTAGACATAAAATCCTCGACTTGCGAATATGGTCAGATAGAAGCAGACTGACAACTTTCTGCTATTTCTAAAGGTAATCAACTCACGAAAAGAAAAATAACTCGTTCCTAAACTGGTGATATAATCTGACGTTGTTATCTCCCATTTAATTCTTTCCTGGATTCGGTCAATTTCCAGGGATTACTTTTCAAAACATTACAAGGAAAGATGAAAATGCTGGTAAATTAGCAAAACGCTTGTTTCCAGATCAGACTGAGCCTATGTGCAGGGTGGTTGCCACAAATTCTCTTTTCTTGTATTTGATAGAAGTCACGACGCAGGTAGGGCCAGGTTTTGGAACGTTTTACGATGAGCTCCAGTGGCTACTTTTGAAGGCACAACCAGAAATGGCTTTTAAAAACTTTTTAGGAAAAAAGAAAATGCTAATAACCACCATTTTCTCTTTTTCCGTCAAAATTGTGTTGCTATAACATGAATTAGCGACAATTTTAGTGTCTGAAACTCATTTTGGACCAATGTGTCATTTGGAAAAGATTCAAGTAATTAAGAGTCATGAAAAGATAAATTAACATAAATCATCGTTCATTACTTCGGCGACCAAAATGTTATTAACTAAAGTTACTTCAATACGTATTTACGATGTTTTGTCCCACAAAGAAGATATTATTTATCATCCTGCCTTGAGGCATAGTCGACTGTCCCTCAAAAATTTACATTTCTCCCTTTCTCGTTATAAAATAAGTAATCTCGCAACGAAAATGTTTAATTCGATTTATTAAATGGGGCAAAGATGCACTAGAATATGTCCAGGTTGTATTGTGAAGATTCCAAACGATAGAAAAATATATTTACATTTTTATTTATAAAGCAACAAAACAATGTAATTAGGTATAAAGATAAAACTGAAAAGGGCTACTTAATTTGGGATAAGAGTTTCAGTCTTTGTTTTATGACCAATACGTTAAAATGCAAAACATTGCGGAAGGAAAGTGGTTGATATATACTGTGACTTTCATCATGTTTGTGACGTGATATTAATGAATGATTCGCATTATCAGTTGGAACTTATAGTACTTAGTCTATAAGGTATGCATTTAATATTATTTAGTACTCTTCTCAGTCTCACCAAAAAATGGGCCAGGATCTGGAAAAGCGCACCTCATAGCATTTGAGACATCATGCTTCAACATCAACCTGTGCATAGGCGAAGTCTGAACAGCATCATTGCTGAGCTGTCTTTTACGGTTGCTACATGTAGGTCTACCAGTCATGAACAAGCTGTTGGTGTCACTCCTCAACGAAACGGGCCTATTAAATATATAGTAAAATGGGTCAATTCAGCAGCTTCTAGCTCCTCTCAGAAGTTTTTGTGGCACCTTTTACTTAGTCTGCCTGACAGACCATTTCTTTGTCTTTAATTTACTACCAAGAAAGTGGTATCAATAGCACCATCAGCTAAAATCACGCACCCGTGAACACAGCCACCCTTGAAATTTGCCATCTATTTCGGGATCTGCATGTGACACACCCCCATGAAAGGTCACGACCGCGCAAGAAACTAGTTCCCAACAAATTCATTAAAACACATCCTAGCAGTACACTGATGGTCTGCCAGTGTACAGAACCACATTTCATGCATCTGCCTATTCTATAGACACAGAATCAATGCAACAAAGGGAGCGAATCCATTTTTGACGGAACTATGTTTGTATACTACGACCCGGAAGCATTTCCCGTTGTGGAGTGTCTCCTATATAATGAAGGATTTTACAAAAAAAATACCAAATCTGTCTCAGGTCAGTGCTTTATGGTGTTTCCAAAGAGAAAACATAAAAAGAGTCTAAAATTTGTCTCTAAATAACAACCAAGTGGCATTTTAAAAAGGGCCCCCCTAACTGCAAAACGATGTCTTTAATGCAATTCTGGGTTGAGACCCCCCTGGCTTACTTGAATTGGAATAAATCAGAAATTTATGGTCAGATTTCCAAAAAATAAAAAGATACTTACTCTGTCGTCCTTAAGCTTTCACAGTAAGATGCATTTCTTGAAAATATTGCATAAAACAATGCGGAAAAAGGGGCTATTTTAAGACAAATGTCCATTTTCAGGCTGAAATCCTATTTTTATCATTTATATACATTTTTTAAACTGTAAAAACTAAACTCGAATTTTGTAAAAGTAATACTTTAGTGCAGATATATATTTTTACAATAAAATGAATAAAAACAAAGACTGTTTTGGGACAGGAAATGGCCACTACTGGCCAATTAAGCCTCTTAAATCGGATTATGACCAAAGTAAGTATTGGGGAGAGTTAAGGGTTTTTCGCCTTTTCCTACGATGTTTTGAATGTGGAAATACAGCAAATCGTTACTATGCAATTAAAAACACTATTTAAAACGAAACTCGAAACTCCTGTGACAAATTAGCAGAAACAGGGCACGTAAAAAGGGGCCAAAATGACAAAATTATCGATTTTCTACTAAAATTCGTTATTTTGTGGACCTAAAAAATCTTAAAAAACGATTGAAATATTTTATACAAGATTCTTCGTGCTATTTCCCGTCTTCAGATATTCAAGTTAGCTGAAAACCGTGTCTTTGAGAAGAAAAAAACAAAGGTTTTAAAGACAATACAAATGTGGAAAACACACGAATCAGAAATCAATAGTAAAATAAGTCTTTATAGGATAAAGGGTTTCTGCAGTCTATTTTCATTTAAAAATGCTTTCAAAATATCTTTGAAATTCATAATTACTGCATACGTGTTTCTCCTACTTGAAAATGATTTGTATGGGAAATAGAAGGAAATCACGAAGGGGGGGGGCATACAAAAATGGGGGGGGGGGCTAAATGTTAAACATTAAAAAGTCATTTTCTGTTATTGAAATGATTAAATATGTATTAAATCGATTTAAAATCCAGAATTTTGTAATAATTTGCTTTATCTATTGTGCGATAAGCAAAACAAAGGGCATTTTGTGCAAAAAAAAGGTTCATTTCAAATCAAATTTAATGAAAAAATCATGTCACGCACCTTTTTAAATTTAGGCGGGGTTTTTCTGGGATAAAGGGTTTTTCGCCTTTCCAACGATATTTTAAGCTAATTTCGCCTTGAACTAGTACTAAACGGAATTACCTATCCAAAAATACATAGGAATTGACAACACAAGCAATCGAGCCCATTTGGTGTGGTTTCTAACGTTGTCTTTGTTCTTTTTAACATTTTTTAATTTTTTTAAATTCAAGTTAAAATATGACGTAAATTTCGACAATATGGTCTATTTTTCACAGATTCTTTCCTTTCAGATCAATTGAAGCAACCTCAAACACAAAAATGTGGCCAAAGTTGAAATTTCGTAATTTTCACTTCTGGCTCATATAGGTGTCACTCCTCAACGAAACGGGCCTATTAAATATATAGTAAAATGGGTCAATTCAGCAGCTTCTAGCTCCTCTCAGAAGTTTTTGTGGCACCTTTTACTTAGTCTGCCTGACAGACCATTTCTTTGTCTTTAATTTACTACCAAGAAAGTGGTATCAATAGCACCATCAGCTAAAATCACGCACCCGTGAACACAGCCACCCTTGAAATTTGCCATCTATTTCGGGATCTGCATGTGACACACCCCCATGAAAGGTCACGACCGCGCAAGAAACTAGTTACCAACAAATTCATTAAAACACATCCTAGCAGTACACTGATGGTCTGCCAGTGTACAGAACCACATTTCATGCATCTGCCTATTCTATAGACACAGAATCAATGCAACAAAGGGAGCGAATCCATTTTTGACGGAACTATGTTTGTATACTACGACCCGGAAGCATTTCCCGTTGTGGAGTGTCTCCTGTTGGAGAACAACATGGCTCCTGTTCAGACTGCGTATATAAGCATGCTGATCTAGAACCACGTTGGACTCAAAATCCTGTTCCAGATCCCAGCTCAAATTAATGCATTTTCATTTATATATCCCCGATTGATTTTCTTTTCCATCAAGGTTTTCTAAACCGAATTCTATTCGGTCGTTAAAACCAAGTATTACTTGGGAAATGGTTAGTTTGCATTTCAAATTGTTCATTTGCATAAGCAGTCTGCATAGGTTTTAAAACGGATTCAACCATAAAATATATCGTCGCTTTTCAACGAAAACTTCGAAACTGCAGCCTGTTTTTTAAAAGATGCAGTTACGAGATTTTCGTTGAAAAGCAGCGATATGACATTTACAGATGAAAATGTTTTGAGGCATATATTGCGCACCAATCGTATCTTTGACAACACCGAATCCGTCGTCTGAAGTAGCTTTCAAATTGCAACAGTGTAAAAAATGTTAGCTGCTTGTGAAAGGGTTAACTAAGTAGCCTAAATAATGACCGAAAAAGCTTAAAGCGTTGACAGTTTACAACGATAAATGTTTTTTCCGTGAGGTATTTATCTTGTTATTGTTGTTATGACAACTGCAAAAACGGGGAATTGATCGAAAACTTACTTAATCTGTATCAGATTCCCCCAAAGCAGAATTAATTTAAAACGTTGGAAAAAATCTTGTATTGTCACATGGGTTAACCGTTTCCCAAAACATCACAAGTATAGAATATCCCATTTTGTAAGTTGTTCTAGATAACAAAATTAATATTAATAGATGAAGACTTTGTGCGTATGTTGACATAGAAAACATTGCGGGAAAAGTAGAAAATGTTGGTTATGAACAATTCAAATTCTTCTTTTGCCTATGTCTTTTCTGAAACCTAAATACAAAGTTGGTTAGAAGCTGAATTTACCCTAGCTATTTTACACTGAATATTAATGGAACACCCAGTTTAGCCCCTCCAATAGTATACATAAACGGACTTTAGCCCCGTCCCTCATGTAAAATAGCTTCCTATGAGCCTGATTTAAAATAAGTTCGAAGCAGAGAAGGCATTAAAATGCCAGGGATTTGTTAAATAGAACGCGATAAAAAAGTTATTGGCGAACAAACCAAATTTTGTTTTGCCGTCGATACCTCTTTATTTTTTATTTGTTGATTTTTTAAGACCCTTAGCATTCAGCTTATCCCTGGCATTTTCCCAACTTCTATGCTTCAAATCTTGTTAAAATCGGTCATAATCATGTTAACGGAATCATTGAAAAATATCCAAATTGTGTCGCGTGGTCCCCCGTCGTGTCATATAACCCTTTACTGCACAGTGATGCTTTTGGACTCCTTCAAAAGAGAAGGCTTGGGAAAACATTGTAGAAAATGAAGAAATTGCTTGTGACAAGCAATTTCTTCATTTTCCACAATGTTTTTTAACCCAAAATGAAACTATTTTCAAAATTTCATAATTTTGGAATTGTCGTCTGCAATACCTTTCAAATTAGAAGGGTCCAAAATTTTGTCGTCGTGTCATATAACTGGTGCAGTATTTTTGTCGTTGACTGTAATGAAATCTACAGTAGACTGGTGAAATCGATATAATTAACGTCTGCGTCAGCTGTTTACATATATGGCAAATATTCATAAAATAGGCTTAAGGATGTATTGAAATTCACCACAGTAAGTTTTATTTATTATATCAGTGTTCGTGTACTTGTTTGTTTGGCTATCTGTCGATCTGTATCGACTATATTTGACTGTTCGTCCTTCGTGTGCAAGCATTAGAACAATTGGATTTGTGTGTGTATTTACATGATTTACGTCAGTACGTATTTACAAATAGTATACAATAGGGCCTATATATACGAGACTTCGAAATACTTGAACAGTTGGACATTGTGGTAAATTGATGTTTTATGTGGCATAAATGTTTGTTAATTCTGTATTTCGGTATGTGTATACGTTAATCTTCCTTATTTTGGACTATATTGTGCACATTTTCTATCTTAATCAACATCCATTTTGTCATCTTCAGGGGCTTTCAAATTGGACTATCCTGATATTGTCGTTTGGGAAATGTTTTTTTAACGTTTATCCACATTTGAACAGTCTGAATTGTAACACGGGCTTCAAGACATATCGCACCATTTTACTACAATCTCTACTGAAATATGAGGTCAGAATCCCTTTCAAATAGACCTACTTGAGTCTAAGTATATCTTTAACGATATGTCAACAGGAGGATCCGACGTAATGGCTGAGTCAAGAATCTTTTTCTGAAAATTACAAGTGCACGCGCATGCTTCTTTTCATTCTTGCATGCTAGAAATTAATCCGAGTCTTCTCTGGTGTAAATACGCTCTTTGATATTTTGATTTTTCGCCATTTACGAGATAGCGAAAAATCAAAATATCAAAGAGCGTATTTACATCAGAGAAGACTCGGATTAGCTAGAAATAGGCTTTTGGCCCATTTGGTAGCCTACCCATTATATACGATGCTGCTATCTGTACATAGGGTAGTGGGGCTTCTGTCTGTTAAAGGGGCTCTCTTACAGCATTTAAAACCATCAATGGTCCAGATTAGTTAAAGTATAGTGTAGATTAAGATCAGTCGAGTCAGCATCAACACTTGTCTCTTACGGCTTCAAATTACGGACAATGGAGAAAATAAGAATACTAGGCCTATCTTAACCCTTTCACAAACGACAAAATTTAGGGTGATCCAAATTCAAAGATGTTGCAGACGACAATTCCAAGAGCATGAAATTTAAAATGTGTTGGTCTCTTGGGTAGAAAACATTGTGAGAAATGAAAAAAATGCTGTTCACAAGCAATTTCTTCATTTTCCACAATGTTTTCAAAAGTCATTATCTTACAGGGACTCAAAAAGAGTCATTGTGTGGCAATGGGTTAATTAAATTGTGCAAACTCGTCTTGGTCTATTTTGTTCTGACTTCAGAAATACCTTAGGCCTATTATAGATCTATATTATGGCAGCATACTTTTTGTCAAATACATGTTTAATTATCGTCTGTTTGAAGTACTATATAAAGCCTATTTTTCTCTTGTTACCCCCCCCCCCCCCCCAAAAAAAAAAAAAAAAAAAAAAAAAAAGAAAAAAAAAAAAAAAAAAAATTAGATAGGCCTAATGACAACTGATACAAAACTAAATTACAATGTTGTAAAGTGTTGATGAAAATATCCAACTGCATCATTCTCAAATAACATTGTATAGTCTTGTACACCGTATTTAAAACTTACCATGTTTGATGACAGCAGCGTTGAACTCGGGCCAGAATATGGCTCGTAAATATCAAAGTGTGTACGACTTAATTTAAGGTAGTTCATCACAATGATGTTCACGCGACGTCTGAATTATTCGAGTGACATCGTAAACATTCGACTGTTTACGACGTCTCCCGAAATTATTCCGACGTCGCGTGAATCTTATTATGGGATCAATTAACAGCCGAATACTTCCGACGTCGCGTCAATCTCATAAGGGATAGACTACCTTAACCAATTGACTGGATTTAGCACTCTTTTTATTACAAATTCTACTTCACAAAAGTATGAAAAATCGCGTGTCCGCCAAAATGAAATTGATCCGACACAGCAAGTCTTCGAAGAAAGGGTAAAGTACCACTTAAGTTGACCCGAAGTTGACTTACCATTTTGTTTTGATTCTATTATCTTAAATTCCAAAGCTTTCCAAACTTTGAATTCGCCGAAGGAAATGATATACCTACAGATAAGAGGATTGGGGGTGCGTGAAGACATTCTAAATTGTCATTTCTAATCCGAACGCTATTTTGTGGCTGTAGCTCTGGATTGAAATGCTGATTATTGTCATTCCTCTATTTCCCTTTATTAACCCATTCCCACACAATGACGCCTTTTGACGCCCCTAGTAGAAATAGCTTTAGAAAATGTTGTGGAAAATGAAGAAATTGCTTGTGACAAGCTATTTCTTCATTTCCCACAATATTTTCTACTCATAAATACCAAAATCCTTAAAATTCCATTCACTCGAAGTTGTTGTCTGCATCACCTTTGAATTTGGATAAGGTTAATATTTTGCCGTTTGGTAATGGGTTTTATTTTTTGTATGAGATAAGGCCATGTTCGAAGGGTCTTGCTTGACAATTGGTTTTGACGTCTCCAGTACAGAAGCATTGGTAAAATATCGAGAAAGGGTTACCACTTACCATCAATATTTCCTACAAGTACTAATTTAGTCTAAACATTCGAATCCCTTCCTCAGTATCATTTATTGGTAAATGTTGTAATAATGAAGACAGAATTGGTAAATCACGGCAATTTTTTTTCTTCTTGAAAAGTGTGAAAATTCATTTCTTTACTAAGAAGCAGGCCTACGGTGCCCATTATAGGTTTGAACATAGCTAGCTTTGATACTGTTTGGAAAGTGTTTAAACCTTCATTTTAAAAAATAAATTGACGTCACTGAATCGAGATGAAATCTTTATAACAATAAATATCGATATTAGATTGATATTTGACAATGAATAGCCTATCGATTAAATCTACTAGCACATATTTCATCAATTCCCCATTGTCATCTGTAGGTTAACAAGGCAATCATCACGGTGGCGAATCACGTGATAGGCCTACAATTGCAGAAATATTTCAATAACTGTTACTATGTGACTGATTTGAAAACGGTTTGAAACAGAGGATGCGGAGATATACCAGGGATTAGATTGGCGATGTGGTAGCTCTTTTGAAAATCAGCTGATAAAAAATCATTGACGACCAACTAAAATTTAGTTGGTCGTCAATAACTTTTTTATCAGATAATTTCTACAACTCTAGGAAAAAATGTCTAAATCCACAGACGTCAATGCTATCAGGTTGGCTAAAGGCTACATGTATTTTCAGATCTGATCTGGCACAAACTCGAGCATTTGATCAAGAAGTCTAGTCATCATCATCTCCAGGATGGATCATTCTCATCACGATCATCACCATGATCATCACGTGGATCACAGTAACCATGGTAACGATCCAGGATACACGGTGGTTCCGGATAATTCACTACATCATGAGAATCACGATCATGAGGGGCACCACGGACACAGTCATGCACATGTAAGTTAACCCTTTCCCCAACAAAAAACTGCCACAAATGACAAAATGGATGTTATTAAAGATATTATTTGTGTAAAATATGGCACAGAAAATATTGAGACAAAAGCAGAAACTGCTGGTTATCAGCAGTTTCTTCTTTTGTCTCAATGTTTCCCAAGTCACTTCTATAAGGGACGTCAAAACCAGGGGTCCGTATTAAAGTCTGTGATGGTATGTCCGGAAATCACGTCCCGTGTGCATTAGAGTATTAAGCATGCCAACAACTGCAGTTGTGTGCATCAATATCTCAACTTTCATGATCCACTTGTTGGCATATCTGGAAACGCGTCATTACGTCGTTTTCCGCCGATTACGTAACGTTGTCAATTTGCTTAATTGCAAACCGAGTTTAGTAAACATATGAAAATGAGGTTGTTTTTTTGTTTATATGTGTTTCTGTTAACAAATATATGGATATAGATATACGTATACCCCGTATGATGCATCGACATGCCGTCGTTAACAATATTGAGACAAATATTGACGTATTCAACGTTCTTTACTTTTGCACTACTTGGCATCTATCTTGACATTTAAGTTTAATCGTGCGGGTGTTGTAGTGGTTATAACCTTATTGATCGGACGTCTTCGACGATATATCGGGTAGATAAATATCGATTTCATAGATTTCACGAGCCGTACATGCACTTGACCCGCGTGTGTGTGGTATACTGATCGAAAGTTCTAGAGCGCCACATTACAAATGACTATAACTATTTAAATAATTATCATATCATTATAAAATTTTATATGTGAATTAATAAGTACCAATTAGATTATTTTGCACGATTTGTTGTCATTTATCATTGAATGTAAGGATGTTATATGATTAAAGCTTAAAAAGCACTAAATCGTCGTAGAGCTTCAGATAATGCATTTATAATGGTTTAAAGTCACATGGATTTTTAGCAGAACCCAATCAATGGAGAAAAACAAAAATATGAATGGCACGCTTGTATTGCTGATGAGTACAGCAAAAAGAGAAGAGTGGTGGGTGGGGAAAATCAAGGTGTTTTAATTTTCCAAACAGTCTCCTTTTTATTGACAATTGTCACATTCCTTTTTGCGCAAGGAATTAACACAATCATAAGAATTGTGAACATATTGTGTAATTTTGTGTCTCGGGAATCACGAGGGCATGTTTCAATCATTTTCTGAGAAGACCAGTATATACATGTATTGTAATTTTGTCAGTCGAAAATGTCCTCATGCGAGCGTACATGTATTGAATCCCAAATATTGTGTATCTAGTTTATATTTTTGTACATTTAGAATTCAATTACATAAGTATTTAGTTCTTAATATATACAAAATAATTTACAACTACATGGTTGTTGTACAAAGACTTGTATTTCGTAGATTATTGTCCACGGGTGATATTTATACCCATGTGCATTAGTTTTTGGAAGCAAATTTTGCAAAATTTGTTTGTATTGTAAATATAATGTCGAGCAGATTATCTGTCGAAGAAGCCAAGGATATCTACCCAATGGAGCCATTGTATCATGTCAAGTTCTAGATCGAACTCTAGTCAGTGAACCAACAAAAGATTCCTGTGAAATTTTACTCCAGGGTGTAGATATCATGTCCCAGTATGGGGACAAAACCTGAAAGTGCTCACTTTTCAGCATGTTTGGTGACAGTTATTTATGTCAAAAGAATAAAGACAGTAATACAGTGGTGCTACAAAAAGGACTATGAAAGAACGAGCATAGAAACGCCATGGAACACTACTCACGGCCATACTCAGAGAAAAGCAATATCAAGCATGGCACTGGTGTCTTTTTGACATTGAAACAGAGAAATTACAGTTCTTGATGCAATGATTTTGTTGCATGTGCCTTAAAAAACTAGAATCATTCAATCAGGCAGAGATCAACCTGAACACTTTGTATCTGTAACACAGTCGAAATTTAAAGGTTTCAAAGATGTTCCTTACACATTTGACAGATATGCACTCTGGGAACTTGTATCAAGACAATGTGTCGGCCATCAAGGCGTACATCTAAGTCAAACGGCTGGTCTTTACTGGTAAAAAGGAGCGGACAAAGATGCTTGTTTGAATCCAGAACAATTAACAGATTGATAAAACGTTCAGTCTTCTACCGTACTTCAGCTAATTATGGTGTAGGCTACCTTTATAAGTTTCGATTTGTACACCGTATATTTTATCATACTTTAATTTCTTTTAAGAATCGTTGTCTTATCTCTTCTTACTCGATGAGTATTTTATTTTTATTCATAGTTATACCTCACAATTCATTTATGCCAGAAAACTTAAACTTCAACCTTAACATAATCGAAATCTACTAGACTAGTATATAGTTTTAGGATAATTCTTCCTTTGGACAAGCACTAACAAATAGAGAAACGGCTCTTGAAATAAAGTATATTACATTTTCCCACACAACTTTGAACTTATAAAGGAAAATCAAATAAAAAATGAAATAGTGTTAAGTGGAATAAATATTCTACATTGCGGTAAATACCTAAATCAAACTTGAAAAGTGAATAACAAGCCTTATAAGTTTAAACTTTTTAATGTTCATGTACTGATTTCACAAATATTAATCGTCAGGATGTTTGTATGTAAATTTTATGATTATTAGTAACGACGTTACAATGACGTTGTTGACGTTAAGGCGTAAGAGCAAAAATATCGAAGGGAAATCACATAATGGAACATTAAAAAGTGTAAGTTTATGGGTTTTATCACTTTGCAATCGTAATACAGTGGATATATGTATCAAATAAAATTGACCTATCATCGACGTTATTTATCTTTTGACGTAATCATAAGTTGTGACTCTTAATATAATATTTTCATTATGTTACCTTTATTGTGTGTGATGATGTACAAAATATTGCTAAAACCATTCATATAAGCAATAAACATGTATTTTTGTAATTTGACGTCAATGTGACGTCTGAATACTAAAACGCATTTAACAGGTTTTAAAAAATGATGCGTTTTCTTTAAAACAATTATATCAAAGATTTGAGTTATTTTCTTATACTCTTTGTGTACAATATCCCTGTAATCGACTGTTTATCTCAATTTTGTTGTTTATTATGGTTGTTTTTGACGTGACGTCAAAGGAAAACGACGCGTCTACAGATATGCCAACAAGCAGTTTCATCATTACCAAGGAATTGTTTCTCTGATTTGCGTTGTTGGCATTCTTAATACTCAAATGCACACGGATTACCGATTATCACAGACTATTACTATAACGATCGTACGTTTGATTTTTGCATAATCACTTGTAACAACAGCCCCGATTGGCTCAGTCGGATTTCTCGTGCAATCAGATGTCTTGTTACACAGTTTACACAAAATCTTGATCGTAAGATGTTAAGTAATACGGGGCCCAGGCCTTGTTTGGGAAAGGGTTAAAACTGTACGACATCATTAAAATTTGAATACCTTCTTTTGATGGAAGTCGTTGTAATCGATACAATTATTTTTGATAAAAGATGAAGAGAAAATCGTTTACATCAAAGATCTTTAGGCAGTAAGTCCATCCATCATTATATAGATCTAGAAGCGCAAAATGCCTGGAAATTGGCGATGATATCTGGATTTAAAGTTCCGGATACCATCTTCAATTTCTGTTGCTGTGGATGACGCCCGAAACTAGATGAAGTGGCGTGTATCTAATAATGAAATGGAATACCTTTAGGAAAGGAAGCATGGTCAGAAAGATCAATCGTGCTTTTTCTGCATAAAACTACAACGATTAAGGTAATCTACCCCTAATGAGATTGCGCGACGTCGAAATTATTCAGGCGCGGTCGCAAACATTCGGCGGTGGAACTTTCCACCGCCGAATGTTTACGACAGTGCCCGAATACTAGTAGGTTCGGATACATAACGACGACACTCGAAAAAATCCGATGTTTTGCGAGTCTCAAAATGGCAACATTACGGGTATTCTATACTAGTTGTTTCCGACGTCGCTTACCAACATTGTATTTGATTACAGCTTGCTTCACGCTAATCAAATGACGCCAATATAATTATGCAGCTGTTGATACAATGTTACAGAAGAAAAAGCAATGTGCAGCTATATTAAATGCCCGACGCCTTGACTCGCCTCGCTTTTCACACAAATACTAGACATCGATATGGATTATCAACAATATTTAGGGGTTCTTTCTTTCTTGTTATTTTACGGAATATAAGTTCATTTTTTTCCTGTTGCCAATTTCAGCATCAAGCGTTCTTCAATACTCAACTCAATGTGACAGTGTTGTTTGAGAACTGGCAACTTAATTCAAGAACACGTAAGTACACACATATGGACTACAGTTGAAACTGACATCGGGTATGGCCAATGTCTGCTATGTGTTTGGCTGTTTCCAGCAATTTCTTTTCTTTTCCCGCTGTAGGTACAGGTACTCGTATTTCAATTTAGGACATGCATGATGAGCAACAAAAACTGGCAAAAATCATTTCAATCCATATCGAACACGTATCGGACGGGTCGAAATCTGAATAGTTTGAGGTAAAATGACGTTTTTTACGACCTCAACACAATGGTTTACAAACAAATTGATACTAGAGCACTTCAGACAAAACAAGTAAACATATCTCTGTACCATTTGACTGAACTTATTTTGTTGTTTCTGTGAAGTTGTTTAAACAAAATGTTTACAGACGAAAACACAGACGTACGATGGAAACAAGCGTCACGCGTCATTAGAGCTGTTCAAAATGGCAGATGATATAACGTCGCTTTTCTTCAAAAGTCACGTAACAACAGTTATTCATAATTGTAGTTACGAAGTTTCTGAAGAAAATATAAAATAATACGTTACTGCCTGAAATGGATCAAGTTTTTCTGGCGAGCGTAGGAATTTATTGGGTGAGTCGAAGACGAACCCAATAAATTCCGGAGCCGAGCCGGAAAAACTTGATCCATTTCAGGCAGTAACCTATTATTCTGTTTATCCTGTTACACAAACGGATTCGTAGTAAAAGAAGCAAAATTCATTTAGATTTCGTGAAATGGAAATAGTAAAATATTTCGCCAGAAATACTACTTCTAAAATAACGGATATCGCAAAACGGTTATTGAGCCAAAGAAAATAATTCCTGTAAAATCGTTCTTTTTCTACTTAAATTACTGATAGCCGCGGGCATGGCCTATGAGAAACTTATTACATTCCGATTTTTAAATATTGATACGTTTTCTGTAGCTAAAATGCATGAATGGCGAGTTACGAAGTAAAGTCAATGACTGCTTGCTTGTGTTCTAGGCGGGTGGGATTGGAAGGAGGTCCTTTTCAACGAAGACAAAGGTTAACTGTTAATTCAAACTTGGACTGGAAAAATAACTAACCTTGACAAGAACACAAAATCCACACCACAATCCGTTTCACTATTAATCCATTCCAATCCGTTTTCATAAATTCATCTTGAATGTTTGCTTGCTTTTCGAGATTGTCCATTTTGGAATGTTGTGTTGTGCAAAGTAGCAATTCAAAGTCTTGATGAAAACAACAAGAATACCATTTCTTGAAACGAGATGCCTAATCACTAATCTCAATCCTCTCCTGTTAAGAAAATCCCCTTTAAATTCCTTCCTTTATCCCTTTTATCCTTTTCACTTGACATGTTGTAAACATTGTTTACAAATTTCGTTCCAGGAATCAAACAAATTACGTCACAGATAAGATCATAATGTCTATTATTGCCTAAAATTCGTGTTTTCAGTCTGTTATTGGCATTGGATAACGGGCAAAAATCAGTCTGATATTATCAAAAACGGTCGTTATTCAGTAAATTCACGTGAATTTTCGGACTGGTTTTGCACTCAAATATCCTCGATCGGGGATTTGTTGTGAGTGCTTCAGAAAATTGAAAATAAAGCCGAAATTTTGTCATTTCCCTTTTCCGCGAGGTAAATTCTTATAAGACCCCATTTCCAGTTTACACCCAAATTAAACTAGGTCTCCCAGTGTAACCATATCTAATGACGTAATATACAAAAGTAGTGACGTAGGTTTAAAGGGCGACGGTAACAGATGGTCTAATTGCAAAAAATGAAATTTTTTGAAAAAATATGCAAAACTTTTGTGTTGACCACCTCGGGATGGTTAATAATTTGCGATTCAGACAGAGAATGAGCCGAAATTACAAGACAGATAGCTGAATTTAGGGAGAATCCAAGCCTAAATTCAACCCCATCACTGATGGGGTTAGAATTATTTTCAAATTGTTGCGCATGCGCATACAGCGCGGACCATGATTCAAACGAGATTCATACTTAAATTTCAATATGACGTCATCATGTATGTTGTGACGTCATTTAAGAAAGTCGCATGTCCTACTGTTTTGACCTACTTTCGACATCGCTTCATAAATTTGGTATCAAATTGCGAAAAAAATGAGTCGTTGCTTCAATAGTTTCTCGTAATCATTTAATCAGGTCATATAAAGCTTAAAAAGTGTACATTTCGTTTGTATTTGACAATTTTTGGGTACAAATCTGGGAAATAGTAGCTTTAATTCTTGGAATCAAAACGTAAACAAACGGGCAGCTGACAGATTTTGAACTAAAAGTGGATTTCGTGGACAAGGAAGAATATAAATTACAATTGAGTGGTTGTGGTCTAGGTCAAATGTGATGGTAAGCCTGTGTGTTTCTTGTTCTTCTTTTAGTTACTGCAATTTTTCCTTTACAACTTTGTTTTTTATCGAAATGAACGAATGTCTGAAACGAACCAGAGATCTACCTCGGAAGTTCCGACATTTTGTTTTATTACTGTACCCGCACTGAAATGAACGTTAGAATATCCAGAGTATGTTTCCAAAAGAAAACTTAGTCGAATATTGTTACGATTTCGCCAACCCAAATGAAGATTATGTCAGTAAAAATGCGATGAAACTTGACTACATAGCTACACGATGAAAATCTAACGGCCCGTCTAGTGGATATCGGACTTACTCGATATATGTCGAGTCGAATGCCGGAAAACTCTGGTGTCTGGTCAGTGAAAATGTGGCTAAATTTTCACAAAGTTTTTCAGTTATTCGTCTTATTTTATTACATTTCTTTGCAAATTCTTCATATTTTATGCAATAATAGCGTCAATTCACGTTTTTTCGGTCGTTAACATTCTCAGAGGCCCACAAAATGGGTTATCGCCCTCGACCTTCGGTCTCAGGCGATAACGCATTTTTTGGGCCTCTGAGAATGTTAACGACCTCAAAAACGTGAATTAACCCTATATTACGTCATCAAATAAACGTCATCGATTTTAAAATTTGAGGGTCTCAACGGGGGATTTCAGAGAAATAAATCGAGGGAAATGGAAATTACATGAATTTGGTATTAATTTCAATTTTCAGACCACACATGCTACGAGTAATGGAGTTAAACTCGCATTCTGCTTTCTTCTACAATTTATGGTCCAAAAAATGCATTATCAATCTAGATTTAATGATCGCCAAGGTTTTCTAAAGTCAATTAGATAGATCTAGATTTGTTTACGATTTTAATTATGAGACACAAATTCAATTTTAAGGCTTTTATTGTGATTAATATGAATACAGACAACATTATTTATAAGAAATCGTTAGGCGGGTACTGGAAGAAAATAGTTCCGACAAAGCAAGTGACCCGTTCGGATATCCTCGGATAATATCGACCAAAGATCGAATCATCGACTCGGAAGTCAATTGGATCACCAAGGACAACTCTATCGAATCATACCTTGGATGTGTGTGTATGAAGAAATCTTGAAAAAAATTGGATTTCTTAGCCGGAAGTGGCTACGCTTCATAAAGTAGTTTTCGAGGTCAACCAAATGCACAACCATGGCAACTTGCGGGACTTGCAGGTTGTAATCATTCTAAAAAGAGAGGACACTGGAACTGCAAACAATGTATTTCAGTATCATTGTCGTGTCATTGTTGACATTAGTCACAGACGAACGTTTTGAATTGTTGTTCTATTCTATTCTATTCATAGTCTGAAAGTAGTTCTCCGAGATGCATCCAAGGCATGATTCGATAGAGTTGTCCTTGGTGATCCAATTGCTCGGAAGTGTGTGTATGAAGAAATCTTGAAAAAAATCCGATTTCTTAGCCGGAAGTAGCTACGCTTCATAAAGTAGTTTTCGAGGTCAACCAAATGCACAACCATGGCAACTTGCGGGATTTGCAGGTTGTAATCATTCTAAAAAGAGAGGACACTGGAACTGCAAACAATGTATTTCAGTATCATTGTCGCGTCATTGTTGACATAAGTCACATACGAACGTTTTGAATTGTTGTTCTATTCTATTCTATTCATAGTCTCAAAGTAGTTCTGCGAGATGCATCCAAGGTATGATTCGATAGAGTTGTCCTTGGTGATCCAATTGGCAAGTGACCGTGAAAAGGTACTTCCGGTACTATTGACCGTGAAACATTTTAGGTTTCACGGCACCCCCTTTTACGGTCGATATTACATCATGTGACAGGATAAAACACTAGGCGTATTCGACTGAACCGTTTGTTAACTAATTGTTTTTCGTTACTTAACTATTTTCATTCGACTGACAGAATGACGTCATAAAATTAAGTAATTTCTTAACGAAAAAAATTCCGCGTTAAGTATGTGACGTGACAAAACAAGTAGACAAATCTACTAAAAATGTAGGTTAAATGCATTTCAATATGTACCTATTGCAATTTTATGGGCAAATCTGATTAAATATTGATAGAATTAAAAGGATATTTAATGATAAAAAAAAAGAAAGATGGTTTTTCATTTACGGACATACACGATGAGGTTTCATCGGGTGTTTCCGTTACCGAACAGTAACGGGAAATGCCGACGATGCACATATTTCAAAATGGCGGCATTCTCGTTAACTAATTCCGTATTTTGTATTCGACTGAACGAAAATCGTTGACTAATGGTGATGGTCTGCGCAGGTGGGCGGAGCTAAGCGTTACTTAACGAAAATGTTGCAGTCGAATACGCCTAGTATTTTGTGTAAAATATTGTAGTCATGCAGTTTTAAACAAGCTGTGGTACGGCATATTGATATTTAAAGGTACGAGACGTCAATTCCACCACTATGTATACCTCCCAAGCGTCAACAGATCCTACCGTTCCTTACGTTATTTGTTGGACGTGTATCTAATTTTTCTTTTATTTACACCACTTCCGTATTTTTCAGATATGTTTTGGGCGTGTTTAGTAACAGCTCTATTATGTGTGGGATACCAGGGTACTAAATGGTTACGGACATATCTACATGCTAACTTTAAAGACAAGAGGCAAGTTACCAACCATTCCACTCTTACTTTTACTTTTTCTACATCTCTGTCTCTGAAGCGTTATCTTCCACTGATAGCCCGATTGTGATAGCCACTTTCTCCCGCATATCTCTATGCATGGCTCCCATGTCTTTCTAAATTCAAGACAGGATCTGTACTGGGAAAGGGGCCTCTTCAGCAGTTGGGAGAATCAGGATTTAATACCAGCATGCATGCGTCTATGATCATTCTGATCCTTTTCTCTGAAAGTTGCTACTGGTAATAAAGAATCCGATGGATATGCATATGCACAGTCTGATCTGGATCCATGTTAGTTTCAAATTGCATATGGGTGATTTTCCCAGGACCAAGCTCATTCCTCCGAGTATATTTTCAGCTTTAAACCAGACCTAGTTTTGACGTCGCTTAAAGGAAATTCTTGGAAAACATTGAGGCAAAAGAAAATGTCGAAACCAGTATTTTCTCCTTTTGTCTCAATATTTTACGTGCTTTATTGTTCACAAGTTCTATCTTTATCAACAACAATTTTATAGTCTGCAACAACTTTCAAATCGAGCAATCTTTATTTTTGGCGATTTCGGAAAGGATTAATCCCCTGAGCTCTATATCTATTCAAACATGAAAATTAAATTAGTTTTTGGGATGGCAAAACAGCAGTTCATTTTAACATTTAGGTAGTTTCGTCATAGGCATTAAAATTTGAAATTTAAAAGTGAAATTAAACTATCCATTAAAGTCAAACTTTGCATAATTTAGATATCTTTATTACAAAAGTGCATTTCACCCTTTCCCAAAAAAGACCTGGTTTTGACGTCCCTAATGAAAAGGGCGTTGAAAAATATCGAGACAGAAGAATCATTTTCTTCATTTGCCTTAATATTTCCTTAAGAAGCCATCTTGTACACAAATCCTACCTTTATCAACATCCATTTTGTCTTCTGTAGCAGTTTTTTTCAATTGGGACACTTCAAAATGTGGCTGTTTGGGGAAAGGGTTAAGATTATTTTTCATCTAAAATTTGTTAAGCACATGTGTGGTAAAAAAGCCTTCAATGACACTTGAAAGGCTCCTTGAATTAGCTAAACCCTTTACAAAACAACAAAAGTTTAGACCGATACATGTAGATTATACACTAGAAAATATCAAGGGAACAGAACTAAATACTGGTTCTCAAGAAGACTTAACCCTTTACCATACAATAAAATTCTACATTGGTCCAAATTCAAAGATGTTACACACGACAATTTCAAGTTCTTTTTTGTCTGTCAAGATAAAAACATTGTGGGAAATGAAGAAATTGCTTGTCGCAAGCAATTTCTTCATTGTCTGCCATGTTTTCCAAAGTCTTCACCTTATGGGTTGTCATAAGGTGTCAACGGTCTAGGAATGGGTTAGAAAAAATTATCGTTTGGGTGAGGAAAACATTTTCTGCTTTTTTTTTCAGACACACGATCAAGAGCAAGGAACACTTCGTGCAGACGATTCTTTATGGAGTCGAGTTTATGATCAGTTATATTCTCATGCTTATTGTGATGACTTACAATGTGTGGATCCTGATTGTCACAATTGTCGCGATCGGAATCGGATACTTTCTCTTCGGTTGGCACAGATATGTCAAAGATTCATGTGCAGAAACTTGTACAAACATTGTGGAAAGGAGAAATTTGGAATATGACCGGAACCCTTCATCACAAGAGCTGGTTCCACTCGGTAATGAACAAGGTTTTGACGACACTAATGTGGACCGGGAAACAGACATTGTCACATAACACGGCCCAGTGAACAAAATGGAGTCTTTAATCCTTTCCCAAAAGGCAAACATTTCGGCTGTTCCAATTTGAAAACTGCTGCAGACAAAATGAATGTTGTTAAAGATTAAATTTGTGCATATTATAGCATGGAAAATATTGAGACAAAGGGAGAAACTGCTGATTATCAGCCTCAATGTTTTCCCGATCCCTTTTTAATAGGGATGTCAAAACCAGTTCTTGTTTGGGAGAGGGTTAACCCATGGAATCTCTTTGTTTTATTCTAGTCTAGTGACAGGTGATTTTGTGTGCTTTATGTTCTTTATCTGAAAGCGTTGTTGACCTGCTACCCAACAACAACTTTTAAAACTGATAAATGCTTATTATAGATCAGTGTTTTTTCTCCCAACTCCTTCTATGCTATTACAATGAACAGGTACACAAATGTTTCTTTGACTTTATAATAATAATTTTGTCATCAGAATAACCATTCATAACCTGCAGCCACAGTCAAAGTACAGAATTGGTCCTGATCAGACTGCACTTAAGGTGGAATACCCGTAATGTGGCCATTTTGAGATTCATAAAACATTGGCTTTTTTCAAGTGGCGTCATTACATATCAGAACATATTCGGGCGCAGTCCTAAACATTCAGCAGTGGTAAATTCCACCACCAAATGTTTTCGACATTGCCCAAATAATTCCAACATTGCCTTAGGCACACACTGACCTTGTTCTTTAGTACTGTACAATACCAAATGTCTTTTTTTCCCAGATACAGTACAGCTTGCATGGTGTTTTTGGCTATTTCCATCCATCACCATGATTTAATTACGAGTAGTCTCGGGTGAAAATTTGCAATGACCATGGTGATGCATGTTTTTTCGCATAAACCAATGGAATCAACACGATTTTCCACTGCCATATAAAACATGTCTTCATTTCCCTTCCTGTACCATTACAAATTGCAGTGATCATTGCAAGTCATGGTGTTAAGCGTGGAATATCGTGGGGACGTGGTGGGCGATCACAACGATTTTCCACTTGAAATTTATTTTTACCGAGGTGGGCGAGTGTTTTAGGCAAAAATTATGCAATCTATACTGTATCTATCAATTAGCTTTAATTCAAGTGCCTTTTATATTTTGCCCATGAATTTGAAAACTGATTGGTATTTATAGACAATATTAATGAACAAAGTCTGTTTTATGAATACTTATGTGGAATAAAAGATATATTTACATAAAACATGATAATGATCTTATTTCATTGTGTCATTTGTCTTTTTTATGGATAAAGTACTGCTTTACCCTCATTGATTTCCAAACCTGTCTTTTACAGACATCAAAACTGAAGTTGGTTGAAGGATTAATGAAAACCTTGGAAAACTAGAAATCTATCACTGAAGGTGATAAAAATACCCTCACCATCACCTTTGTTCAGACAAGCGTTTTTGTTGATACAGGAGCTGATTTTCGTGATTTGCGTCTTGCACATCTACAGGTCCTAATGTACACCTGTGCCAAGTATGAAGCAAATCGGACAGTAACTGTGGGAGAAGTTGGCCGGACAAGCATTTTTGGGTCAAATCAGGGGCCATAACTCAAAAAGTATCAGTCCGATTTCCGTGAAATTTGTGTCTTGCACATCTACAGGTCACAATGAACACTTGTGCCAAGTATGATCTAAATCGGTCCACAAGTGTAGGAGGATTTATCCGGACAAGCATTTTTTGGTCAAATCAGGGGCCATAACTCAAAAATTATCAGTGCGATTTTCGTGAAATTTGCGTATTGCACATCTACAGGTCCTAATGCCCACCTGTGCCAAGTATGAAGCAAATTGGACAATAACTGTGGGAGGAGTTGGCCGGACAAGCATTTTGGGTCAAATCAGGGGCCATAACTCAAAAAGTATCGGTCCGATTTCCGTGAAATTTGCGTCTTGCACATCTACAGGTCACAATGAACAGTTGTGCCAAGTATGAACTAAATCGGTTTACAAGTGTAGGAGAAGTTATCCGGACAAGCATTTTTTTGTCAAATCAGGGGCCATAACTTAGAAATTATCGGTGTGATTTTCGTGAAATTTGTGTCTTGCACATCTACAGGTCCTAATGCTCACCTGTGCCAAGTATGAAGCAAATCGGACAGTAACTGAGTCGTTTTCAAAATTTGCAGGTTTTCTTGTCCACGTGAGATAACTTGTACATTTAAGTAATCAAATAAACATTAATGTTAAAAATGAGTCCATACCAATGTAATTGTGTTGATTAAGCATAAAAATATAGCATGTTACATGCTTTAGTGAGATATTTTACATGTTATATGGCTTGAAATGTGTAAATTTGCTTTGTCCCACTGCTACCCTCATTGGTTTTGACCAGCAAAGATAACTACTTTTAACCGTAATTGAAAAACTTTTTTGGGTTAGTTTGCATGGCAATATGTTAAATTACACTTTGAATATACCAGTTACCCAAATGATATTATGTAAATGGTATAAAAATCATCATATATCCTTGTCCCACAGATTTTTGTCTTTGGTGTTCCAGTGTCTAAAAGGTCAAAGAAATGCAATCTTAATTAGATGTAGACACAAATCATGTACCTCCTTTTGAAGAGCTATCGTAGGCTCATACATTACAATTGAAAGAGGAAAAAATTATTTTGTGTCTTGTTAATAAATTGAAAAAGAAGGCGGTCAACTTGTACAGTACTTTTTTTCTTTGTCTTTGGGATGACGCACTTTATAATACTTTGCAAGGTACCTTTTTATTAGATATTTGTCCGGTATATCTGACGTAAAGTACAGTAAATGCGTCCAATAGTAGATTTAACAAATACCCTATTTTCACTTATATTTTTGCAAATTAGTGTGAAATTGTCCTTGGTGTTCCAGTCCTTGGTGTTCCGGTCTGAGCACTGGAACACCAAAGACAAAAATAAAATGGCACTGACGTATGTCAGATTGCATGGATTAGATAGGTATTATTAAAATATGGTAACATACCAAATTTCAGCTTTGTTCGTGTAATAATTTTAGAGAAAATGCCAAATCTAGGTTTCGCTCGATGTTTTAAGTGGAGTTTCATGTTAAGGGTTGAAAATGACTTTTTGGGAATGTCTGAATGAATGGAGCATAAAGATGTCATTGAACAATCGTTACTTACCAAATGTTAGCTTTCTTTGTCCATTGTTTTAGAGAAATGCCAATTCAAAGTTTTGAACTGGCGGGCAGGCAGACAGACGGTAAATGCTAGAACAGTATTACCCAAAATGTTTTATATTAGTGCATTAAAATCCTAAATTATTACACATTAACTATATCTCTTTGCATTCCTATATCTTTCGGCTCATGCCATGTTACTTAATTCATGTCTTAAAGGAGGTTGGATTGTACTATCAACTGGAGATTAAGCTTGGACTTTTCATTGGCATTTTAATTTGTCAAGCGCTCTGATGTACGTTCCGGGAAGCGGAATCACATGGGACAAATATTAGCTGCCAGTTTCAACCTAAATAAATGCAATATAACATTTTAAAGCAAAGAAAATAGATGATTTTCTTTGGGGTTATGTTGATGTCTTTGGTGTTCCGCTAATGTCTTTGGTGTTCCAGTAATGTTGAATTAATTTTCCAAGAAAACTGATCAAGCAAATGCATCAAAACTACTAGTTATATAAAGCAAATTGTACATACTAATTTTGACGATTGAAACTTTTCTGGACATTTGGACTCAAATAAGAAATTTTGAGACTAAAATGTTTGATTTTTTCCAACTTTAGCAGACAAAGATACTTTTCTGTAAATTATTATGTAATTATGCATCCAAAATGATTCTTTTCTATTATTTATTAGCTACTGACCTTTTAAAATGTAATTTGGTGAACAAAATGTGAAATATCTTTTAATCTATATTAATTTCATACCTTTATTTAACCGGAACACCAAAGACATTTTTGTCCGGAACACATGGTTAATAACCGATTTAGAAGCTACCCACCAACAATCCAGGGTGGAAAATGATTTGAAACATGTTATCAATAATCTAACAACAAATTGAGAACACAAAAATTACAATATTTGACAACTATTTTTCATGATTTACTGGTCTAAAAAACCTGCGAATTTTGAAATTGACTCAACTGTGGGAGGAGTTGGCCGGACAAGGATTTTTGGGTCAAATCAGGGGCCATAACTCAAAAAGTATCAGTCCAATTTCCGTGAAATTTGCGTCTTGCACATCTACAGGTCACAATGAACACTTGTGCCAAGTATGAAATAAATCGGTCCACAAGTGTAGGAGGAGTTATCCGGACAAGCATTTTTGGTCAAATCAGGGGCCATAACTCAAAAATTATCGGTGCGATTTTCGTGAAATTTGCGTCTTGCACATCTACAGGTCCTAATGCACACCTGTGCCAAGTATGAAGCAAATCGGACAATAACTGTGGGAGAATTTGGCCGGACAAGGATTTTTGGGTCAAATCAGGGGCCATAACTCAAAAAGTATCAGTCCGATTTCCGTGAAATTTCTGTGAAATTTGCGTCTTGCACTTCTAAAGGTCAAAATGAACACTTGTGCCAAGTATGAACTAAATCGGTCCACAAGTGTAGGAGGAGTTGTCCAGACAAAGTTTTGGAGACAGACCAACCAACCAACCAACCAACCATCCAACCACTGGACCGACAGGTTGATTCCAGTATACCCCCTCCAAACTTCGTTTGCGGGGGTATAATAACTGTATGACACACGCAAATGTTGAAACCAAACTGAGTAGATATTACAAGATAAATATGTGACAATCATATCTCTTTAATTCATCTATAACGTTTAGCCACATAACAAACAAGGCTTAAGAAGCTCAACTTAAAATGATTACATTCCAATTTTAAAAGAAACTTTTCAATTTGATTTGATTAATAAATTTGTCCTTTGGGAAAGCTTTGTATACAAGGAATTGATGTCAAACTTTTTGATAATCTATGAAACAACCGAATTGATCCTTGTTAGCAGGTCAACACCTTGTAACTGCAGCTTGAAAAAGGAGTTAGGAGTGTTTGATCTCCCACTAACAATTAATCATTTCTGATTTATACGCTGTACAGCAGAACTGATGCCCCTTAATCAGAAATATTTCTGCAATTGCTCTCCGAGTGTTTTCTCCATGTCTCGTATAACAGCCTAACATTTCTTCTCGCAGAATATGAGTATGTAGGCGGGGGAACAAGAATCTTTTAACATCATTCTAGTTTAGAAATATTTCTGTAATGGCTCTCCCAGTGTTTTCTCCATGTCTCGTATAACAGCCTGACATTTCTTCTCAACCTCCTCTGATTCATCTAAAATAAACAACAAAATTAACACATTACCATACAGCAAAATTTTAGACTAGTCTACAATGAAAGATGTAGCAACTGACAATTTCAAGTGACTGAAATTGTACATTTTGGGGTCTTTATTTGGTAGAGAACATTATGGGAAATGAAGAAATTGCTGGTCACTGTGTGGTAATAGGTTAAAGTAGCAGTCTGATTGCCTGTTATGTATTTTGATGTGATAGCAAAATCAATCTGTAGGATAAATGTTTACATAGTTAATCATGGTATGAGTCAGTAGTCCAGAGTTATAACATTGCAACCAAGTTTCCGTTTACCAAACTGTAGCAGCTTGGACTTTTCATCATCCTACATAATTGTCGCGAGTGCTAGTGCCATATCAAGGAGGCAAAATCGATTAGGAGTCATCTTTATTGTTAATAACTTGTTTCTAAACGGATGTAAAACAAATGAGCCAGGATATGGAAAAATGTCCCTTACAGCAATTGAGACTACCATGTTTCAGATCAGCACATGTCTTAGAGTAGTCTGACTAGGATCGATATTGTTGTCTTACAGTTGCTATAAATCACAGACAAGATATTTGAGGACACCACCGATCCTGATCAGACCATGCGTATTCACAGGCTGGTCTTGATCCAGGTTGTTCTCAAATGCCATGTAGGACGTTTTTCCAGATCCTGGCTCAAATATCTTTAAACTATAGATTATCATTGTATATTTGTAACAATCTGACCCACCTTCCATAAGTTCTGCCAGGAACGGTACAGTATCTGGTAACAAAGGCATATATTCCTCCCCTAACTTCTTGTGTAACTGGTCCAATATCTCCAGGGCAGAATCTTTAACCTGGTCATGAGAAAATGCCACATTCATAATACAAGAGGCCCAAGAGGGCCTGAATCGCTCCACTGGCTAAAGTGGAAGAATTATCCCATGATTTCTTGTAAGTCTTACACAGCCAAATCTTGAAAAGGGTCACCTAAGGGAAATTTCTGACAAGTTTGGTTTGAATTGGCCCATTGGTTTATTTTTACCGAATTATTTCATGGTTTTTCCAATTCTGAATTTTCTTATGATTTCTCTATGAAGCCCCTTCCTCCCTGCCATGCCCACATATTTTGACAAATGTAAAAATTTGTGAACACATTTTGAGAAGAGTCATTCAAGGAAGTTTCTGGCCAAGTTTGAATAAAATTGGCCAAATGGTTTATTTCAAAATAATTTTCTAATGATTTCTTTTAGTCTGATAAGCCCTTGCCTCCCTGCCATGCCCACATTTTTTGACAAATGTAAGAATTTGTGAACAAATTTTGAAAAGAGAGACTCAAGGATCATTCCTGCAAAGTCTGGTTCAATAATTGGGCACACTGGTTGATTTTATAAGAATTTTCTTATGATTACTTTAAGTACGATAAGCCCCTTCCTCCCTGCCATGCCCACTTTTTTTGACAAATTTAAAAATTTGTGAATAAATTTTGAAGAGAGAGACTCAAAGAACATTCTTGCAAAGTCTGCTTCAAATTGGCCCAAAGGTTGATTTTTAAAGAATTTTCTTATGATTTCTCTAAGTCTGATAAGCCCCTTTCTCCCTGCCACGGTCAAAATTTTTTACAAAGGAAAAAATTTGTAAACAAATTTTAAAAAGAATGAATCAAAGCACAATCCTGCAAAGTCTGGTTCAAATTGGCCCTACAGTTGATTTTTAAAGAATTTTCTTATGATTTCTCTAAGTCTGATAAGCCCCTTTCTCCCTGCCATGCCAACATTTTTTGACAAATGTAAAAATTTGTGAACAAATTTTGAAAAAAATGACTCAAGGCACATTCCTGCCAGATTTGGTTCAAATTAGCCCAATGGTTGATTTTTAGATTTTTAAAGAATTTTCTTATGATTTCTCTAAGTCTGATAAGCCCCTTTCTGCCTGCCACGGCCACATTTTTTAAAAAATGTAAAAATTTGTGAACAAATTTTAAAAACAAGAGGGCCAAGATGGCCCTGTATCGCTCCACTGGCTTTTAGACATTTAGACTACGAACTTCTTGAAGGAATACAATAGAGGTCTATTCAAAGAAGATTCATGCTGCACCAGAATGAAATCCAATATGTGATTAAGGAGCAGAAATGTTTTTAAAATTTTCTTAAAATTACACTGTTTCATATAGCAAAACAAGAGCCGTCATAGACGGATAATGCTCCCCGAATAAGTGTTTGTCACAAAAAAAAAAACTATCATAAATTAAGCCCCCTTTTCACATGACGGATTTTTTGTACACGCATCATTTATAGAATATAGACTAGAACATCTCATTCCTCACATAAGAAGAAAATTTCATTCAATTCTGCCCATTAGATAAAGAGAAATTGGAGAAATACTAATTTTTACATTAAGGCCCCTTTTTCCATGACGCAGCCTCAAATTAAGAAACGGAAAAAAAGGTCTCTAGGTATTGACCCCACGAGTTCACATGTGAAGTTTCATTGAATTTGGTCCAAGGGTTGCTGAGATCTGGCTGTGGACGGACGGACGGAAGGACGGACGGACGGACGGACGGACGGACGGAAGGACAGCGTGGCGACTATATGCTCCCCCGAAATTTTTTCGGGGAGCATAAAAAAAGCCTTGCCCACAACGGCCAAGCTTTTCGTCCGATCGTGAAGGAATTTGAAAGAGATTCATGCAAGGAAGGTTCCTGTGAAGTTTGGTTAAAATTGGTCCTGTAGTTTTGGAGAAGAAGATTGTTTAACAATTTTTCGAAAATTCAATTTAATTAAATTAAACTCAAGGTCTGCACAGTAATTATTTATTTAAGGAATTAAGAGGAGATAAATGCAAGGAAGATTCGTGTGAAGTTTGGTTAAAATTGGTCCAGTGGTAATTTTGGAAAAAATTTTTTTTCGAAAATTTAATTCAATTAATCAAAATTTAAGTTCTAAATAGAATTTATTTTTTTTTTGAAGGAATTAAGAAGAGATTAATGCAAGGATCATTTCTGTAAAGTTTGGTTGAAATTGGTCCATTAGTTTTGGAGAAGAAGAATTTTTAAAGATTTTTCGAAAATTTAATTTAATTAAATAAATTAAAATTTAAATTCTACATAGAATTTATTTTTTTTAAAGGAATTATGAAGAGATTAATGCAAGGAACATTTCTGTAAAGTTTGGTTGAAATTGGTCCAGTTGTTTTGGAGAAGAATTTTTTTTAAAGATTTTTTGAAAATTTAAATCAATTAAATTATTTAAAATTCAAGTTCTCCATGGATTTTATTCTTTTAAAGGAATTTAGTAGAGATTCATGCAAGGAAGATTTCTGTGAAGTTTGGTTGAAATTGGTCAAGTAGTTTTGGAGAAGAAGATTTTTTAAAGATTTTTCGAAAATTCAATTCAATTAAATTAATTAAAATTCAAGTTCTGCATAGATTTTATTTTTTTTGAAGGAATTTGGTAGAGATTCATGCAAGGATGATTCGTGTGAAGTTTGGTTGAAATTGGTCCAATAGTTTTGGAGAAGAAGAATTTTTAAAGATTTTTCGAAAATTTAAATCAATTAAATTAATTAAAATTCAAGTTCTGCACGGATTTTAATCTTTTGAAGGAATTTGGTAGAGATTCATGCAAGGAAGATTTCTGTGAAGTTTGGTTAAAATTGGTCCAGTAATTTTGGAGAAGAAGAATTTTTAAAGATTTTTTGAAAATTTAAACTTAAATTAATTAAAATTCAAGTTCTGCACGGATTTTATTTCTTTAAAGAAATTTGGTAGAGATTCATGCAAGGATGATCCTGGTGAAGTTTGGATGAAATTGGTCCAGTAGTTTTGGAGAAGAAGATGTTTGAAAATTGTTTACGCACGGACGGACGGACGCACGGACGGACGGACGCACGGACGCACGACGGACACAGGGCCATGACATAAGCCCCGCTGGCCTTCGGCCAGTGGAGCTAACAATGACTCAAGGCACATTCCTGCCAGGTTTGGTTCAAATTGGGCCAATGGTTGATTTTTAAAGAATTTTCTTATGATTTCTCTAAATCTGATAAGCCCCGCCCTGCCACGCCCACATTTTTTTACCAATCAAAAATTCGCAAACAAGTTTTGAAAAGGGTCACTCAAGGAATATTCCTGCCAAGTTTGGTCAAAATTGGTACACTGGTATTAGAGAAGAAGATGTTTAAAGAAAAAGTTAATGGACGGACGTACAGATGGACGGACGCACAATGGACACAACGCCATGACAATAGCTCGCTGGCCTTCGGCCAGTGGAGCTAATAAACCACAATTATCTTATGCTAGGTGGTATCAATTTTTTGCAAAATTTGCGTCTTGCACATTCTATACGTCCCAATTAGCACTTCTGCCAAACATGAAGCATATAGGTAACGATTTTATCCAGTTTAATACAGTGACGTAATTTCAGACAGACAAATAGTATATCACAGTTGCTATAAAATCGCCTTACTACGGCTTGACTCAAGCCGTCGTTATGAGATTTTGTAATAACACTGAAGTTTTATGAAAACATAACGGTAAACCCAGTCTTTTTTTGCACAAAATTCATTGCTATGCTAGTAAGTGTTGGAGATGACCCGACAGGACAAAACCACCAACCGGCTGATTCCAGTGTACCCCCCTACACTTTAGTTTCAGGGATATAAAAAGTCAAACAAGGCGGAACTAAAATAATATGTATTCTACATTTCATGCAACTTGTAAACGCTAGCTTATCATGAAAGAAACGTCAGCCATTGCTTTAACCGTTTACCAAACAAGACATGGTTATGACGTCCCTATTTTAAAGGCTTGGGAAAACAATGAGACAAAAGAAGAAAATGCTGATAATCAGCATTTTCTCCCTTTGCCTCATATTTTCTGTGCTAAATTGTACACAAATTCTTTCATTTCTAGAATTAAATCTGTCCTTTTCAGCAGCTCTCAAAGTGGACCACCCTTAAATTTGGCCTTTTGGTAATTGGATTAAAAGTTGTTTTTGTCAATAAATCTTCATCAAACATACCTTAGGGTCCTGTGATCTTGTTTTCAGGCACACTTGATAGTTGAGTGATTTCCATAAAGAATCATCGTGAGACGCGACAGTCATTTGTACTATACACGGCACCAAATGTTTGGTCACTCTCTCTTTATAACGTTCCTCATCTCCAAATTCATTCTCTACCTGAAATTTTCGCAGCAAATTGATAATTGAGGGAAGAAAAACACTTATGAAAGCCACAAAACGACTGCTATTAAGATTGTAGAGTTAACACATAGTAATAGATATTCTAATCATGACAGTCTATATTTTTGCTGTTTTGAAAAAGGTTTACACTGACAAGAACAGAATAAATATGTGCTTTGATACCTGGTCTATGAGCGGGTGAAGTAAAGTGTCAAATCTGTCTTTATCCATGAAACCCTCTGTATCATACAGACAACATTTACACAAACAATCAAGTATATAGGTCATACCTGGTCTATAAGTGGGTGAAGTAAAGTGTCAAATCTGTCTTTATCCATGAAACCCTCTGTATCATACAGGCAGCATTTACACAAACAATCAAGTATATAGGTCATACCTGGTCTATAAGTGGGTGAAGTAAAGTATCAAATCTGTCTTTATCAATGAAACCCTCTGTATCATACAGGCAGCATTTACACAAACAATCAAGTATATAGGTCATACCTAGTCTATAAGAGGGTGAAGTAAAGTGTCAAATCTGTCTTTATCCATGAAACCCTCTGTATCATACAGGCAGCATTTACACAAACAATCAAGTATATAGGTCAAACCTAGTCTATAAGAGGGAGAAGTAAAGTGTCAAATCTGTCTTTATCAATGAAACCCTCTGTATCATACAGACAACATTTACACAAACAATCAAGTATATAGGTCATACCTGGTCTATAAGTGGGTAAAGTAAAGTGTCAAATCTGTCTTTATCCATGAAACCCTCTGTATCATACAGACAACATTTACACAAACAATCAAGTATATAGGTCATACCTGGTCTATAAGTGGGTGAAGTAAAGTGTCAAATCTGTCTTTATCCATGAAACCCTCTGTATCATACAGACAACATTTACACAAACAATCAAGTATATAGGTCATACCTGGTCTATAAGTGGATGAAGTAAAGTGTCAAATCTGTCTTTATCCATGAAACCCTCTGTATCATACAGGCAGCATTTACACAAACAATCAAGTATATAGGTCATACCTGGTCTATAAGTGGGTGAAGTAAAGTGTCAAATCTGTCTTTATCCATGAAACCCTCTGTATCATACAGACAACATTTACACAAACAATCAAGTATATAGGTCATACCTGATCTATAAGTGGGTGAAGTAAAGTGTCAAATCTGTCTTTATCCATGAAACCATCTGTATCATACAGACAACATTTACACAAACAATCAAGTATATAGGTCATACCTGATCTATAAGTGGGTGAAGTAAAGTGTCAAATCTGTCTTTATCCATGAAACCATCTGTATCATACAGACAACATTTACACAAACAATCAAGTATATAGGTCATACCTGATCTATAAGTGGGTGAAGTAAAGTGTCAAATCTGTCTTTATCCATGAAACCCTCTGTATCATACGGGCAACATTTACACAAACAATCAAGTATATAGGTCATACCTGGTCTATAAGTGGGTGAAGTAAAGTGTCAAATCTGTCTTTATCCATGAAACCCTCTGTATCATACAAACAACATTTACACAAACAATCAAGTATATAGGTCAAACCTGGTCTATAAGTGGGTGAAGTAAAGTGTCAAATCTGTCTTTATCCATGAAACCCTCTGTATCATACAGGCAACATTTACACAAACAATCAAGTATACAGGTCATACCTGATCTATAAGTGGATGAAGTAAAGTGTCAAATCTGTCTTTATCCATGAAACCCTCTGTATCATACAAACAACATTTACACAAACAATCAAGTATATAGGTCATACCTGGTCTATAAGTGGGTGAAGTAAAGTGTCAAATCTGTCTTTATCCATGAAACCCTCTGTATCATACAGACAACATTTACACAAACAATCAAGTATATAGGTCATACCTGGTCTATAAGTGGGTGAAGTAAAGTGTCAAATCTGTCTTTATCCATGAAACCCTCTGTATCATACAGACAACATTTACACAAACAATCAAGTATATAGGTCATACCTGGTCTATAAGTGGGTGAAGTAAAGTGTCAAATCTGTCTTTATCCATGAAACCCTCTGTATCATACAGACAACATTTACACAAACAATCAAGTATATAGGTCATACCTGGTCTATAAGTGGGTGAAGTAAAGTGTCAAATCTGTCTTTATCCATGAAACCCTCTGTATCATACAGACAACATTTACACAAACAATCAAGTATATAGGTCATACCTGGTCTATAAGTGGGTGAAGTAAAGTGTCAAATCTGTCTTAATCAATGAAACCCTCTGTATCATACAAACAACATTTACACAAACAATCAAGTATATAGGTCATACCTGGTCTATAAGTGGGTGAAGTAAAGTGTCAAATCTGTCTTTATCCATGAAACCCTCTGTATCATACAAACAACATTTACACAAACAATCAAGTATATAGGTCATACCTGGTCTATAAGTGGATGAAGTAAAGTGTCAAATCTGTCTTTATCCATGAAACCCTCTGTATCATACAGACAACATTTACACAAACAATCAAGTATATAGGTCATACCTGGTCTATAAGTGGGTGAAGTAAAGTGTCAAATCTGTCTTTATCCATGAAACCCTCTGTATCATACAGACAACACTTACACAAACAATCAAGTATATAGGTCATACCTGGTCTATAAGTGGGTGAAGTAAAGTGTCAAATCTGTCTTTATCCATGAAACCCTCTGTATCATACAGACAACATTTACACAAACAATCAAGTATATAGGTCATACCTGGTCTATGAGTGGGTGAAGTAAAGTGTCAAATCTGTCTTTATCCATGAAACCCTCTGTATCATACAGACAACATTTACACAAACAATCAAGTATATAGGTCATACCTGGTCTATAAGTGGGTGAAGTAAAGTGTCAAATCTGTCTTTATCCATGAAACCCTCTGTATCATACAGACAACATTTACACAAACAATCAAGTATATAGGTCATACCTGGTCTATAAGTGGGTGAAGTAAAGTGTCAAATCTGTCTTTATCAATGAAACCCTCTGTATCATACAGACAACATTTACACAAACAATCAAGTATATAGGTCATACCTGGTCTATAAGTGGGTGAAGTAAAGTGTCAAATCTGTCTTTATCAATGAAACCCTCTGTATCATACAGACAACATTTACACAAACAATCAAGTATATAGGTCATACCTGGTCTATAAGTGGGTGAAGTAAAGTGTCAAATCTGTCTTTATCCATGAAACCCTCTGTATCATACAGACAACATTTACACAAACAATCAAGTATATAGGTCATACCTGGTCTATAAGTGGGTGAAGTAAAGTGTCAAATCTGTCTTTATCAATGAAACCCTCTGTATCATACAGACAACACTTACACAAACAATCAAGTATATAGGTCATACCTGGTCTATAAGTGGGTGAAGTAAAGTGTCAAATCTGTCTTTATCCATGAAACCCTCTGTATCATACACAGACATTGCGAAAGACGTCGGACCGCGGACATTGTCCGATAGTTTTGACTTCGGTCCGATTGAAAATTCGATACCGTCGGTCCGTATGTCCGACATATTTTGACCATTTTGCTTTTTTTCAATACCTCGCGTTTGCATAATTATGGAAGCTTATAACCAAAATATTTGTCATTCTGTTTGCGAGAAAATTGATAAACAACAAAGTAAGAAGGGACGGCTATTATATCGTGGTTTTGCCGATTATTTCCCTTGATTTGTAAACCGGATTGTGGTTGGCTGAAACAGGTATTGATTAGCCAATCGGAATACATATTACTTTTACTGTCGTAGTATAATGGAGTCCCTTAAATATTTCAAGGGTGCAAAGTGAATTACCTGTTATACCTGTTATACCTGCGGCCACACCCTTAAGTGCAGCCTAGGGGTTAAGCGACCGAGTCATTGAAACCCGATGTATTTCCTTGAAGTGTCTGTCAATGGCGTTTTTGAATCCGTTGATAGTTGTTGCTGTTATCACTTCCTCAGGGAGACGATTCCATGCGTTTATCACACGTTGATTGAAATTGTTGTATCGTCGAACATTTAATCTTGAGCGAGGCTGCACTAGCTTGAGAGAGTTTCCTCTAGTAGTAGAAAAATTCAGCTCAAAAAGACGATTCACAGGGAATGAATTGTCTAATTTTGAAAGGCTTATGGACTATGGGCGTGAATGATTAGAGTGTCAGTCATGTTTTTATATCTTCAGAATAAAAAAGGTGGTTACATGTTATTTTTCCTTGTTTTTTTCGGTCTGACAGATTTGTTTTCAGTCTGACAGATTTTTCAAGCCTGTCAGACCGAATGTCTGACAGTTTTTTTGAGCTTTCGCAATGTCTGCATACAGACAACATTTACACAAACAATCTAGTATATAGGTCATACCTGGTCTATAAGTGGGTGAAGTAAAGTGTCAAATCTGTCTTTATCCATGAAACCCTCTGTATCATACAGGCAACATTTACACAAACAATCAAGTATATAGGTCATACCTGGTCTATAAGTGGGTAAAGTAAAGTGTCAAATCTGTCTTTATCCATGAAACCCTCTGTATCATACAGACAACATTTACACAAACAATCAAGTATGTAGGTCATACCTGGTCTATGAGTGGGTGAAGTAAAGTGTCAAATCTGTCTTTATCCATGAAACCCTCTGTATCATACAGACAACATTTACACAAACAATCAAGTATACAGGTCATACCTGATCTATATGTGGATGAAGTAAAGTGTCAAATCTGTCTTTATCCATGAAACCCTCTGTATCATACAAGCAACATTTACACAAACAATCAAGTAAACAGGTCATACCTGGTCTATAAGTGGGTGAAGTAAAGTGTCAAATCTGTCTTTATCCATGAAACCCTCTGTATCATACAAGCAACATTTACACAAACAATCAAGTATATAGGTCATACCTGATCTATATGTGGATGAAGTAAAGTGTCAAATCTGTCTTTATCCATGAAACCCTCTGTATCATACAGACAACATTTACACAAACAATCAAGTATACAGGTCATACCTGGTCTATAAGTGGATGAAGTAAAGTGTCAAATCTGTCTTTATCCATGAAACCCTCTGTATCATACGGGCAACATTTACACAAACAATCAAGTATATAGGTCATACCTGATCTATAAGTGGGTGAAGTAAAGTGTCAAATCTGTCTTTATCCATGAAACCCTCTGTATCATACGGGCAACATTTACACAAACAATCAAGTATATAGGTCATACCTGGTCTATAAGTGGGTGAAGTAAAGTGTCAAATCTGTCTTTATCCATGAAACCCTCTGTATCATACAGGCAACATTTACACAAACAATCAAGTATATAGGTCATACCTGATCTATAAGTGGGTGAAGTAAAGTGTCAAATCTGTCTTTATCCATGAAACCCTCTGTATCATACAGACAACATTTACACAAACAATCAAGTATATAGGTCATACCTGATCTATAAGTGGGTGAAGTAAAGTGTCAAATCTGTCTTTATCCATGAAACCCTCTGTATTATACAGACAACATTTACACAAACAATCAAGTATATAGGTCATACCTGGTCTATGAGTGGGTGTAGTAAAGTGTCAAATCTGTCTTTATCCATGAAACCCTCTGTATCATACAGACAACATTTACACAAACAATCAAGTATATAGGTCATACCTGGTCTATAAGTGGATGAAGTAAAGTGTCAAATCTGTCTTTATCCATGAAACCCCCTGTATCATACAGACAACATTTACACAAACAATCAAGTATATAGGTCACACCTGATCTATAAGAGGGTGAAGTAAAGTGTCAAATCTGTCTTTATCCATGAAACCCTCTGTATCATACAGACAACATTTACACAAACAATCAAGTATATAGGTCATACCTGGTCTATAAGTGGGTGAAGTAAAGTGTCAAATCTGTCTTTATCCATGAAACCCTCTGTATCATACAGACAACATTTACACAAACAATCAAGTATATAGGTCATACCTGATCTATAAGTGGGTGAAGTAAAGTGTCAAATCTGTCTTTATCCATGAAACCCTCTGTATTATACAGACAACATTTACACAAACAATCAAGTATATAGGTCATACCTGATCTATAAGTGGGTGAAGTAAAGTGTCAAATCTGTCTTTATCCATGAAACCCTCTGTATTATACAGACAACATTTACACAAACAATCAAGTATATAGGTCATACCTGGTCTATAAGTGGGTGAAGTAAAGTGTCAAATCTGTCTTTATCCATGAAACCCTCTGTATCATACAGACAACATTTACACAAACAATCAAGTATATAGGTCATACCTGATCTATAAGTGGGTGAAGTAAAGTGTCAAATCTGTCTTTATCCATGAAACCCTCTGTATCATACGGGCAACATTTACACAAACAATCAAGTATATAGGTCATACCTGGTCTATAAGAGGGTGAAGTAAAGTGTCAAATCTGTCTTTATCCATGAAACCCTCTGTATCATACGGGCAACATTTACACAAACAATCAAGTATATAGGTCATACCTGGTCTATAAGTGGGTGAAGTAAAGTGTCAAATCTGTCTTTATCCATGAAACCCTCTGTATCATACAGGCAACATTTACACAAACAATCAAGTATATAGGTCATACCTGGTCTATAAGAGGGTGAAGTAAAGTGTCAAATCTGTCTTTATCCATGAAACCCTCTGTATCATACAGACAACATTTACACAAACAATCAAGTATATAGGTCATACCTGATCTATAAGAGGGTGAAGTAAAGTGTCAAATCTGTCTTTATCCATGAAACCCTCTGTATCATACAGACAACATTTACACAAACAATCAAGTATATAGGTCATACCTGGTCTATAAGTGGGTGAAGTAAAGTGTCAAATCTGTCTTTATCCATGAAACCCTCTGTATCATACAGGCAACATTTACACAAACAATCAAGTATATAGGTCATACCTGATCTATAAGAGGGTGAAGTAAAGTGTCAAATCTGTCTTTATCCATGAAACCCTCTGTATTATACAGACAACATTTACACAAACAATCAAGTATATAGGTCATACCTGATCTATAAGTGGGTGAAGTAAAGTGTCAAATCTGTCTTTATCCATGAAACCCTCTGTATCATACAGGCAACATTTACACAAACAATCAAGTATATAGGTCATACCTGGTCTATAAGAGGGTGAAGTAAAGTGTCAAATCTGTCTTTATCCATGAAACCCTCTGTATCATACAGACAACATTTACACAAACAATCAAGTATATAGGTCATACCTGATCTATAAGTGGGTGAAGTAAAGTGTCAAATCTGTCTTTATCCATAAAACCCTCTGTATTATACAGACAACATTTACACAAACAATCAAGTATATAGGTCATACCTGGTCTATGAGTGGGTGTAGTAAAGTGTCAAATCTGTCTTTATCCATGAAACCCTCTGTATTATACAGACAACATTTACACAAACAATCAAGTATATAGGTCATACCTGGTCTATAAGAGGGTGAAGTAAAGTGTCAAATCTGTCTTTATCCATGAAACCCTCTGTATCATACAGACAACATTTACACAAACAATCAAGTATATAGGTCATACCTGATCTATAAGAGGGTGAAGTAAAGTGTCAAATCTGTCTTTATCCATGAAACCCTCTGTATCACACAGGCAACATTTACACAAACAATCAAGTATATAGGTCATACCTGATCTATAAGTGGGTGAAGTAAAGTGTCAAATCTGTCTTTATCCATGAAACCCTCTGTATCATACAGACAACATTTACACAAACAATCAAGTATATAGGTCACACCTGATCTATAAGTGGGTGAAGTAAAGTGTCAAATCTGTCTTTATCCATGAAACCCTCTGTATTATACAGACAACATTTACACAAACAATCAAGTATATAGGTCATACCTGGTCTATAAGAGGGTGAAGTAAAGTGTCAAATCTGTCTTTATCCATGAAACCCTCTGTATCATACAGACAACATTTACACAAACAATCAAGTATATAGGTCATACCTGGTCTATGAGTGGGTGTAGTAAAGTGTCAAATCTGTCTTTATCCATGAAACCCTCTGTATTATACAGACAACATTTACACAAACAATCAAGTATATAGGTCATACCTGGTCTATAAGAGGGTGAAGTAAAGTGTCAAATCTGTCTTAATCCATGAAACCCTCTGTATCATACAGACAACATTTACACAAACAATCAAGTATATAGGTCATACCTGATCTATAAGAGGGTGAAGTAAAGTGTCAAATCTGTCTTTATCCATGAAACCCTCTGTATCACACAGGCAACATTTACACAAACAATCAAGTATATAGGTCATACCTGATCTATAAGTGGGTGAAGTAAAGTGTCAAATCTGTCTTTATCCATGAAACCCTCTGTATCATACAGACAACATTTACACAAACAATCAAGTATATAGGTCACACCTGATCTATAAGTGGGTGAAGTAAAGTGTCAAATCTGTCTTTATCCATGAAACCCTCTGTATTATACAGACAACATTTACACAAACAATCAAGTATATAGGTCATACCTGGTCTATAAGAGGGTGAAGTAAAGTGTCAAATCTGTCTTTATCCATGAAACCCTCTGTATCATACGGGCAACATTTACACAAACAATCAAGTATATAGGTCATACCTGATCTATAAGTGGGTGAAGTAAAGTGTCAAATCTGTCTTTATCCATGAAACCCTCTGTATCATACAGGCAACATTTACACAAACAATCAAGTATATAGGTCACACCTGATCTATAAGTGGGTGAAGTAAAGTGTCAAATCTGTCTTTATCAATGAAACCCTCTGTATCATACAGACAACATTTACACAAACAATCAAGTATATAGGTCACACCTGATCTATAAGAGGGTGAAGTAAAGTGTCAAATCTGTCTTTATCCATGAAACCCTCTGTATCATACAGACAACATTTACACAAACAATCAAGTATATAGGTCATACCTGATCTATAAGAGGGTGAAGTAAAGTGTCAAATCTGTCTTTATCCATGAAACCCTCTGTATCATACAGACAACATTTACACAAACAATCAAGTATATAGGTCACACCTGATCTATAAGTGGGTGAAGTAAAGTGTCAAATCTGTCTTTATCCATGAAACCCTCTGTATCATACAGGCAACATTTACACAAACAATCAAGTATATAGGTCATACCTGGTCTATAAGTGGGTGAAGTAAAGTGTCAAATCTGTCTTTATCCATGAAACCCTCTGTATCATACAGACAACATTTACACAAACAATCAAGTATATAGGTCATACCTGGTCTATAAGAGGGTGAAGTAAAGTGTCAAATCTGTCTTTATCCATGAAACCCTCTGTATCATACAGACAACATTTACACAAACAATCAAGTATATAGGTCATACCTGGTCTATAAGTGGGTGAAGTAAAGTGTCAAATCTGTCTTTATCCATGAAACCCTCTGTATCATACAGACAACATTTACACAAACAATCAAGTATATAGGTCATACCTGATCTATAAGTGGGTGAAGTAAAGTGTCAAATCTGTCTTTATCCATGAAACCCTCTGTATCATACAGACAACATTTACACAAACAATCAAGTATATAGGTCATACCTGATCTATAAGTGGGTGAAGTAAAGTGTCAAATCTGTCTTTATCCATGAAACCCTCTGTATCATACAGGCAACATTTACACAAACAATCAAGTATATAGGTCATACCTGATCTATAAGAGGGTGAAGTAAAGTGTCAAATCTGTCTTTATCCATGAAACCCTCTGTATCATACAGGCAACATTTACACAAACAATCAAGTATATAGGTCATACCTGGTCTATAAGAGGGTGAAGTAAAGTGTCAAATCTGTCTTTATCCATGAAACCCTCTGTATCATACAGACAACATTTACACAAACAATCAAGTATATAGGTCATACCTGGTCTATAAGAGGGTGAAGTAAAGTGTCAAATCTGTCTTTATCCATGAAACCCTCTGTATCATACAGGCAACATTTACACAAACAATCAAGTATATAGGTCATACCTGGTCTATAAGAGGGTGAAGTAAAGTGTCAAATCTGTCTTTATCCATGAAACCCTCTGTATTATACAGACAACATTTACACAAACAATCAAGTATATAGGTCATACCTGGTCTATAAGAGGGTGAAGTAAAGTGTCAAATCTGTCTTTATCCATGAAACCTTCTGTATCATACAGGCAACATTTACACAAACAATCAAGTATATAGGTCAGAAGGACACATGACTTCTCTTCGCCAACTTTGTCTGATGGGAAAAAGTTCTCCTCTGAAAAGAATATCAACATAACCATTTAGACGGTTAACTAGAACTGTTGCAAAGCCGCACACCCCACTAGCGCCTTTACACTGAAAAAGTGCTATAGGTCAAACGGTTCTTCAGTTGAGGCACGGAAACTGATTTTAAACAAAGTCCAATTGTGACCTTCACCTTTGACCTTCATGACCCAAAACAATAGGGCACCTCTTTGGGTCAATGGCAACTAGAACTGTCGCAAAGCGGACAAATACCCCCCCACTAGGGCCTTGTCACTGAAAAAGCGCTATAGGTCAAAAGGTTCTTGACTTAGAGCACGGAAACGGATTTAAACAAAGTCCAATTGTGACCTTGACCTTTGACCTTGGTGACCAAAAAACAATAGGGCACCTCCTTGGGTCATGGGCAACAACTGTGTAAAGTTTCATGATCCTAGGTCAACCGGTTTTCAAGTTAGAGCATGGAAACGAAAAAGTCGACGGACGGACAGATGGACGGACAGACGGACATGGTGAAACCAATATACCCCCCTCTACTTCGTAGGTGGCGGGTATAACAACTGTGTAAAGTTTCACGGTCCTAGGTCAAACGGTTCTTGACTTACAACACATAAACAGATTTTAAGCAAAGTCCAATTGTGACCTTGACCTTCGACTTTAATCACCCCAAAACATTAGGGCACCTCCTTGTTCCATGGGCAACAACTGTGTACAGTTTCATGATCCTAGGTCAAATGGTTTTTTTTACTTAGAGCACGGAAACAGATTTTACATAAATTCCAATTGTGACCTTGACCTTCATAACCCAAAAACGATAGGGCACCTCCTTGGGTCAAGGGCAACAACTGTGTAAAGTTTCATCATCCTAGGTTAAATGATTCTGGAGTTAGAGCACGAAGACAAAAAGTATACAGACGGATGGACAGATAGACATGGTAAAACCAATATACCCCCTCTACTTCGTAGGTGGGAGTATAAGTCAGGAAGTAAGGGTCACAGATTTACGCCATTTAGTAATAAAGTAAGTTTGGACAATTGGAAAAATGTAAGGGATACAGTAATCTTGTCTACATTTTTTTTAAATTTGTTCTCTGAAAAAGGGATGAGAATTGTTGAGTGAATGGAGTTTAATGCCTCTTTCAACTTTTACAGCAACAGGCTGCTGAAGCACCTAACCATGGATTCCTGTTGTTTCTTTCACAAGTACTACTACAATATCCTTTCCAAACTTCCAGCTGCTTTCATACTTAACCCAGACGGCAAAATCTAGACTGTTCCAAATCCAAAGATATTGCAGACGACAGTATCATGTGAATGAGTTGTTATATTTTTTTGTCTTTTGGGGTAGAAACCATTGAGGGAAATGAAGAAATTGCTTGTCACAAGCAATTTCTTCATTTTCCACAATGTTTTCCAAAGCCTTATTTTTGTAGGGCGTCAAAAGGTGTCAATGTTTGGGAATGGATTAAGTTAACGATAATCCATCCATTGGTGGGAGACAAAGGTTTGGAAAGATGTTTGCAGAGGCCATGGCTCTAAAAGACCCTCATCAGTGAGATTCTAATGCACGACAAATAGCCCTTTCCCAAAAACAAAACCTGGTTTTGATGTCTCTAATTGGAAAAGCTTGGGAAAACAATGAGGAAAAAGAAGAAAATGCTGATAATCAGCATTTTCTCCTTTTGCCTCAATATGTTCTAAGCCATTTTGTACACAAATCATTCCTTTATCAAAATCCGTTTTGTCATCTACAATAGGTCTCTAATAGGGTAACCCTTAAATTTTGTTGTTGGAGAAAGGGATAGTGCTACAACTGTGGCTCCAATGAGTATCAAATTTATCCCACATACCATCCTTAATACTGTTGTTAAGTTCCAACATTTTGGCTGCATGAGTAACAATGTGACCAGCAAATATGGTAAACAGGCTTCTTAACCTCTCAGCAAGGCTGGAAAACATGGAAAAATAATGCTAATTATTAACAACAAAAAACTTTCCCAAATATTTGTGACGTGTCACACTAAAAGCATCTTCGCTAGCCAAGGTTGAACCCACCTACGTTTGTAATCACCCTTGGCAGATTTAGTCCGATTTTCTTGAAATCGCCTAGCGGTTGTGTCCTGCTGGTTGTTTACGTTATTTCGTCCATTATTGATGACGTCCTTAACGCGCGTTGTCTTTCGCGTCATACGTCATGCGGATTAGGTAAAAGTTAGCTGCTTCTTTAGTCAAGTTGTCGAAAGTATAATAATTCGTCGATTAAAGATAGGGAATTCCTGTCTATTGCAGTGAAATCCTTAGGAAAAATCGCCCATCTTTGCGTTTTTGAGTTGCAAATGCAATGCTTTTTCCCGCCCGTTGTCATGAATCGGTTACTCTTAACAAAAGTATCTGTCGACAATCTGATTGGTTCTAGCGAGACCTCGTTACATCGTAGATATCACCCTTGGTTTGCGAAGATGCACTAAAAGGGATCTTATAGGTAGTGTGAAAAATATTGACCCTAGTAAGTCTGCGCAGTCCGCACAGCTAGACTAGGGCTGACACTTTTCACTTTAATGTAATTTTCTAAATCCGCAATGTTTTCCCTATCTTACTATATATTCGTTTTTCACATAAAAACCTTTGCCGAGTCTGACAAGTTTGTAAACATTTGGATTTTTGGAGTTCGGCTAAGGTCCCTTTGAGCGTGACAGGTCACATTTCTTAACATTTGATGATGTTGATAATATTAAATGGAAAGAAGTACAATGATAACAACCAGCATTTCCTCCTATTCCTCAAAATATCCTATGCTGTAATAATGTAATTGACCAAACGCCAATCGACAGATCGCTCCGCCCAACATAGAATTTAAGACAAACAATGGGAATGTGATTGTTAATAGGGAACGATTTTAACCAGTTAATCGTGACGTAAATTCAGCAAACAAAATAGTATTTCGTAAGTGTTGTTATAAAATCTTGTAACTACGGCTTGATTTAAGCCGTAGTTACGAGATTTTTTAACAATACTGACGGTTTATCAAAACATAACAGTTAACCTAGTCTATTGTTAGCACAAAATTATTTGCCATTGGCCTGTCGATTGTTTTGATAGTCAGTCGATAAATCGATACAATAACACGTGCAATGAAGAACAATTGGGGCATGACATTTTTCTGATCGTCCATTGGCTTATCAATGTTTTTGATTGAAAGTCGGCGTTTGGTCAATTATGAAGTGTTCTATGTTTTATCGTTTGAATTGATCTAAGTAAGTCATTGTGAAAGAGTAAAGTATGAATCAAGACACCCTACCTGTCAGCGAGTCTATAAAACACCAGTACTCTATCATGTGATTCATCATTGGATGTGGCCCACTCAAACAACTGAAATACATCATTCTTAATCCATTCCCAGATGGCAGACAGTTCCAAATTCAATGATATTGCAGACGACAATTTCAAGTACTTTTTTGATTTTCTTTTTATTTTCTGGATATAAAACATATAACAAGCAACTTCTTTTTTTTCCACAAAGTTTTTCCAAGCCTTTATGTTGTGGTGCATCAGAAAGCGTCATTATTTGGGAATAGACTAATTTTGGTAAAAAGTATAGTTTGAAACATTGTCTTTGGAATAGTGCATACTCTAAATTTCCATTGATAGCGTATGAATTTGTTTTCGCAAAACAATGTTTTAGGCCACATTATAATGGCAAATTTCCTTTTCTACTAAACACCTTTTAACTCATTACCATACAGTGACTCTTTTTGACTCGCCACAAGATAATGGCTTTGGAAAACATAATGGAAAATGAAGAAATTGCTTGTGACAAGCAATTTCTTCATTTCCCACAATGTTTTCTATGTAAAAAGAACAAAAAATGTAAAAATTCATTTACTTGAAATTGTCCTCTGCATCATCTTTGAATTTTGACTAGTCTAAAATTTTGATGTTTGGTAATAGGTTTTAAGCAATCTGTTAGCTCTCTAAACATAACTAACATTTCAAGTTTTAAACAGTTTGCTTTCTCTCTATATATTTTAAAATACTATTTAGAAACAAAAATTCAAAGGATTTTAAAGCATTACATTGCCAACTTCTCACTGCAGCCATGTTGCATTTAGGTTTTTCAAACTTTCATGAAATACCAAAATCTTTGGCATCATCCATGTATTCCCAATACCTTTGTCAATTTTAGTTGTCATGGAAAAAGGCAAAGAAGATGGGCAAAGATGATGAAATTGCATGAAGTATGTGGTATCTAACGAAGTGAGAAATAAGTGAAATACTAACCTTAAACAAGAAGGGCTTGAATGAAGATTCTGAGAGTTTCAGCACCATAGATATTATAGTTTCTATGGCAACACCTTCAACAATGTTGGTCTGCTTCTCTGGTACCTATAATTTGAAAAGATAAAGACAGGATTAGTAACAAGTCAAAACAAAGTCTTTTGTAGGGTTAGCAGGAGCAAAATCAGGTGACTGCTTAGAAAGCAAACTTAGAATCAAAACTTTGTCTAACTCTAAATATCTACAACTCTGATGACATAATTGGCTCAATAAATATTAAAATTTCCCTTTTGCATAACTTCCGGTATTCTGTCTTGAGCAAAAGCTTAACCCTCTCCCAAATGGCAAAATTTTGGACTGTTCAAATTTGAAAGCAGTGGCAGATAGCCAAATATGCAAATAGTGTACAATGTAGCACAGAAAATAATGAGGAAAAAGGAGAAATTGCTGATTTTCAGCATTTTCTTCTCTTTGTCTTTGTTTTTCCAAGCCATTTGAAATGGGGATGTCAATACCAGGTCTTGTTTGGGAAAGGGTTAAAATCAATATGGACTACTAGTTTACATTTAAAATAATTTGAAAAGGGTAAAAAAATCCCTAAACATGACTCGTTTTGACATATCTCATCACCAAGAATGCTTTGAAAAGCATCAAGAGGAAAAATAAAATGATGACACCTTGAATTCTTTTCTTTTCCTAAAAATGCTTTCCTTGATAGAACATGCACATTATCCAATCAGTAACAAAGATGTTGCCTTCTTTGGATAAGTTGAAACTTCTTGGTTATTTTTGTTTAAATTAACTACAGTACTATACCTCTGGATAGTCCATTCTCAAATCTAAACACTTCATGAAGAAGGACTGTAACTCTGTCAGATGACTGTTTAAATCTTCTCTAGCAATAACAGTCAGGTGGTCTCCCATCAGTGACAATAGTGAGGACACAGCTATCTACAAACATACAAAACAAATCAAGGACTGTAACTCTGTCAGATGACTGTTTAAATCTTCTCTAGCAATAACAGTCAGGTGGTCTCCCATCAATGACAATAGTGAGGATACAGCTATCTACAAACATACAAAACAAATCAAGGACTGTAACTCTGTCAGGTGACTGTTTAAATCTTCTCTAGCAATAACAGTCAGGTGATCTCCCATCAGTGACAATAGTGAGGACACAGCTATCTACAAACATACAAAACAAATCAAGGACTCTAACTCTGTAAGATGACTGTTTAAATCTTCTCTAGCAATAACAGTCAGGTGATCTCCCATCAGTGACAATAGTGAGGACACAGCTATCTACAAACATACAAAACAAATCAAGGACTGTAACTCTGTCAGATGACTGTTTAAATCTTCTCTAGCAATAACAGTCAGGTGGTCTCCCATCAATGACAATAGTGAGGATACAGCTATCTACAAACATACAAAACAAATCAAGGACTGTAACTCTGTCAGGTGACTGTTTAAATCTTCTCTAGCAATAACAGTCAGGTGATCTCCCATCAGTGACAATAGTGAGGACACAGCTATCTACAAACATACAAAACAAATCAAGGACTCTAACTCTGTAAGATGACTGTTTAAATCTTCTCTAGCAATAACAGTCAGGTGATCTCCCATCAGTGACAATAGTGAGGACACAGCTATCTACAAACATACAAAACAAATCAAGGACTGTAACTCTGTCAGATGACTGTTTAAATCTTCTCTAGCAATAACAGTCAGGTGATCTCCCATCAGTGACAATAGTGAGGACACAGCTATCTACAAACATACAAAACAAATAAAGGACTGTAACTCTGTAAGATGACTGTTTAAATCTTCTCTAGCAATAACAGTCAGGTGATCTCCCATCAGTGACAATAGTGAGGACACAGCTATCTACAAACATAGAAAACAAATCAAGGACTGTAACTCTGTCAGGTGACTGTTTAAATCTTCCCTAGCAATAACAGTCAGGTGATCTCCCATCAGTGACAATAGTGAGGACACAGCTATCTACAAACATAGAAAACAAATCAAGGACTGTAACTCTGTCAGGTGACTGTTTAAATCTTCTCTAGCAATAACAGTCAGGTGGTCACCCATCAGTGACAATAGTGAGGACACAGCTATCTACAAACATACAAAACAAATCAAGGACTGTAACTCTGTCAGGTGACTGTTTAAATCTTCTCTAGCAATAACAGTCAGGTGGTCACCCATCAGTGACAATAGTGAGGACACAGCTATCTACAAACATACAAAACAAATCAAGGACTGTAACTCTGTCAGATGACTGTTTAAATCTTCTCTAGCAATAACAGTCAGGTGGTCTCCCATCAGTGACAATAGTGAGGACACAGCTATCTACAAACATACAAAACAAATCAAGGACTGTAACTCTGTCAGGTGACTGTTTAAATCTTCTCTAGCAATAACAGTCAGGTGGTCTCCCATCAGTGACAATAGTGAGGACACAGCTATCTACAAACATACAAAACAAATCAAGGACTGTAACTCTGTCAGATGACTGTTTAAATCTTCTCTAGCAATAACAGTCAGGTGGTCTCCCATCAGTGAAAATAGTGAGGAAACAGCTATCTATAAACATACAAAACAAATCAAGGACTGTAACTCTGTCAGGTGACTGTTTAAATCTTCTCTAGCAATAACAGTCAGGTGGTCTCCCATCAATGACAATAGTGAGGAAACAGCTATCTATAAACATACAAAACAAATCAAGGACTGTAACTCTGTCAGATGACTGTTTAAATCTTCTCTAGCAATAACAGTCAGGTGGTCTCCCATCAGTGACAATAGTGAGGACACAGCTATCTATAAACATACAAAACAAATCAAGGACTGTAACTCTGTCAGATGACTGTTTAAATCTTCTCTAGTGATTACAGTCAGGTGATCTCCCATCAGTGACAATAGTGAGGACACAGCTATCTACAAACATACAAAACAAATCAAGGACTGTAACTCTGTCAGATGACTGTTTAAATCTTCTCTAGCAATAACAGTCAGGTGGTCTCCCATCAGTGACAATAGTGAGGACACAGCTATCTACAAACATACAAAACAAAACAAGGACTGTAACTCTGTCAGGTGACTGTTTAAATCTTCTCTAGCAATAACAGTCAGGTGGTCTCCCATCAGTGACAATAGTGAGGACACAGCTATCTACAAACATACAAAACAAATCAAGGACTGTAACTCTGTCAGGTGACTGTTTAAATCTTCTCTATCAATAACAGTCAGGTGGTCTCCCATCAGTGACAATAGTGAGGACACAGCTATCTACAAACATAGAAAACAAATCAAGGACTGTAACTCTGTCAGATGACTGTTTAAATCTTCTCTAGCAATAACAGTCAGGTGGTCTCCCATCAGTGACAATAGTGAGGACACAGCTATCTACAAACATACAAAACAATTCAAGGACTGTAACTCTGTCAGATGACTGTTTAAATCTTCTCTAGCAATAACAGTCAGGTGGTCTCCCATCAGTGACAATAGTGAGGACACAGCTATCTACAAACATACAAAACAAAACAAGGACTGTAACTCTGTCAGGTGACTGTTTAAATCTTCTCTAGCAATAACAGTCAGGTGGTCTCCCATCAGTGACAATAGTGAGGATACAGCTATCTACAAACATACAAAACAAAACAAGGACTGTAACTCTGTCAGGTGACTGTTTAAATCTTCTCTAGCAATAACAGTCAGGTGGTCTCCCATCAGTGACAATAGTGAGGACACAGCTATCTACAAACATACAAAACAATTCAAGGACTGTAACTCTGTCAGATGACTGTTTAAATCTTCTCTAGCAATAACAGTCAGGTGGTCTCCCATCAGTGACAATAGTGAGGATACAGCTATCTAAAAACATAGAAAACAAATCAAGGACTGTAACTCTGTCAGGTGACTGTTTAAATCTTCTCTAGCAATAACAGTCAGGTGGTCTCCCATCAGTGACAATAGTGAGGATACAGCTATCTACAAACATACAAAACAAATCAAGGACTGTAACTCTGTCAGATGACTGTTTAAATCTTCTCTAGCAATAACAGTCAGGTGGTCTCCCATCAGTGACAATAGTGAGGAAACAGCTATCTATAAACAAAGAAAACAAATCAAGGACTGTAACTCTGTCAGATGACTGTTTAAATCTTCTCTAGCAATAACAGTCAGGTGGTCTCCCATCAGTGACAATAGTGAGGACACAGCTATCTACAAACATAGAAAACAAATCAAGGACTGTAACTCTGTCAGATGACTGTTTAAATCTTCTCTAGCAATAACAGTCAGGTGGTCTCCCATCAGTGACAATAGTGAGGACACAGCTATCTACAAACATAGAAAACAAATCAAGGACTGTAACTCTGTCAGATGACTGTTTAAATCTTCTCTAGCAATAACAGTCAGGTGGTCTCCCATCAGTGACAATAGTGAGGACACAGCTATCTACAAACATAGAAAACAAATCAAGGACTGTAACTCTGTCAGATGACTGTTTAAATCTTCTCTAGCAATAACAGTCAGGTGGTCTCCCATCAATGACAATAGTGAGGAAACAGCTATCTATAAACATACAAAACAAATCAAGGACTGTAACTCTGTCAGATGACTGTTTGAATCTTCTCTAGCAATAACAGTCAGGTGGTCTCCCATCAGTGACAATAGTGAGGATACAGCTATCTACAAACACACAAAACAAAACAAGGACTGTAACTCTGTCAGGTGACTGTTTAAATCTTCTCTAGCAATAACAGTCAGGTGGTCTCCCATCAGTGACAATAGTGAGGATACAGCTATCTAAAAACATACAAAACAAATCAAGGACTGTAACTCTGTCAGGTGACTGTTTAAATCTTCTCTAGCAATAACAGTCAGGTGGTCTCCCATCAGTGACAATAGTGAGGACACAGCTATCTACAAACATACAAAACAAATCAAGGACTGTAACTCTGTCAGATGACTGTTTAAATCTTCTCTAGTGATTACAGTCAGGTGGTCTCCCATCAGTGACAATAGTGAGGACACAGCTATCTATAAACATACAAAACAAATCAAGGACTGTAACTCTGTCAGATGACTGTTTAAATCTTCTCTAGCAATAACAGTCAGGTGGTCTCCCATCAGTGACAATAGTGAGGATACAGCTATCTACAAACATACAAAACAAAACAAGGACTGTAACTCTGTCAGATGACTGTTTAAATCTTCTCTAGCAATAACAGTCAGGTGGTCTCCCATCAGTGACAATAGTGAGGATACAGCTATCTACAAACATAGAAAACAAATCAAGGACTGTAACTCTGTCAGATGACTGTTTAAATCTTCTCTAGCAATAACAGTCAGGTGGTCTCCCATCAGTGACAATAGTGAGGATACAGCTATCTACAAACATACAAAACAAAACAAGGACTGTAACTCTGTCAGGTGACTGTTTAAATCTTCTCTAGCAATAACAGTCAGGTGGTCTCCCATCAGTGACAATAGTGAGGATACAGCTATCTAAAAACATACAAAACAAATCAAGGACTGTAACTCTGTCAGATGACTGTTTAAATCTTCTCTAGCAATAACAGTCAGGTGATCTCCCATCAGTGACAATAGTGAGGACACAGCTATCTATAAACATACAAAACAAAACAAGGACTGTAACTCTGTCAGATGACTGTTTAAATCTTCTCTAGCAATAACAGTCAGGTGGTCTCCCATCAGTGACAATAGTGAGGATACAGCTATCTACAAACATACAAAACAAAACAAGGACTGTAACTCTGTCAGATGACTGTTTAAATCTTCTCTAGTGATTACAGTCAGGTGATCTCCCATCAGTGACAATAGTGAGGACACAGCTATCTACAAACATACAAAACAAATCAAGGACTGTAACTCTGTCAGGTGACTGTTTAAATCTTCTCTAGCGATTACAGTCAGGTGGTCTCCCATCAGTGATAACAGTGAGGACACAGCTATCTACAAACATAGAAAACAAATCAAGGACTGTAACTCTGTCAGGTGACTGTTTAAATCTTCTCTAGCAATGATACACAAGTGGTCTCCCATTAATGATAACAGTGAGGATACAGCTATCTACAAACATAGAAAACAAATCAAGGACTGTAACTCTGTCAGGTGACTGTTTAAATCTTCTCTAGCAATAACAGTCAGGTGGTCTCCCATCAGTGACAATAGTGAGGATACAGCTATCTACAAACATAGAAAACAAATCAAGGACTGTAACTCTGTAAGATGACTGTTTAAATCTTCTCTAGCAATAACAGTCAGGTGGTCTCCCATCAGTGACAATAGTGAGGACACAGCTATCTACAAACATAGAAAACAAATCAAGGACTGTAACTCTGTCAGGTGACTGTTTAATTCTTCTCTAGCAATAACAGTCAGGTGGTCTCCCATCAGTGACAATAGTGAGGATACAGCTATCTAAAAACATACAAAACAAAACAAGGACTGTAAAGGGCGGTTTACACGATGTGTTTTAGCACATGTGCTTTTTCACATATGTTTTTAGCACACATGTTTTTTGCGTTCACACGGTATGTTTTAGCACATGTGCTTTTGGTGAACTTAGCTGACCTAGGTCAAACTGTTTACTGGCCAGTCGTACATTGCATTCCGAGGATGGAGGATTGTGAAATATTATATCCCCTGTGCTTTATCCATTTTGCTGTAGCTTATCACCAATACTTAAGAAAAAAATATGAAAGAAACCATTGTGGGAAATGAAAACATTGCTTGCCACAAGCAATTCCTTCATTTTCCGCAACATTTTCCAAAGCCATTATTTTATGGGGAGTCAAAACGAGTCATTGTCTGATAATGGGTTTAAGTTCACTGGCTAATACATGTAGCATGACAAACGGTATTGCATAATTCTCTATTATATTTTTGATAAAACTGAAATAAAAATGTTAATGACATTTGGAGTCTCCTTTTAGTATAAAACGATGATTACCATTTCCCAATCAAGATATGTTTTTACATCCCTAATTCAAAAGGTTTTGTAAAACTTTAAGGCCAAAGAAGAAAATGCTGACATTTTTTTTTTTCATTTTGCTTCAACGTTTTCTATGCTATATTGAAACAAATTCTTCCTCAATAAAGATATAAGTTTTGTCCAATGCAATAACAGATTCGAAATTCTGGGAATCGGTTAAATAAAAAAAAAACGAAAAATATATTTACGATAAAAACATTCTTGTTAACCCATTCCCACACATTGACTCTTTTTGACTCCAAAAAAGATAAAAGCATTAGAAAACATAGTGGAAAATGAAGAAATTGCTTAGACAAGCAATTTCTTCCATTCCCACAATGTTTTAAAAATCAAAAGACAAAAAAATGATAATTTCATTCATCCTCTTTCGTTTTAGATATTGATAAGTCTAAAATTTTGTTGTCTTGTGATGGGTTAACAGTTACCTGTAGAGAATCAGTGGTTTCATAGTGATTAATGAGGGGCCGAGCAGTATTTGTTTATTTTACCGGGTCATATCTCCGGAATCAGAGATCTGATTGGTCAATTTCCATGTGCTTTTTCATATGAAATAGGACATGCTCTATACCGTATGCTTTTTCACATATGCTAGCATAAGGCCCATTATCTGGGGTTTATCTGGGGTTTACACGGTATGTTTTAGCACATGTGAAAAAACACATGTGAAAAAGCACACCGTGTAAACCCCCCATAACTCTGTCAGGTGACTGTTTAAATCTTCTCTAGCAATAACAGTCAGGTGGTCTCCCATCAGTGACAATAGTGAGGATACAGCTATTAGTCCAGTCAGCGTAGCATCGGACCTAGACAAAATTGCAACAGAATTTCTTTTTGCACCATTTGGTAGATCGGGTATTGGTCATCACTCAGTAAAAAGTCCCAAAGTGTTCTCCTTGCAATAACATGGGAATTTGAGTTTAAAGTTTGTTATTTTTCCGTGTTTTTCAAATGTCACGAATGACACACCATACAATGCTTGGATGACGTCATATAGAAGCTTTACATGGATACGTCATCATAACAAAATGGCAGCGCCGTAGATCTCGTGAAGGTCGATGAAAGAAAATGACGTTTTAACATCTCCGCTACTATTTTACACACTTTAACTGGTCCAATCACTTTACATAAGGTAAGTAAATTATGGTCTTTTAAACAAAAGGTTGTTAGAAGATGAAAAATGATTAATATTATGCAAATTCTGATCCGAGTCTTTCGATTTGTTCACATTTGATTTGACGGTGATAATTCATGACTATAGATTAAAACACACTGAAATTAATATTACGAATGGGTTTTTATTCGTTTTACTTGTTTGTGTACAATATATAAATATGACGACAGAAATGTTTTAATGATTCATTTAACTAATTGCTTGTCATATTTTTTTCTACGGAAGCCAATGGCGGCCATAAAACCGTATTTGGTTTGAATTTTTACCCAGATATCTACACCGTTATTTCTTGTATTAATGAGGAAGATTGCGAATTATAAGCAATGTTTATGGATGATTTTCATAATTCTTAGTAGAATAACACAAGACTCTTTGAAAATTGAAAGAAAGCGACTCTGATATTTATTTCTATTATGAGCTCTCTTCACCCCAATTATAAGTACTTTTAATATAATTTACCGCCCAAAATTTGCGTAGATAAGCATTTAATATTTTGAATATTTGGGACACTACAGTACTTCTCTATCTTTTTTTAATATTGAATAATCACTTGTCAACAATTATCTATAGGCAATGTTTAGTAATGACGGTCTGTTGGATAGACCCCCCTGCACCCGGGAAGTGAATGTAATTACAATATTAACGTGAAGGTAACAATTTTTTTCCCCAAAATTGTTGCTTTTGAATATATGTATGTACCTGTAATATTGCATGGACTGAAAAGTTACTTTTACTTAATTCTTATGTGCACGTTTTCATTATTTTTGGTTGGTTCAGCCACATGATTAAACAAGAGTGCCTGAAAGGCACTGATATCGCTCACCTGAATTCTTCGTGTATTTGATTGTGTACAATATAAATTTTGTTGTAAACAAATATATATGTCAGTATTATGTCAAATTAAATCATTGTAAACTAGAATATCACTGAAAGTGATCATACAGCCCATTGATTTTTCACATGATTTCTCCTAGTCCGATAAGCCCCGCCCTGCCACGCCAACAATTTTTGACAAATCAAAAATTCACTAACAAGTTTTGAAAAGGGTCACCCAAGGGACAATCCTTTCAAGTTTGGTAATAATTAGCCCAGTGGTTAAGGAGGAGAAGATTTTTGAATAATTATCTTACGATTTCTCTAAGTCTGATAAGCCCCGCCCTGCCACGCCCACAATTTTTGATGAATCAAAAATTCATGAGCATATGTTGAAAACAGTCACTCAAGGGACATTTTTGCCAAGCTTGATTCTAATTGGCTTGATAATTGATTTTTAAAGATTTTTCACATAATTTCTCTAAGTCCGATAAGCCCCGCCCTACTACGCCCACAATTTTTGATGAATCAAAAATTCACGAACAAGTTTTGAAAAGGGTCACTCAAGGAACATTTCTACCAAGTTTGGAAAGAATTAGCCAAGTGGTTGAGGAGGAGAAGACTTTTGAAGAATTACCTAAAGATTTCTTTTAGTCTGATAAGCCCCGCCCTGCCACGCCCACAATTTTTGACAAATCAAAAATTCACGAACAAGTTTTGAAAAGGGTCACCCAATAAACTTTCCTTTCAAGTTAGGTAAGAATCAGCCCAATGGTAAAGGAGAAGATTTTTGAATAACTATCTTACGATTTCTCGAAGTCTGATAAGCCCCGCCCTGGCCCGCCCACAATTTTCACCGAATCAAAAATTCATGAGCATGTGTTGAAAACAGTCACTCAAGGGACATTTCTGCCAAGCTTGATTCAAATTGGCCTAATAATTGATTTTTAAAGATTTTTCACATGATTTCTCTAAGTTCGATAAGCCCCGCCCTGCCACGCCCACAATTTTTGACGAATCAAAAATTCACGAACAAGTTTTGAAAAGGGTCACTCAAGGAACATTTCTGCCAAGTTTGGAAATAATTGGCCTAATGGTTGAGGAGGAGAAGATTTTTGAAGAATTCCCTAATGATTTCTTTAAGTCTGATAAGCCCCGCCCTGCCACGCCCACAATTTTTGACGAATCAAAAATTCATGAACAAGTTTTGAAAAGGGTCACCCAAGGAACATTTCTGCCAAGTTTGGAAAGAATTGGCCCAATGGTTGAGGAGGAGAAGATTTTTGAAGAATTTCCTAATGATTTCTTTAAGTCTGATAAGCCCCGCCCTGCCACGTCCACATTTTTTGACGAATCAAAAATTCACGAACAAGTTTTGAAAAGGGTCACCCAAGGAACATTTCTGCCAAGTTTGGAAAGAATTGGCCCAGTGGTTGAGGAGGAGAAGATGTTTAAAGCAATTGTTGACGACTTCCGACGACCGACGCACGACGCACGACGCACGCCGGACACAGGGTGATCACAAAAGCTCACCTTGAGCATGTTGCTCAGGTGAGCTAAAAATTGATACCTTATCTTTCAGGGTGACAATTAGCTAAATATCACAATGCACAACCACTGAGTGGAGTTCAAACCATATGGTAACTAGTCTATATTTTTTATATATTAAGATTTGAGTCAAATCATAACTTCATTCAATATATAAATATAAATCGATTATCTCTGGTGTCTGTTTACCAGGTAGGACTTCAAAGACAAATCGAAAAATACAACATATGTGTATGTTTCAAATTTCCATTAACTTTCAAATCTGGGGGTAAAAACCACACTTATACAGTATGCTTGTACCCCCTCTGTTATAGACAAGGAAGGAATGCGAAAAATTGGGGTACAAACTTTATTTTGGGGGTAAAAAAACATTTGGATGTTTTTGGACACCCTGATGTTTAGACCAAGCAACACTGTTCCTCATTCCATAAATTAAATAATTTGTATAGAATGAATTCCTTGCAAAGTTTACAGTAAAGTACACTACCACGTAAGATTTCAAAACTCGGGACCAGTAGTTATTATTACATCGTCTCTATCCACTATATAAAAAGATCAGGAACTTGTGTCATAAAATTCGATTTGTGATATATTACTATGCCACAATTTAGTGAGAAATTTGGAATATGTTTGCGTTCATATGTGGTAAACCAATTCTCTTATACATTTTCAGATGAATTGATGAATCTGCAAAAAAAAACAAAAACAACAACAACATCGGATGACTCAACGGCCGTTCGTCTTAGTCAAAAGGAGTGTGAGAGTACCATCAGTTGAGTGCCAACATTAAGAACGGTCATGAACGGTCAATGTAATAGCGGGTGATTTTGTCCATGGAAAGTGCCGTAAAGACTTTACTAGACGAGTCGAGCAAGTAGCTGTTAAAGACGATACATTCAGTGAAATTGCTCGAGTATTACGGTCGGTAAATTTTTCTGTTAGGCTTGATCCAAGTGGTTGTTTTGTCACTTTTGTGGGTTAGAAGCAAAGTGTTCTTCAAGAAAAAGATCACTTGATATATTTCCCGTGCGTAGTTTGGGCTTCCAAGCTTCTGTTATGGAGGCATGTGAAAAAAGGATAAACAAATGGGCTTGTGAAGTGCAAACACGTTTGACGCATGTAATTGATCTTCCGGTGTAATGAAGTAGAGTGACCCCCTACAGTAGAGTGACTCCCCGGTCATTCTACTATATAGTAGACTGACTCCCCGGTCATAGTGCTATATAGTCGAGTGACTCCCCGGTCATAGTACTATATAGCAGAGTGACTCCTCGGTCACTTTACTATAAAAATTCCCATTCATGCTATAGTAGAATGACTCCCCTCTATAGTAAACTGACTCCCCTCTTTTTTACATTAAAAGAATCGTCATCAAGTTAAGTACGTGATGATATTGTGTAATATGTTAGTGTGATATCGCATCTTCCCCCTCTTTTTCATTTTTTTTTCTTTTTTTTTACATAAATTATATATTAACTTATTACTTTTCATAATGATGAATTAAATTTGAAGCGTGTTTGGCTACTAGCTTTAATCATAAATGTTTAAGTAGAAATTGAAATTGGCCGAACCCAGTCAACAAAGAGATGACCATGAAAATGTATCATTTGTAGGTGATTACTATTCCTGTTTTCTACGTACATGGCGAATCAAACAGGGGGCTCTGTGCCCCACCCTTGAATCTGAAAAAAATATCGGTGAGATTTTTTTCCGAGTTTTTTCGTGCGCTTACACAGAGCAACACATCTATGTATCATATTTTAATATTCCTTAACCCATTACCACCTAATGACTCTTTTTGACTCCCCAAACGATAATGGCTTTGGAATACATTGTGGAAAATGAAGGTATTGCTTGTGACAAGCAATTTCTCCATTTCCAATAATAAAGTCTAAAACATTGCCGTTTTGGTAATGGGTTAATGTAAATGATGTTATGCTTCTAAAGACTGACACCAGTCTAGGTCCCCGTGGGGAAATGTCTGGATCTGTGCGTGTTGTTGGTCCATCAATATCGTTTATAATCGCGTAACTACATCTGGCTTTAAGCTGTGTTTACGAGGTTTTGAAGAAAAGCGATGACATACAGATCACGGCCGCGTCACAAAATTTTGGCATTCAAGACCTTTTTGGAATGTTCAAAGGTCTCTGTTTTGTTTTTTAATTCAAACGTATCACCGATTTTCAACAAAAACCTCGTAATTGCAACTTATAAAACAAGCTTCAGTAACGAGGTTTTTGTTGAAAAGCGACAATATGGCTCCGTGTTACTAACAATTTTCTTACGGCCAGTGACTGATTTTCTGTATTGGAAAGGGTAGAGCCTGATCACTTAAACAATAAGATCGCTAATCAGTATCTACACTGTATAAATAAAGCCAAAATCCTTGAACGTCGTAGGCCTATACATGTATAGGTCTATTGTCCAGCAAGATTATCCGGAACATCTGCATATGTAATGACCTGGGCAATGTTTTGTTGATACGCTCAACTAACAGACTTTGCACACGAAAATTTAAGTTGTCCCGGGTTAATTTGGGTGGACTATACTTGTATACTGACGTCCAAAAGAAACGCCTCAATCCTAATAAATGTCCGATTATTCAGTAAATCTGATTTGAAATTACAAAAACTTATTTCCATCTGTAAATTTCATTTTCTGTTGTTGAAAAATGATGATAAAGAAATTATCAAAGTGTTACAGTTTAGAAAAACGGCACTTTTAAACAGAGTGGTATCAGAATTTCCATTTAAAAATCAGTAGCGCGTGGTTCAACCTTTACTTGCGACGATAAAAGATACCTTAAAACGGCTTATTTGGTGACCACAATTAGTGAATACTTCAACGCGACGTCGATCTCAACGTCTCAAACCTGAAACGCAAATGACGTTAACGTGAGACAGCTTCTTGTATAACAGGCGTTACGCGAGGTCTATCTGACTTTGGCCGATTGGCAAATGTTTCTGTAACTCTTAACTCGACGACCAAGATGCCTAATCGTGCTATGCAAGACGGAAAAACGTCAGGCGGGTTGTTTTGGTGTTTCCAGTATTCAAAAATGGCTTATCTACGAGCTCTATTTTCTGAGCAGAGTGTCTATTTTAAACGTTACTTGCAACAACAACAGTTACCAGAAAAAACACTTATTTAGCCACCACAGTAACCGACTACTCGACAGAACGTCGATCCCAACGTCACAACCTGAAACGTACACGACAACGTGGGGATTTATCTTGCTTTACAGGCATTACATGAGGTCTAGTTGAGCGCGACCGATCGGTAGACGTTCGCGGAATTCTAACACGTCGATCAAGACACCGAATCGAGAAACACAACATGTTAAACCATCTTGCGGCTTGTTTGTGTATTCGTCTCATTCAAAAATGGCCATATAACGCGCTCCCTTTTCAGAATTTAGTCTTGGTATCCTTCAATTCGGGTGTTTAATACGAAAATCTTTGAATTCGTGGTTGCCTATTTACTAACACATGCTACTGTGTAAAATTTGACCAATTTCATCACGTGATAAACATACGAGGGCCCATCAATAATTTCGAGAACTAATCTTATATCAGAAAAATATGTTGATAAACTTAGAATCATAACCCATTTCTTATAAAAGTAACATCCCTTGAACAGTTTGAATTCATTCCACCGCTTGACCGACGCCTGTGGCACGTGCTACAGCCCGTCACGTGACATTACCCGCAAACTTTTGTAAATGACACACCCAACTCCTCTTTCTTCTCATTATCTTCACCCCGTGATTTATTTCTAAGGTTTGGAAATAACTAGAAGTCGCAAAATGCATAATCTGCGCGGTGCAGAGGGTTTGGTAATATTTCTATTACCAGTTTCACAATACCGGCCTTTTTAACGCGTCAGCTATGGCGCGACGCGCTGTCATAGCGCGGCAGAATTCCGGACCTTATGATATTTGCGCGCTGTCTCATATAAGCGTGTGGCAGACCAGATTTTATTACTGCTGCAAAATTATAAGTACTTACTCGACTTTATATAGACATAAAATGTTTCAGTGTGATTCCCCGAATATTGATGAAAATTGTGGCATTTGTCTCACCGGCACATCTGGAAATCAATGTTTTGTGGGTGAGAACGAAGAATAATGCTTCCAAAAATGATATTTTTTCCTTACTTTTCGACTAAAAAATGATGCATCGACGTCACGTCACATGTATCTATTTGATTCGCAAAGTTATAACGGTCTTCCTTATAACTTTGGTATTATTTACGACACCTTTTGACCCCCTGCCCCATTCCGCCAGGAAGCGGCCAGCGCGGTACCCATCTTGCCGATACACGGCTCATTCCGAGATAACTGGTCATACTGTCCTTAGCTGTATCGTACAAATTATCCAAGTGTCTTACTACTATTTCAACACATAATTGTCAATTTTCAAGAATGAAATCAAGGATTTTAGCAGCCTTCTTTTCAGATTTATAGTCTCCAGTCAGCTTGTAAAACCACCAATTTTCTTTTATCTCTCCACCCACTCTGAAGCGTCGTATGCGTTTTCCAATAACTTTATTAGATAAACATATGTCTCTTTACAATACATGTAAAATTACACGGACACCCGTAAGGGAATTATTGAGAAACACATAAAACGTTTTCATAAGGCGTTGCTCTAAAATGCAAGATGACGTCATTTCAAAACAAACGCTATTGACATGACGTCATAATTCTGCCATGACGTCATATTATTATGACGCCATCGTTTAAAAATAAGATGAGTCTGTTGGAAAATGAATGAGCTTTCATCATACCAATTTTCGCGATAATACGTCAACGGGTTATTGAATAGTAGATTTAGTTCTCGAAATTATTGATGGGCCCTCGTACACGAGGCGCACCTAGAAAACGTGACCAGTCACCGGAAATTGACATATTGGTGAATAGAAACGCATATCTTTTCATTTGCCGTAATTTTCGGACAAAATGATAATATACATTATACATTTTATCAATATTGTAGCAGGCATAAGGAAAATAACGACAAATTTCATTGGAGCGTTTCTTTTGGACGTCAGTTTATATAGTTTCGGCTACGTAAAGTTATAACGCACTATGCCAAAAGTGTAGCGTATTCAATCAAACAAAAACCCTTTCCTTTGTTGGAATAAAAGTTATTGTCAAAAGGAGAGGCTTGATTCTTACTTTGAATCGAGATATGATTGGCTTCTGAGAAAGAGAGAGCGAATACGGTCCTTCCATTTGCACATTTACCTCTGACATCACGGTGGGTTGTAAATTCTGACCCCGTGCTGGGTTAGTCTAATTGTTAACACATTAGGGGACTATTTATTACCATACTAGCCCATTAGTGTAGAACTTGATGATAAACTGTTATCCCAATACTGCAAAGTGACACCTCTAGACACCATCAAAAGAAAATGCCTGGAAAACATTGAGGAAAATGAAGAAATTGCTTGTGATGAGCAATTTTGTCATTTCACACAATGTTAAATCTACTCAAAAAGACCAAAAGATGTAACATTTCATTCACTTAAAATTGTCGTCTGCAGCGTCTTTGAATTTGGACCAGTCTAAACATGTTCTGCCTGGTAATGGGTTAACCCATCTGTGACAAAGGTTGTTCTTTGGAAAGGGTTTAAAACAATGACAATAAAAACAAAAAGTTGCCCTTAAAGCTAACCCCTGCCAGGGATGTCCAGAAACCAATTAAATAATTATGGAGAAAAAATGACGCTGTCGTGGCCGATATGACTTCCCAGCTTTAAACTGAAAATACTAGTTGTAGAAAAAAAAAAACATTGTAGGTTGACTTAATCATTTTTAAGTAACTACTTGCGACCCTAGGTGGCAGTCAGCGCAGACTGACTTGGTTCAAAACTACCCAGATGGTCCCTTTATGCGAGATCGGACACACAAAATTATATCATATATAATACAAGAGGACCATGATGGTCCTATATCGCTCACCTGAACCAAAATGATATGAGCAACATTTTTGTTCAATTCAATTGATATTTATGACTTTAAGACTGAAAACGAACTTTTGATCAATAACGTTGTGAAAATCAAACTCATCAGAGATGTAACGGTGCCCAACATTGTGTCCAAGTTTTGTCTTGAATGATAGATAATTGTAGATTCTAGAGTATAAACAAGGTAGAAAACCGTCGAAAACGGCATTTTATCAAATTCAAGGGCACAATAACTCTTGACTTTCTGATCAGATCCAATTGAAAATTCAACTCATTCAAATTCTTATGGTCCCCAACAATGTGTCCAAGATTTGTCTTGATTGGTCAATAATTGCAGATTCTAGAGTGTAATCAAGGTCGAAAACAGCCAAAAACAGCGATTTTGTCAAATTCAAGGGCACGTAACTCTCGATTTTTTTATTAGATCACACTGAAAATCAAACTGAACCGAGATCTTATGGTCCCTAACATTGTGTCCAAGCTTTGTCTTGATTGATTGATAATTGTAGATTCTAGAGTGTAAACAAGGTTGAAAACAGCCGAAAATGGCAATTTTGTCAAATTCAGGGGCACATAACTCTAGACTTTCTGATCAGATCAAACTGAAAATCAAGCTCATCCGAGATCTTATGGTCCCCAACATTGTGTCCAAGTTTTGTCTTCATTGATTGATAATTGTAGATTCTAGAGTGTAAACAAGGTCGAAAACAGCCGAAAATGGTAATTTTGTCAAATTCAAGGGCACATAACTCTTGACTTTCTGATTAGATCAGACTGAAAATCAAACTCATGTGAGATCTTATGGTCCCCAACATTGTGTTGAAGTTTTGTCTTGATTGATATATAATTGTAGATTCTAGAGTGTAAACAAGGTCGAAAACAGCCTAAATTGACAATTTTGTCAAATTCAAGGGCACGTAACTCTGGACTTTCTGATCAGATCAGACTGAAAATCGGACTCATCCAAGATCTTATGGTTCCCAACATTATGTCCAAGTTTTGTCTTGATTGATTGATATTTGTAGTATCTATAGTGCAAACAAGGTCGATAACAACCAAAAATGGCAATTTGTCAAAATCAAGGGCACATAACTCTCGACTTTCTGATCAGATCAAAGTGAAAATCAAACTCATGTGAGATCTTATGTTCCCCAACATTGTGTCCAAGTTTTGTCTTGATTGATTTATAATTGTAGATTCTAGAGTGTAAACAAGGTCAAAAACAGCCGAAAATAGCAATTTTGTCGAATTCAATGGCACATAACTCTCATCTTTCTGATCAGATTATATTGAAAACCGAACTCATCCGAGATCTTATGGTCTCTAACATTGTCTCCAAGTTTTGCTTTGATTGATCAATAATTGTAGATGCTAGAGTGTAAACAAAGTCAAAAACGGCATTTTTTGACATTCAAGGGCAGATAACTCAGCACATTCTGGTCCGATCTGGCCCATAATCGAACTCATCCGAGAACTTATGACCATACTTGTTTTGACAAAGTTTGATCAAGATTGATTAATATTTGTGGATGCTAGAGCGTAAACACCAAATTGTGGACGGACAGACATACGGACAGATGGACAGACGGACAGACGGACGACGGACAAAAAGTGATCACAATAGCTCACCTTGAGCACTTTGTGCTCAGGTGAGCTAATAAGCA